>JAQFVV010000001.1:19734340-20334340 GCA_028023455.1 Epiperipatus broadwayi | reverse complement strand
TTTGAGATTGTTGATTGCTATTGATATGTGGATTGTCTAAATGTTGATTGGTTTCTAATGATTACTTATAAACCCATTTAGCCTTGAGTATTACACTTATTATTTAAATAATACTTTGGGTCCAATTTGAAAATTATAGTTTTTAAATTTTTGTTAACAGTATTTATCTCCAATCTGCTTTTTTCAGTTTTATTGTGAACTTCATATTTTATCTCTATATTTTATGCATTACACGTCTCCAAAATTGTACTTTTTTAAAAAACGTAGATTTAAGGCTATATCAATAATTTTTATTAGCCATTCATTAAATTAGTGAAAATGGTGTAGTGAAAATTATACTACAGAAATATTTTTTATTCATTAAGTAGATTTAGTGCACTTTGTAATTTAGTACAATGGCAGAATGTGTGCAGTCATAATTAAAAGTTTTAGGATTGATTCTTAACTTAGTAACATAAATAAAAAAATTGATTAACTGATTGGAGTTTCTAAATGCTCAATTTATTATTAAGTACTTGAATGTCATATAATCTCCTGAGCAATTTATTATATGATTACTATTACCAACTGCAAATGATTTTCTTTGCTATGATAGGTAATACATTATTTTTTAGTTGTGTATAGAAACTTTGATATAAACTTTTATAAAAGAACTTTTAATACATAAGCATTATAAAAACATAATTTATTGTTTTTTTGTTTAATGTTTCAAAGCGTCGGCAGGAAGCGAACCCCAGGACAACTGCTTGTAAGGCAGCTATGCTAACCACTCGGCCATCAACGCCTGGCAACATCATTTATTGTTGTTAATGTATTTAAAGTGTTTTACAAGTAATGCATATTTTATGATAATATTTGGATTTTTGTAAATATTTAAAATTTAAATAATATTTTAGTTTTATTTTAATAATAATAATAAAAGCTTTATATGGGTTTATTTATAGTGGACACAATTAAAAGAATAAATTATTTACTATTCAAGTAATTATCAGAATTTAAAGTATATATACAATGAATATCATAGATTTTGTAATAAATAAATGAATATAAGGTGAGAATGAATGAACAATTACGATTATTGGAGAATGTGGATGATCTAAATTTAAATGATTTTTGAATGTCATAACTCTATTAAATGTAATAAAATGTTATAGCAATTTGAGTAATTTAAAAGTATGGATTTATCTACCGTTTTATTTATGGAGATATTGAGCTTGAGATGTGTATATATCTAATTTATTTTTATAAGTAATCAATATCAGTTACAAGCCCGAAGATATTAAATAAAAATTATTAAAGTTTGAAATAAGGGATCTGTTGAGTGTATATTGTCCTTTCTTGAATATAAATGCAGATGTGATATTCTTGCTTTATGTTAAAAATAATTATATGCATACCCATTGTCTATTTATATTTTGATATTCTTTACATGATTAGTTTATTACATATTAATCTTTTCAATGTTTACTCTTACTTTCATCTGATAATTCCTGCAACATTTCCTAAAGCTCTAAAGCATTATTTGCAAAAACAATTATATCATCTGGAAAATCTAGAAGACTTACAAAATTTTCATTTACTTTTACCTTGTTAGCTTCCTATTCTAATCCACAATTTTTTTTTGCAAAACTGCTGTAAAAAGTTTTAGTCACACTATCATACATCCTTCTCAATGTTAATCTTCTTGTATTGTTTGTAATCTAATCGTTGTTGTTGCATATTTATTAATATTTTTCAGCATATAACAATATTCTAGATCTATATCTTTATGATTCAATGCTTTAATCACTGAATAAATGCTTATAGAGTCAATTGCTTTTTTATTATCTACAAATTCAAAGAATAATGGCAACTCATATTCATTACTCCTTTCTATAACTTCTCTCAATACTTGGATATGATTTATTGTACTAAAATCACATTTAAATTTGGCTTGTTCTTTTGATTGGTTAATACAAAGATATTTTAAGGATATATACATTTATCCATGAATTGAATCATAGACAAATCTATTATGAGATACCTATTATTGTTATGACCTACTGATACTAAAAATCCCAATTATATCTGCCTGATTATATTTTAGATGTTATGATTTATTTCATTGTGTTTTACAGGCATATATTATCTTTGCCTCTTTATAGAGAAATGAATATTACTCTATAAATATAAATATAATGAATATTACTGTTGATAATAAAGTTGCTACTATTGCAGACAAAATATATATGACAAAAGGCTTTGTATGCATTGTCCACAATTTTATGCATTGTAGGTTATTGATTTTAAATCCTGTCTGGAGATCTCATTCTCATTTAGATTTATATGAATTAAATATTTTGTGAATTCATGTTAACATAATACATTGAAACAATGTTATAGAGTTTAAATAATAATAATAAATGATATTATCAGTCAGTATAAAAGTGAGATTACACATAAGAATGAAATTATTATGAATTGGACATGAAATATTTATGATAAAATAGCCAATAAAGTCTCATATATTTATATTTGAACAATTATATATATTTGATTTTATAATTTGTTGAGTGCATTGTGGACACTTCTCTCACTTATCAGTTTATTGCAACTTTGGCACTATCAATGTGAGTAATTAGATGACCTTTTCTTTTCACATGTGAAGTTATTGAGTAAGTATATTGTTTTATTTATGTTTTAATTAATAAATATATGTTACATAGTTTTATTCATTTTACTTGGTGTCTGATTTATTTGTGAGATATACTCATAGTGGTGGATTTGTCAGTAACCACTATCATTTCCATAAGTTGGCCAACATAATATATATATATTCTGAGAAAAAAAAAGAAAATCGTAGATGAAGTATTTTTTATACTATTTTTTTTATTATAAAAGGTCTATTATTTTATTGCATCATTAATTTTGAGTTTTGTATTGTAATTTTTTATATTTATCATTGTGGTTCAAATTATTAATATTGTATACCATCTATACCATAATGAATTAGTAATCTTTATTTAGGATATAAAATTTATTTTTTAAAAATCTATATATGAAGAATAACACTGTAAATTGTATGTGAATGCAGATTATGTTTTTATGTATATCTTTATATATATGTACTTATAGTACCAATATTTCTTCCATTAATTGCTTTATTTTGAATAATTAAATTATGGTTGCAAGTATACTTTGTATTCATATCAACTCTGTCCATAGCACCCAGAGAATTTAAATAGAGATTTTAGGAAAAGTGGGATGTTTTGTTTCATAACATAAGAAATTAGATTGCAGCATTTTCAAAGATAGCAATTATTATGTCATATATAAAAAGAAATTGGGTTTTGTTTTGCAAACTTAATTTTTAGGGAAATTTATAAATCCATTGTTACATTTTTAATTGGCCAATAGAGTTAGGGATCTTGATTATCAACACCAGTCAAACCATCTACTATTGTTACTTATTCTGCAATTCAGCTGTGGAATAAGTATGGTTGACTGCAACCCAAATATTTTTATAGTATATACATATATACATATGTATAAAATGAGATAAGATTACTTCTTTTTAAATAAAAAAAATTATGTGATCATTAATTTATTATAAAAAAAGAAAGAAATTAACCTAATATATATTTGCTTTGACATATTTTATTCTTCACCTGTAATTTTTAAAACTTAAAAAAGAATGTCAAAAGTTACAAACAAAAAAAAAATATTGTTAAATAATGAATAACAAATTGAAGAAAAGTTCAGGGTGAATTTAATAATATCAAATCTTTAAAAAAAAGAGGGAAAACAGAAATAGTATCTTTGAATTACTGCATCATTAACTATGTGGTCCTAGATTTGTTTACACATAAATTAGTTGCTTTTAAATTTCATTCATGAAACAGATGAACAGAATAATCATGGGTTGTTCTGAATCTGTTGATGAGAGTCTACTTGCATCCAAGAAGATCAAACAGATGGCTAAAGATATAAAAAGAAATTTGTTTGAAATTTCAATTTTGATTCCATAATTCTTTGCTTGTAAACTCTTCAAAAAGCGGATCTTAATTTGGTTGAATCTTATGCAGTAAAACTATATCTTGAATTATTGGTAAGTCTAATCTAATTAACAGCTTTTTATTTTTCTGTGAGCCAACTTCTGTCACAAAGCAGAAAAATATTTGAAAGAATGGAATGTGTCAGTAATATTTTTCATGATAATATTTAATTGAGTAATTACACATTCAGTGCAGAAATCTTTTTTCTAAACAGGTACACAGTATTTACTAGAAGAATATGGTAGAGCTAAAGAAGTTTTCCATAATATATTTACATCACAATTCCAAGTAGTGCTTTCCACCATTCCAAAGAGATTATTCCTATAAATTAATTTTGTTCCACTATTAACTGAATGAGGAAAATAAATTAGGCTACTTTCCAAGGTTATTCCTAAATAGTATGGGATATGATTGTATTTTAGTCTATTACTGTAAAAATTATGTGCAGATTACAAGATGATTCTCTGTTATTTACATGAAAAATTGAACATGCTGTCATTAAATAACATCTCAGTCTTTGAAAAAGATTTCTAATTTTTTCATATTCTCATTGATATGCTTTTCTATTATCAGGAAAGGATTTTGGGGTGGAGGGGGGGATGGACTCAAAATAATATCATAAGTGTAGATGATTTTGTTACATTATATATCTTGAAGATCACTATTGAAAATATTAAATAAGTGGATAAAAGAACAGACTCTATGGCAACTATTCTATAAAGTGTTATATCTATTACAATTATCATTTAGTGCAATTTGAATTTTTCTAATAGAGAGCATTTTGTCAAGAAAAATAATGGCTTTTTTGCATTTACGGATTTTAGGAACTTTTAGAAGAATATTTTTCTAATACAGAATCTTAAGCTGAGGTTAGATAAATTAAAATAGTATCAACCCTTAATTTATTTTTAAAATCTTTATGAGTATGAATTGTTATAGATACAACTTTTTCACAGCAGATTTTTTTCTGGCCTAAAACCAGCCTGTTGTAAAGATAGATGACCCTCAATTTTTGACAAATTTCTTGTTAATATGCTTTTAGCGAACATATAATAATAATATTGGCTGATATATATTTTTTATCATTATTGGATTTATTTGGTTTTAAGACTGGTATAGTTTTTTTTAATATCAAATTTTTAGAATAGGTTTTGAATGAATACTGTTACTGAATAATTATGCCAATTATACTTTTGTTTTAGATTGTAAATTTTTTTTACATATTCAGGAATATTTAGATTGTAAATTTTTGAGATATTCAGGAAGTATATCTGCTTCAGGTGTCTTCCTTATTTAAGAATATCAAGAGCAAGTTCAAGTTTAGCAACATATACAGATGTTATAAGGTTGATAGTAGAGGAATCTTATGAAAGAGAACTCTTACCTTCTGCTTTAACAATGCTTTTTCTCATATTATCAATATTGAGTTTAGAATTCTGATATATAGGATGAGAAACCTGATTTGCAATTATAATACTAAATTTTTTAATGGTTCTTTTATATACATCAAGCTTTGAAAAACTAACCAGATTTTTAAACTAGATTTTGTAAAGTTTATTTCTCCATAGACTCTTTTTCTTTTCTAGCATTGTCTACTGATTTTGCAAGTTTGTCAGTAATTTCTGGATTGTTGATAGGTTAAAAACTGATTATAAAGATGATTGTTGCTTCTGTTCCAATACATAAAAATTACTTTTGATATCCATAATGGATGGATTTTTGGGAAGCTATTATTATGAGTTTGTTAAAGCTATCATAGCAATAAAAAATTGGAAAGATTATATTTTATTCAGTTCAAGATGTCCAGATTATTGACTCCAGTTAGTTTTTCTTTAATTTTATTTCACAACAGGATAACATTCAAGTATAGAAATGACAATTCCACAGTGATTAGACTTGGTTTTTGTTGGCTGTGGAGAAATAATCTTAATATTGATAGTTCGGCAGCCAATGGTGAACCTTTTTTTTTTTTTTTTGAAAAATCAGGAGTTGCTTTTGTTCTCCATTTGTCAGAATAGAATCTTTCTCTTGCTTGGTTTAATAATGTAGATGTGTGTTATTTAAATCCATGCATTTTAAAAGTTGACATACTGCTTGTCCTTCATTTCCATACCCCAAGGACTACTATGAAAATTGGAAATTTTCTAAAAATATAGAAGGTGTAGGAATATCTGGAAGAGGAGAATAGAGCCAATTTGTATCTGGAGATTTGTAAATATTGCATACATAAAAATTATCTATCTGAATAGTTACTACAATACTATTTGAACTATTTTCAATAAAAGTTGTTTGCTTTACAAGATGGTTTGAAACAAAAATAGCCATATCATGTTTACAGTCATTTTATCAATAATCAAGGTAAATTCAGGGATTTTAAAAAGACCTGCATTATTAGAAGAATTTGAAGAAGGAATACAACAGTGTTGTGCTGAAGAATAAATTTGTAGATGATCTCTATTTTTGATTTTGATATACCTTCAATCTTAAGTTGAAGTAATTTTATTGTCTTCTAGATGAAGAATAAACTATTATGTGGGAAATATATTGAGCATTTAATGGTTTCTTGTGATTGCCAGTATCATGTAGAACAAAATAGTTAACATCTTTCAGTTTAGAAAAAATATTTCCTCTTGATATTTATCAATGTATCTACACATTTAGATAGATAAGTCTATAGACTATCCATATGCATATTTCTTTATCTTTTATATGCATGTGAAATGCTAGGAAATGTTATAACATTATTCCATGTAATATCATGAATTATTGTGTAAGAAATAAATAAAAGAGAAGTAAATGAGAAAGGGAGTGAGGAACTGGTGGAGGAAGAGAGAGAAAATAAGAGATGGAGGGCAAGAGGGGGGGGACAACTATGAATTGTCATCAATAGACATGAAAAAAAAAAGACAGGTCAATAAATGGTGGATTCTTAAAAAATGTATTTTTCCAGTCTGTTTTTAATAAAAAAAAAGTTGATGGATATATGAAAATAATATCTTGTATATATATTGGATGAAGTCCACTGTATATAAAAATATTACTGATGCATTTTAAACACAACTTTTAACATTTTTCAGCTTTAACAAAACATTCACTCCTGATATATATCTATTTATTGGTATAAATAGATAGATATACAGACTGCCCATATGCATATTTCTTTCTATCTACACATGGAGCACTAGCCTTATCCTGATAGCTAACAATTTATTATAGTTGATAACCCAAGAAATCCATAGCCACAAGAAGTATAACATAAATAGAATTGAAGTGTAAGTCAATAAAACATTTGTAAAGTAAATGAAGCAATACAATATTGTTCAGTACTAATTACAGCAAATTTAAGATGGCTAGGAGATTATTTATTAATTGCTCATTTTGATTTAGAAGATAAGAACTGCAAACATACGTATAATTAGTAATAGCGTTATGGCATGCCTATTATAATAGTTTATTATTTGATGGTTACACAAATATATCATCAGTTTATAATAAAGAAAATAATGTCACTAAACAGAATATCTTGTTCAGATCTGCAAATTAAAGAGCAGGAAATATTTAAGAAACATTATTGTTCAATCATTTCATGGATGGCAGCAAAATACTAATATTCACAACACAAATTGTGGAAGAATTTTAATATTATCATGTTTAAGCTACTGGTGATTTTTATTATGATTTCTCTTGATTACTGATGATTATCAACCTTGGAAATTTACTCAAAATTTTATTTGCAAGGATGATACCAAAGAATTCTCTCTCTGTTCAGTTGTCTGATTGAGCTGTTAAGCATAGTATTACATTATTTCTATATATGTGAAGTCAATATTATACCATGTTGTTATTGTTAATAGTTTTTAACTAGGAATGTTGTACCTATATTTTTAAGGATTAGATATTGCCACCATTTCAAAATAATGTTTGGAAGAAAAGTCAGATGCTTCAGTGGTCATCACAATTTTTAAACTTTGTAGTCCATTGAACATAACTATATAAATCATCTACAATATTAAGGGCATTCCAGCAGTATTTTCTGTGAGAAACAAAATCTAAATTAATAGAATAGCTAAAAGGATCAATTTATGCTGTTAATTTAGACTTTGTTTCTCACAGGAAGTACTGCTGGATTATTTTAACATTACAAGTAATTTGTGTATTTATATTTAGATTTCAATTGAATTATCAACTGTGTTTCTATTGCACATATACAAAACATTATTTGAAATTGTTTATATGAATTCATATTAATGATTAATGTTCTGATATGAAAAGATCAAGTAAATTGAATAATTAATGACATCTTGGATCTCTGCTAGAAGGTATACTTATTATATTAGACATTTGATTGCCTTACATATTATGATGCTTGCACAAGATATCATTCATTAAGTGCTTAAAATATGACCTTGAAAATTAAATAATTGGAGTAATTTTTTAATTGTAAAGTATCTTTCAAGATGTTAACAATATTATTAATGTGATTTGTTTGGAACTTTAAATTCATATTAAATGTTAAGCATGCTTCTGCAAGATGATCTTTAAACGTGTAGCAAGATATTGACTCTTATATGATATTAAATGATTTATATCTATTAGAAATTAAAATGTTGTAATATTAAAATATTAATTTTTGTTGCAATCTTATATATTTATCTATCAAAGTAAAATATCCATATTTATTATTTTCAATTGTTTAGCCAAACAAGTTTAATGTATACTATTACTTCTTAATTAGTATAAAAAATATTGCTTTTAACCAGATTCTAAATAAAATTAACACCTTAATCATAGAATAAATTATTTCAGGGATAATAATAAGCATTATAAATTATTAGATGCCAACAAGTACTTGCCTTTAAGTGCAACCACATCTGCATTTGTCTGCATATATGTATATTAGTTATTCTTTGAAAAAGTAATGTTTGTGAAGCTTATAAGTTTTTAAGGTATTTTTTAAATCAGTTGTCTTTGCTATTAAGCTCTCTCTCATACAGTAGTATGTATAAATTGGTTTGTATATTCATAAACTATATATCAATACATAGTAAAAAAAAATAATGTATTCTTTTCCTACATGTTTCTTAGAATATTAGATTTAATATTTGGTTTCACTTTATTTCAATAATGTGAAGCTCATTTTCAAACCATTCGTGATATTGGAATAATTTTTTTTTTTTTTTTTAAAATATAGGCTGATTATCATCGTTTTATCTCATTTGAAATGCTAAAATTTTTTCAAAGGGTGTTTACTCATTTGTTTTTCAGCATTATATTTGCTTTTAATTAATTTTTTCTTTGCTAAAAAAATATTTGCTTTTTAAATGTTAAACAAATGATAAAATATTGGTATTTAATAATTGCTTATAGAAAAATTATGCATTTTTAATTTAAATTAGAGGGGAGTTTTGTCATATTATTTGTTTAATTTTGGATAGAAATAAAAAGCTTATATTTTTAATGAATATTAATTTTTCAATAGCTAGTTAATTTGTTTTATATTTTGGTATTGAGTGCAGTGTTTTTACTGTGTACTGAATCACAGAGGTTAAGTGCTTTTTCGTTGAGTAGTTTTATTTTAAGGCAATTTTATCTATTGTTGGGACTTTTTATAAATTAAATGTAAATTGCCTTATAGCAAAAAAAAAAAAAAAAAGGAGAAGTACAATGGGAGAAAGGGGAAGGAAGGAAGGTAAAAAGGGATGTATAGGAGAAAGAGAAAAATGCATTTATACATGTATGTTTTAAACTTGAAAAAAACATTATAGTAAACAGATTTCTTTTAAATACGTTTGTTTTTAAAAGATCGAAAAATATATAATGAAGCTACAACAATTAGATTGTTTACTTCTGATGACCACAAGTTTTTCCATCAATTTAAAAAGATGTAATCCAGAATGTGTTGGGCAGAGTACAAACCTCTATTTCTTTTAGATTTTATACCTTGGATTTGAGTCTTGAAGTTTCCTTATGACAATGGTTTTGTTGTAGTAATTGAATATATCCATTCTATTGATAATCCGCTCCCTCTTTTTATTTGGCCATTGATTGTTTATGTTTGCAATGTTGGGGGTATTAGAAAATGTCAGTTTTCTCAGTTTATTTAGCTTATAATTTTTTAAATACTTATTATTTTTTAATTGGTACCAATTTCAACTTTCTTTAAACACATAAAGAATCTTATATCTATTAAAACGAAAATTTTTATGAATAAAAGTGTGAACATATATATCTGTATATTTACTACTTTGTTACTATTTTACCAACATGGTAGTTAGATCCCTCTAGTCATCTTTCAGGTAGTAGATGTCATTTAGGGATATTGCAGATGTGACTGAAAGATGTCTCATAAGATCCAACTGAACCATTGGTATAGTGCTAATGTTAACAACAAGAAAATGTATATATGAAATAAGTCTAAAGTATATGTTCATAATCTTGTATTTTTTGATATATTTAGTAGATTACATTGAAGTTATGAGTCAAAATACAAAAAAATTCTCATAATACTTGATTACTTACTAATGCAGATTGTTAAATCATAAACTAGCACAGTTCAAGGTTAAAATTTTAATTGTAGTAGAAGATAGACCTAATTATAACCACTTCATAAGAAATTTAACATTTGTTCTTTAGAAGTGTTTGTTATCTGAATTAAAATTTAAAAGCTCTTAGACCCTAAAACAGATAATTTGATGTCAAGATTGCCATGTTGCTAAAACATAGAATTCACTTAAGAATGTGTTGGTAATGCAAGCAAAGTATCACTAAAATAAAAAAAATCAGAGATTAGTGACTTGATTAGAAGTAAGCATCTGGTATTTATTTTCTTAATAGAATAATACATTAAATGTGACTTTACACATAAAAATGTAACATCTAATAAGAAAGAAAATAATTAGTATATTAAAGTTTCAAAGAGGGTATAGAATTAAGTGATCATGACCACTTTAGATTTTTTTTTTTATCTATTGAAAGTAAGATATGGATTTTAAAAGTAATATTGTTATCTTATTAAAATTTATGAGTGGAACTATTTGATATGGTAACAATGATGTTTTGAATAGTTGGAGGGATAATTTTGATCATTTTTGAGTGGTAACATAAAATTGAAAGGTCACTTTTTAATGATCTATTCACCCTTTATATTTATTTTATTTATATTTGGACAAAGATACCCTGCTCAGTGCAATTAAAAAGAACTTTTTGTAATCTTATACACATGGTTTAGTTTAAAATGTGTTGGTAATGTATTACTTTCAAAATCATGAAGATATGCTATCTGATTTAAGATCACTCTTATTGTTTCACTTTCTAAAAATAAAAGTAATAGAAAATTTGCCATAATTATTGTGTAACATCATTGTTATCCATTATAACAAATGTATTTTCAAGGATCTTTTGAATATATTGATTTCAGTTATAAATGGATGTCAATCTAGTACTAAATAAGTTTTCTTTTTTGCTTATTTATTGTTTTTACTGACTTGATTAAAGCATTTAACTCAGTTAATGAAATAAGACTGTGACCATTTTGTAAATAATTGATTGTTCACTAACAATTATTCATATTATACAGCTTGTACACAATGGAATGAAGCAGATAATGTCAGGAACTAGAGTTATTCGGACTCTGTTGTTGAGATTTTTATATTATCTAAGAATATAAAATCCATTTAGTTTGTTGTTGCATCTATAATAAGAAATTTATTTAGATGCTTATAGTCCATATTTTATAATTTAATATATCCATATTTTATGTCATAATTTTTCACTTGTTTTAAGAGATTCTTATCTCATTATCAAGAAAGGGGATTTTTATTTGAAGTGCATCTTAGATGATGAAACTATTTTGAGTTAGTAGTCTGTCATTGATGTAACAATAATAGCAAGGGATAATAACTTTCTCTCAAGTCTCTGAATCTATTTTTGTAGCATAATATTAGATAAAATGGTCACAAGTATTATTGTACAAAATATAGTAGAAATTATAAGAATAAAAAAAAAATATAAAATTAGATTTCACTAAGAGCAGATATAGTAATATTAAATCTTAACAACTTCCTTAACTGCAAATGACATATTCAGTTCATATTTTAAATGATTCAACTCAAGCAAAGTTTATTCATATAATATACAAGTACTCAGAAAAAAATGGAATTAAAATAATTATCTTCATTATTACCCCTACCTTCTATCATTATTATTAACGTAATTACTTTTGCATTTATTTGATAAGAGTGATCTACTACATATGGCAACTTAGCTGAACTGTATGAGACAGGCCATTTTACTAACTATTATTCTTTCAGAAAGATAGTCATTGATGAAAATTGATTTAACTCCATGTTATAAGCATGAATATATATTTGAAGAACCTAAAAAACACATATCAAAAATAGTGTATTCTGAAGAAATGCCATCCATTATATTAAAGAGTAAGAGTTAAGGTACAATAATGGTGTTAATCAAAAAAATAAAAAAAATATATAATGCTTTATTACAATGCTAAAAACTTATGAAGAGTGTAGAAAAATAAAACTTGATACTTGTCAATTCTACTTTCTGAAATTACTATGGGATGCTATGCAGCAATGGCAAGACATTTAAATTGCCAGCAAGAAGTACCTCCCACATAATTATCTTAATGTTTTAGTAATAATGGGAAGTATGAATAATGTTCTGCTTATCTGTTAGATATTTCTTTCTGCTTTAGTATTCATTCAGATTTCAAACAGTTTTTTTACAAGTTAGACACATTAAATTTAGTTCTGGAATGAAATCAGTGATATTTTAATATGTAATGTTTAAGCAATAATTTCACATCAAAGTCCTTAGCAAAGTGCTATAGTTTTTAAATATTTTTAATGATTTTTAATAGTCATCATTTTTCAATACATATGTAGTACTTGACCATGCATTTCATTATGAAAGAAATAGATATGTTGAATTAGCACACATGCAAAGTATACATATAATTATGAGATATTGGAGCCATCCATATTAATCAGAATGGCCTTGAAACATTTTCTCTTATGTCATCAAATTTTACTAATCTGTGCTTAAAAGCGATGACCTGCTGCTGGTAACATGTATGTGAGGCATATAACTTGATATATAAAAGATACAATGTAGTATAATATTACTTATATGACATTTCTTGGAATTGATCTTAATAAGGAGGAATTTGTATAAACCTGGATTGGGTAAAAAATATAATTATTATATTATTATGTTGATGTACTAAGTTGTATACAGACTTGAAATAGTATTTGGAGGATAAGATTCCTCAATATTTATTTTATTTCACACTCATATATTTATTCATTAGAAATTATATATGATAATAAGAATAATTATAATAAATGTTATGATATAACTCAATTTTTCATAGATATCTGAACTTTCCACAGTGAGTATCATACTATATATTGATCCATCTCTGGGCTGGCTTATTAAATAGATATTCAGTTTTACAAATAATTATTTAAGAAATCACTATCTTTACTAACATAAATAGCAATATTTATTTACAATATTGTAATGATATGGAATAAAGGTATAAAGGCTGATGGCAATCATTATTATTCTAGACATCACACTTGAACATTGTTAATAAACATGGGCAAAACTCACCACTGGAAATTAATAATACACAATATTTTGTAATAAATATTGCATCATCAGCATAAATTAAATCAACAGTATTTCACTAGTGCCTGGTTTGCAATAGCAAATTTTTTCTGTAGAAGTTTAACATCAAGAGTAATTTCGAAATTTGTAGTCTTGTTTTGTAACTCTGTGTTCACTACTAGAAACACAGTATGAAAAAATCCAGAAATCCTTATGTGGAAGAACTGTTAGTGGAAGATGTATCAGGCATCAGAAAAGATATTAAAGAGAGCATGAAAAGTTGTGCTGATGTCAATAATGTAGAGCACAACATTGCTGAAATCTGCCCAAGATAACTTACTCAGACCCATGGATTTTAGTTTGCAAAATTGCTCAGCTTTAGTCTTTTTAAGCAATCCTAATTTATGTTGAATACATTCAAATACTTATATGATTGTAGGAATGACATGAGCAAGATATTTGTTATATGCAGATTTCTAGGTAAAAATATAAGCATTAAACCAAAACCAAAACAACCCAGCAAATCTTTTATAGTTAAAAGAGTTGAAAGAAATGCTGAGAATATGTACATTATTAAGAGATGATCATTAGATAAAAATCAGAAGCTCCACTCATTTCCACTTCTTTTCTGTCTATTGATTCATTTTTCCTTGACATCAATACTAATAGTCTAGGATTGAGTACTTTAAATATGATTGACCAAAACATTTTAAATATAAATACTTTCATGATGTCTTCATGGCATAACAGCCAAATGAGTCCACTTTCAAGTCAAATTCAGTTGAGCCAGCTCTACTTACTGGAACACAAATCATTACTTGAATTTTTTACCATACATTTATTATAGTCAGTTCATTACTCACATACCTGTACAGTCTCATTATGATTATTATGCTCATTATGGTAACATAACAGAACACAATACTTTTAATCCATATGTCATCATCATCATCAACCATTATCAATCCACTGCAGGGTGAAGGTCTCTCCAAGTTCAATCCATCTTTTCCTATCTTTAGCTTCTCTTCTCCACATCACCCCTGCACACTTTCTTATTTCATCCATCCATCTCACATGTGGTCTCTTTCTGGTTTTTTTTACAATCTCCTGGAATCCAGTTTAAAATTTCAATTGTCCATCTGTTATCATCTCTTCTAACAATATGTCCAGCCCAACTTCACTTCAGTCTTTTAATTTTTTTAATGAGGTCAGTAACACCTGTTTGTTCTTTTATCCATACATTGTGTTTCGATCTCTTCTTGTTATTCGCAACATGCATCTCTCCATACTTCTTTGAGTGGTCTGAAGTCTCTGTATTGCTCTTCTATTAAGTGTCCAAGTCTCAGATCCATAAGTAAGAACAGGCAAAACACATTTATTAAAAACCTTCCTTTTCAAACACATAGGCATATTTTCTTTTAGTATCAAGTTATTTCTACCAAAAGCACTCCAACCAAGTTTAATTCTATGATTAATCTCATCCATTATATTTCCATCTGTATTAATCATCTGACCAAGGTATTTGTAACAGTTAACTTCTTCTAACTCATCATAATCAATCTTTATTTTCATATTTTGAGAAAATCTAATAAACATTACTTTAGTCTTTTTAACATTTATCTTTAGTCCTACTTTCCTACTTTCATCTGATAACTCCTGCAACATTTCCTGTAGCTCTAAAGCATTATTTGCAAAAACAACTACATCATCTGCAAAATCTAAATGACTTAAATAATCTCCATTTACTTTCACTCCTTTAGCTTCCCATTTTAATCCACAAAATACTTCTTGCAGCACTGCTGTAAAAAGTTTTGGAGATATGGAGTCACCCTGTCTTACACCCTTTTCAATGTTGATTTTCCTACTGTCATTATGTAATCTAATTGTTGCTGTTGCATTTTTATAAATATTCTTCAAAATATGACAATATCCTGGATCTACACCTTGATGATCCAATGCTTTAATCACTGAAGAAATGTTTATAGAATCAAATGCCTTTTCATAGTCTACAAATCCTAAGCATAATGGCAACTCATATTCATTTGTCCTTTCTATAATTTCTCTCAATACCTGGATATGATCTACTGTACTAAAACCACTTTTAAATCCAGCTTGTTCTCTTGGTTGGTGGAAATCCAGTGTTTTCTGTAGATGAGTTGTAATTATCTTAGTAAAAATTTTGTATAAAACTGATAAAAGACTGATAGGTCTGTAATTTCTAATATCTTCTTTATCACCTTTTTAAAATATTAATATTAATACTGCATTCTTCCAATCATCTGGTACATCTTTATCATTTAGACATTTGGTATATAACTTTGCTAAAAAATTTTCTATTTCTTCACCTGCTTCTTTTAATATATCAATTACAATTCCATCATTACCTGGAGCCTTCCCTTTCTTCATAAATTTAATTGCATGTCTCACTTCCTCATTCAAAATTTTGGGCAATTCAGAAGATATAATATGTATAGGAGGCACTTGTTCTTTATTACTATATAATTCTTGATAGAAGTTTTCTACACATTTTATGATGTCATCTCTCTTTTTAGTAATAATGCCATCTTTTTTTCTTATTGCAGATATAAATTTCCTACCAATACCAAAATGTTGTTTTACACTCTTTAGACTTTTATTCTCTTCTACAGCTTTCCTTGCTAGTTCACAATTATACTTTCTTATATCATTTTCAACTCTTTTCTATACCATTTTACAAAATTCGAGATATTCAATTCTTTTTAATGCATCATTGTTGTATATTCTAATATTTATTCTTTTCTTCATAAATTCTCTAGTCTCAGTAGAAATTTTATTGGTCAATTGCTGCTTTTTTTTAACCAGCTATCTTTGTTGAAGTTTTTAAAAGTGTATTGCTTATTTTCCTATTAATATCATTCAAATCTGAAACATGTTCAAAATCTACTAATACTTGAAATCTATTTGTAAGTTCTAATTTAAATTCATTAGAATGTTTCTGAAGATTAGGAATATCAACTGTAAATATTGTTTTTCTTAATAATTTTTGTCTTTCTACTTTTGCAATAACATGTATCTTACATCTTACTAATTGATGATCACTTCCTGTTCTAAATTTATTAAGAACATTACAATCTTGAAATATGTATTTTCAGTTAGTCAAAATATAATCCAATTCTTCCTTACCTTCATTTGGATGTTTCCATGTCCATTTTCTTTTAACATTTTTCTCAAAAAAAGAATTCATAATATAAAGTTTTTCTTTTTCTGCAAACTCGACAAGTCTATGCCCTCTCTCATTTCTATTACCATAACCAAAATTACCTACAGCATTTTCATCTTTCATTTGTTTGCCAATTCTAGCATTAAAGTCTCCCATAACAATTTTAAAATGTTGTTTACTCTGATCAAAAGCCTTTTGTACATCCATATAAAAATCTTCTATAACTTCATCACTATGAGAACTTGTTGGGGCATAAACCTGAATTATCTGCATTTGGTATCTGCTATTAAGTTGTAAAACTAATCTTGCCACTCTGTCTGATACACCATCAATCTCCACAGTGTCATTCTTTCATTTTTTATTTATAATGAATCCTACTCCACTTGTATTTGCAATATTTGTGCCTTTATAGTAGAGTATATGTCCACTTTTTAAATCAATTGTTTCTTCACCTTTTCTTCTAACTTCACAAAGTCCAATAATGTCCCATTTAATATAAGACAATTCTTCTTCTAACTCTTGTAATCTTCCTTCACTTGAAAGTGATCTGCAGTTGTAAGTACCTAAATAAAAAGTCATCATCAAATGGCAGCCTGAGTTCGCAACCATGTGATTGTACACATTCATATATCCTCAAAATGAGCACCAAGTAGCAATAACAGTAACATATTTAGTACTGTCAGAAATCCAATGAATACAAGGTCCTTGAAGGGATCAACAGTAAACTAAATAGTCCCCATCTAGTCACAGATCTTGTTTTAGATAATTACTATGGAAATCCCTGATGTAAGTGATGTTCAATCATCTCTGACTTTAGAAAGTATTAGCAATTTAACTGCTCAACTGCACAGCATCAATGCTGACGATACAGATGAAATCAAGTGACAATTATATTGATGTTGTATCCAGAAATCATCTCCTAGTAATAGGGTCAATATTTCTGATTTTAGAAAGATTTTAAATTACTCGAACAATCAGAACATAAATAAAAATGTTTCTCTTCTTGATAGTGTAATAAATGTCCATTTTCCATCTGACTGGATTTAAGAGATAGATATATTATAAAAACAGCTAGAAGCATATTTAATGAGATATTATTTTATATGGCACTATGTTTTTATACAGTAATAGTAATATTAGTTATTAAGCCAATGCACATGTGCTATAAAGATAAATTATAAATGTATAATCTCACTTTTTCAGACATGAGATATAGTTTTTTAGAAAAGATGGAATGAATCCACATCCTTTCAACCCAAACATTTATGTATGGGAAAATCTTGAGCGTATGGAAATGACAGCATGAAGATGTTAAGCAATCACTTTAAATTATATTTATAATGCTTGAATAAATGACACTTGTAAATTGTAAAGATTTCACAAGTGTTATTCGTTCAAGCATAATAAATGTAATTTAAAGTGATTGCTTAACATTTTCACGCTCTCATTTCCATACCCTTAAGATTTGCCCATACATAAATGTTTGGGTCGAAAGCATGGGTGGATTCATTCCATCTTTTCTAAAAAACTATATCTTGTGACTGGAAAAGTGAGAGTATTCATTTATAATTTATCTTTAAAGCGCATGTGCATTGGCTTAATTGCTAATATCACTAAAAGCATATTTTAAAAGCAGTCCATAATTGTAAAAAATAATTCTTTTATCAAAAATGCTGGAATCATTCTTTCATTGCTGATTTTGATCAATGCTCTGGGCATCAGGTACAATAACTGTAATGTCAATATAAAATGTAATGGTTAACAAAATAATAATTATCATAAAGTGAGTGAACATGAAAAGTGATTTATTATCTTTGCACCATCCAATAATCCCATGATGCCCAAACACAATATACCCACATTTTGAAATATTAAAGATAGCAGTTTCATATACAAGTAACTTTGTTTTTTATTATTTTTATACACATATATCGCAAAATACCATTATGCTTGAAACTAGTTTGTCATCACAAGAACTCTAGTAACTGAAATTGTAAACAAGAGAAAATAGGCATATCTAAAACTTAATCTAGTCTATATTAAATAATTTCACTAGAATAATCTAAAATAATCATCAACAAATTAATTTATTAAAAATTCACCATTCTGATTTTGTCTTACAAACAAGTATTTCCATGAATTAGTAAACAAAACCATACATATAATATTATTTAAATTTTACATTACAAATATATATAAATTATAAATGGTATTAATTTGTATGCATTCAAGGGTTGACCTATTAATACAAATAGTCCCATCTGTAATAAATTAATAAATAGTCTATTTTAACATTACGTAAATGAATTTGAATATCATGCACATTATAACATAAAAATATTTCAATTATTAATAAGTTAATATTTTCCTATGCGAACAATATATAAATAATTTTTGATATATTTGATCATGTCATATAAATTAGAATATACAAATAATATTTTATTTGTTAATAATATATGCCAATATTACTCTCTGTTAATAATATACAAAGCTTACACAATTTCTTATTCCAATATAAAATAAAATATTTTGGTTACTAATTCTAATTACTTTTAGTTTATAACAAGTTCCAACTTTAAAATGCTAAACAAAAGTTTTTAAAATAAGAAAAGAAGAAAGCACTACTGCATAAAAGTTCTTGTTTTTTCTTCAGATTATTCTTAACTAAGGTTTGAAAGTTACCTTTTAATTACCATTAAATACCTAAATAAAATTTGTGATTAATGGTAATTACTGACAATAAATTTATTTTTAATTAGGATTTTAAAAAAAATGAAAGAAATAAAAAAATGCTTTATTTAACAGAGCAAAATACTTGAATAAAAAAATATAGAAAAAATTTCTTTTATTGAACAAAAAAAAAATTTTTAAGAAAATAAAAATGATTTCACAAAAAAAAAAAAAAAAAGTTCTTTAATTTTATGGAAAAAAATAACACTATATTCTATTCACATGACTTTTTAATGAAATAAGATTTTAATAAGCTTAAACTTTAAAGTTTTTGATGATAAGTGTGAACTTATCTTTGAAACAAAGTATCTCACACTTGAAAAAGCCCTTTCTGATTCAAACTGCTCACTCTGATAGTATTTAACCCTTTGATACAATTTTTATAGGCACTCCAATCACTCTCCAGTAGCCTCAAAAAACATTTTATTAGTTAAAAAAAGCTTTGACAGATAATGTGTTTTGATTTAGCCTTTTTTGAAACCTCTTTGATATATCTTTGAAGCACATCTGCAGATTCTACATCTGAAATTTCATTTTGAGCAATTTCTTCTTGGATTTTGTCCTCTGCATCTGATGAAAAAGTCTGTTGTATGTTTTTTAGCCTGTTTTTTAATGCTTTTATGATTTGGCAATAAGAAGGAGTGTTCAGATTCAGAATCATTGCTTTTTCAAGTACTCGGGATTTTCAAGATAACTTATTAACCCAGTGATGTTCATCATTCTACATGAAAAATATTGTTCATGCAAAACTTTCTTAAACTGCATAGTTAATACTGAATTGTGATTGTCTAATTCTTTTGAAATGAATTTCATGGATTTTTTTGCCTTTTAACAATAAAGCATCTTCATAAGGAAACCCATTGGCAATTATTTGAAAGGAGTGAAGTGCATCTACAAGATTTTCTAAACTCTTCCATTCTTCATTGGAAATTACCTAATTAATTCCTCTAATTCTTAAAGCATTTGGAATACATTATTTTAATTCAATAAATCTTGAAATCCATAATTAGAGTGCTGTTCCATCTTGTACAAGTATCAAGAATAAGTTTACATTCCCCCCCCTTCAAACCATTTTTCATACATAATCATTTTTCAAAGGAGATTTTCTAAATATCTTGCAATTTTTTTTAACTTTTAAAATCAATTCATTCATTGTTATAATCAGTTGTCTCAATTGAGTCAATAACTGTATCTAAAGTCAGAGGAATATTACAATCATCCCAGTCTTGAATGTCTTGAGAATTTCCTTCATCTTCACCAAGCATGAGTTTTTTTATTTCCCTTTGCAGTTGCTTTTTCTTGTAAAGAATATCCAAACACTTAGGTGTGTTCCATGTATAAGACATAATTGATGCATGATAATATTTTTCTTGCTAAATTTTATCATTATTGAAGCACCTTCCATTATCACTCTTACATTGTGACATTTTAGATCTAAGTGAAATACTTAATCCATTTTTTGCCAATTTCTGTGATTTTCTTGCTAGTTAATGGGCCTTGAATGGGAATTAAACCCAGAGATTATTATGTTGTTACATCATATATATTGATGTTTATATATCTAAAATTCTGGGAAGTCATATATTCATCAATAGAAATTGAGAAACAAATTCTAGCTTTGATTTGACTCCCAAAATATTCATATAGTTTAATTTTCTTGGTTAGATAATAATTGTAAACTAAATTTTTTACACCATTGCCTGTAGTTGGTGGCATATTGTCATAAATGTTTGTTACCAAGTTGCTTTGAATAAATTCACAAATTGCAATTTTATTGAAACCAAATTCATCTTTGCAAGTCATTTTTGCAACAGCAGAAATAACATATTTTCTAGGCAAAAATTGCACGAAAGTTGCTTGCTTCTTGCTTGAAAAAGCACCAGCATTAACATCATCTTGAAAGTCATTGGCATGAATCTTGCTTACATGAAACCTCATTCCAGAAGTCGATCCATTTATAGTTTTCAAAATTTTATTGCATTGTAAGCACTCAGATTTTTATTTATTTCTTTCTTTTAAAGTATTGCCACACATTTGATTTTTTTGAGAGATTATGAAGGGAAATGTTGAAAAATAATCGATAAAATTAAGATAACAGCATTTTTGTGACATTACATTCTAATTCTTTATTTATATATATATATAAATCAAATTTAAGACACATAGAAAGAGAGAAAAAGAGAGGGAGAGAAGATGGGAGAGGGAGAAGGAGAGTTGAGGGAGGAGAGAGGGAGTGAGGGAACTACTCTAGAAATAAGTTTTGTAATGACTACACAATATGATTTGTGAACCATAAATACATCCACCCATAGGACCATTTTTATGTTTATTTGATATTTTGCAATGCTGTTTTAATTTCTTCATTAAAGTAAACTTTTCATTCTGAAGTACTTCAATACATTGTTTAATTGTAGGTCTCCAATGGATTCTATTCTCTGCTATGTATTGCCAGTAGAAACAATCAATATTGCACTTCTTTGAAATATCTGAGAGAATCCATATAATCTAGATGCATCTACCTCTACCATAAAACTGTTAACATTCATCATAAAGCACTTTTTTAGGAAGTCTTGAACAGTTGAAATACGTATGAACTGATATTTTGGTCTTGTCATTGTATTCTTTAAATTTTAACATAATATCCTTGTCTTTATGTTGCATTGATAGAATGTCTAAATTTGACTTCTTTATTCACAAATTAGGTAAAACAATAGATATAAATTTAGTTAACTTAGTCACAGTAGTTATTTCTCTGTTATGAATTACTCTATCTTTTAAATTGTTAAAAGCAACAGCATCTAGGAGTCTGTGTTGTATCTCAAAATTTATTTTTCTATTTTAAAACTACCAAAGTGTATATATATTTGTTGGCATTCTCAAGTCGATAGCCATCAAACTCAGAATCCAAGAAGATGAAGTTCTTATAGCTTTTAATCAATTCAAATTAAAAATTTCACCATCAAGCCAGTTCAACTGTCATAAGAATTGAAAACAATGTTAGAGCAAGGTCATATCATTGTTTAACATCAGTTTTCATTTCAAATATCTGAAATTGACCACTTGTAGTAATAGTATTTTTATTGCATCATGTAGAAGCTGCATAATATGAATAAATTTTGATGAATAACCAAATCAAATAATCTTTTTGATTAACTGAATTAAATGTCTGACGTAATCAATAAATTAAATATATAAATCACTTTTGATTCTGATACTTTTCTTACATTTGCCTGCCAATAAGCCTATAGCTATAGTGCTTCCTGATTCTCTAAAACTACATTGATTCTCTATGACTGGAATAATCTATTCAGCAAAAATCCTTGAAAATACTTTTGCTGTAGTGGATAATAATGTTATTCCATAATTATTACTGCAATATTACCAATTCTCTTTATTTTTAAAAATTAGAACAATAGAATATATTTTAAAAAAATTTCAATATTTTTGACTTCTCCATATATTTTATCTGGATCTGTAGCCTTTTCATTTCTAATATTACAGAGAACTGTTTTGACTTTATTAAGCTGGATATCTTTGTTCAAATCTAAATGTTTATATAAAGTGAATATGCCATTAAGAGTTGTTATCTCAATTTTAGTATCATTATTGAAAAGATAAAATATTCATTTCATTTATTTAAAATAGCATTATCATCATATAAGAAATTGCCATTATTGGATTTAATAGGATTGTGGTACAATTTCTTAAATCCATATGTTGCTTTCAGTACATCAAAAAAAGATTTAGAGTAACCATGAATAGTGAATGTCTGCATCTTATTTGCAGTTTTAATATATCAACCATTTTTAAATCTTCATGTCAATCTTTAGATCTCTATATGTATTATAACAGCCTTTTTAAAATTTATTATATTATGCCAAGAAGAAAATACCATGTTTCTTCTAATCAAATTACTAATAACAAGATCATTGTCAGAAAATCTGTCAGGTTTTTTTTTAGTGAACCCAGGAATAGATTTACTTATGTTCATAACATTGCTTAAGGGAATTTGATGCATTAATGATAAGACAATCCTGGAAGTACAAATTAACAATTTAGTATGCAGAATAGATACTTTTAAAAAATAAATTCCAATTTTTATTGTGAATATGATTGGAATAAGATCTAATTTTTAATGTATCAATCATTTTATTCTTAGAGCATACTAATCTTTGATATGTCCAACAATCTGTATCTGTAAGTGCTTATGTAATATGAACTTGTATTTTATCTTTTAATTACAATGTTTTTTTTATGAGCATGGATGCATCCATCATCTTTTATAGTAGTCTTTCTTTTGTTTATGATAGTCAATCCATATGTTGTGCAAATATTAAATAACAAACCATTTGAATTTACAGCACAAATACTATTACTTTTAATAACTTTTGGACATTGTTTACTATTTGTATCAGAATGTGAATTCAAGTCTTCTGGAAGAAAAAATAATGCTATCCAATAAATAATTCTCTGAATATAAGGTTGGAACATAGAAAGAAATAAACTGAGTACTAATACCTTTGTGCAAGGCATGTTTTAATACTATTAATATTTCATTCTCACAATGAGGAATTTCAATAATAGAAAATACTAGGTTAGGCTTTATAGCAAATCCAACACCAAATATTCCCCTTTCATTGACTGATCAAATAATTTATAGCCATCTATGTGGTCTATTACATTTCATTAGTCTGGAAGATGATTTTATTAACAGTATCTCAATCAATCTTAAATCTTGATAGTGCCTTAGTCACCAGTACATTCCTATATTCTGGATTAGAAGAGTTTGGTTCAAGTAAAGTTTCCACATTCAATGTGCCTATTGCATTTAATATTAAATGAATACACTTTTTAAAATAATCTATTCAATTTAGTAAATAAATTAGTATGTGATATCACCCAAAATAACATTAAAGAAATACAATTTAATACGTATCTGTAAATAAACAATTATTGTGAGCATCATGTTTTATTTTTATCTTAATTTAATTTCTTCTCTCTAGAAAATATCAGCTAAATAATTTTATTCTGATGTTCTTAAAATATCTTTAAAAGAAGATTAAAATTAATTGCTAGACTTTACACAACCTTACTGAATCAAGAGGAGAGAAATAAATTAAATGTTAAATAAGTTAATCTATTCATGGAACAACCAAGTCTGAAAACGTTACTATAATAATTCATTAGCCAGATTCATGAAGAATTATTTAAGTGAATTTGCACATAATGTCACTTTTTTACATCAATGTTCTTATTTGTTATATAATAAATCAAGGATTGATATTTAAAAAGAATTAAACTTTTTTATTAGCTTCATTGATATAAGAAAAATGGACAATTATTTGCAAAATCATTTAAAAGATTCTTTAAGAATTGGTTTTTATGGATTGGCAGAATGTGTAATTCCTGTTTTTCATTATAAAGTACTGTAATCCAAATTTATTGATCTCACGTTCGGACTGGATCATCTGTTTACTTGTATTCACTGTTCCCGTAATAAAATTTCTATATTTATATAAAGATTCTTTAGGAATCTGGTTTGTGAATGATCATAATAATGTTTTCTGGCTTGGTTATTTCATAAATAGGTTTATATTACCAGTATTACAAAGCTGTAATTTATTTAGGGACTTGTTAAAATTGCTAGAATAAATTGACCTGTATTAAAAAAAAAGAATTATAGCAAGAGATAACAAAAAATGGAAAATAATTATAGTAAATGCTTATTGTTTAATGCCGGGTTATAAAAATCTTAAATAAGATAATGAAATTAATAGTCGCACAATTATTATTGTATACAAGTTCACATTTAATAAAATTATGTGGAAGTAAATGTTTTATTTTTTATTATATAATATAAATATTATATATGTATTAACTGCAGTAATATTTATGGGAAATTATTGCCAATGATAATTTTCAATACTACTTTTTTTTTATGTGAAAATAAACTCATAACATTGAAAGATATAATAATCAATTTCACATATTCATTCATTATAGTAAGCAATTAATTTATTAAGTTAAATTTGAAACATTGGACATGACTAAATGTTTTTTAATTGTGCTCGTTCTCATTATATATATAACTGATCTAAATGAAGAAAGCAAATAAACAATACAAAGCAAATTAAACATTTTAAAAATAAAACTATTATTTGTAATATGCATACATTATCTATTATAGTAGTAATATATAGATGATATTTATATTAATAAAATAGTTTTAACATGTAATTATGCATATTTATAATATTGTTGCACATACCTATACGTTGTTACATAATGATTATATTTCTAAGGTTTTTCCTTGCTGAAAATAACTTGGAGATATCAATACGCTTAATCATGGGATGACTGGTACGATGGGCTTATCATTTTTACATATATAATTAGAATAATTATATATTTTCAATTTAAATTCTTATTGTCGTTTTAAAAAAAAGTATGTTCACATTATTGAAGGACAAAATATAAAATCAATTCCCATAATTAAGATTTTTTTTTTTTTGTATAAGATTACAGACAATACTTTTTTTAATGTTTAAAAGTCAATATTTCAACTTAATTGAAAAGCCTTTTATAAAGATATTTAATAATTACTTTCAAACTTTTTTACATTTTCAGCTCCTTATTATTTTTGTAAAAGAATTATAAAAAAATTGATTGGCTTATATAAAATTATTTTAAGAGCAATTGTCTGTTTTATTAATGGTAAAGCGATAGTGTATTAATTTAACATTTATATGCCTTGGATTCAAATTCAGGCAGGATAAGATTTGAAAATTTACATTTTAATTAAATCTAGAATTTTTATTTCCAGGTATCTGATTGATAGCCAATCGAGCTAATATCAATCTATTCTCATTGTATTTAAATGCTGTTTGCCTTTTATCAAACATCAATTGCAATGATTAATGAGTTTGATAAATATAGTCCTATTTTTGAAAATAATTGTTAAAACATAATAACTAGATACTACATAGAATTCACATTTTAGTATGTTCTTACTTTAAAAAACGTCCAAATAACTTCTGCTGCAGTCTTAGAGCAATAATTATTTTCACCATTTGTAATAGATAAATTGTCTTGTTCTATTTCTGCTTAAGGAAAAAAAAAGTTGAATTATTGAAAGCAATAACTCATTTGTCAGCTTTCCTAAGAGAAAAATTGATGTTAAAAGATTTATTCACAAAGCTTATATTTATATATAATGAAATGCATAAATGTAAAAATGTTTCTTGAATTGTGATTTAACATTATAATACATTTTAGGGAAATTGCATTCTGATGATTTAAAAGAAGATGAATTATACAAATGAAAAACAGTTCTGTGAAATATAAAATTTGTTAACTATCTAATACTTTTAAATTTGAGTTTTAAAACTTTTGACACATTTATTATTTTTGAGAACATATTAATATATTATTATTGCATAAATGATTTTATTATGTATATACATGTTAAAATAAAGATTTTCACAGATAAAAAAAAAGTATCTGAAGTTTTTATGCTCTCCTATGTATGTAGTTGCTTGTCATTTAGATTTTACCAAAAATAAAAACTCATTAACAAATGTCATTCATAGGCATGAATTTTTTTTAAATACTTTTATTGATTGTGGAAAATTGGTTTGCTTATGTGTTAGCTTTTGATCTTTTTCAAGTTAGAGTGAAATTTTAAAATTGAGGTTTAAATAAATGGGTTTTACCATTTTCTATTTAAGGATCTGTAACTTAGACATTCATCAGAAAAGCAATACTGAGATACATAATTTCTCAATAAAGTATGGAGGAATGTATGTTGGAGTAACAAGAAGAGATTGAAAGTGGAATACATGGGTGAGAGAACAAATAGATATTATTAACATCATTGAAAGAAATAAAAAAACTGGAGATGCAGTGGACATATTACTGTAAGACATGGATAATAGATAGATAGTTAAGATCTTAAACTGGATCCCAAGAGATTGTAAAAGACTAGAAAGAGACCACATGTGAGATGGATGGATGCATTAATGAAGTTTGTTAATATGATATGAAGAGAGGCTAAGGATTGGAGAAATTAGACTATACTTCAAGAGACCTTCATACTACAGTGGATTAATAATGGATGAGAATGATGATTAAATAATGACTGGTCTAGGACACATATAAATAAATTATGTATATAATTTTACATGACCAGTAACTGATCTACATGGCAAACAAGCAAGTGGTAATGTTATCTATGTAATCTCAGAATGTAACTATTAGACGGAACACCTTCTTCTGACATATCCTTTAGGTAGAATGAATTAGACTTACTCATGTTGCAATATTTATTATTAATAAATTAACTTATTCATTTTGTAAGGCAATTTTTATTTCTGGATTTTTATGAATAAAATACTTAAGGAATAAATATGATCTTTGATTTTTTTGTTTCAAAGACAATATTTGGAACAATTTTTTTTAGCTATTATCCTTAACTTTAATATCATCAAAAATGAAAATTAAGGTAGACTATTATGCTGTTTTTTTTAAATATAAATTATAATAAATAACAAAAGTAACATATATGACAGCTATATATATTAACAATTATAAATAAAAAGCTTTTTTTGGCATAGGATTTTTTGCTATTTTCAAATGTTAAGTATTTATTTTAATGTTAATCAATTATTGCAGATAGAACACTATCCAGTGTTCCATAATGGAAGTAAAATAACAACAATAACAAAATAAAATATGAATAAAGGAGAATAAAATTATGATACACCGATTCAATAAAAATTGAAAAAATTAACTATATAACATAATATTATACAAAATAAGTCAAAATATACCATATATAATTTTATATATACTACTTATTGTATAATTTTCCATTAATATTTAATTGACCAGTTATTAACAAATTTATTGAAGTTTTATAAATATTCATACAATTATTTAAGTTATGCTTAATATAACATGTTTCATATATTTGTCTTCTTTTTGTATCTTTAATGTTATTTAAAGTATTCCAAGTGTACAAATATTATTAGTAAAAAATTTAAATCAATGTAAATAAATATAAACATAATAAATATTATCGAAGAAAGTTTACATAATTTATATTTTAAATGTAATAATGAATTTTGGAATATACATAAAGGATAGGTTATGAATTGTGCAATTAATGTTTTAATGTTATCAATATTTATAAATGAATTAGAAAGTATTGTAATTAAAAAAAGAATAATGTTAAGAAATACTACATTATTCTAAATATGTTGATGTTAGTTTAATTTTTGGTAATAAAAAAGCTATGAATAATATTTATAATGAGTTTAATATATATATAATAGATTTTGGGTTAATAATGTGTTAGTTTTGACTAATTCACAATGTTTCAATGAAATAGTATCCACTATTTTTTTTCAAAGAAAAGCATTAGATCTCAAATAGTAATGAGATTGAGTATAAGATAAAGAATGAGATTGAGTGTGAAGTACTTGAGCATTCAGAGTATAAGAATTAAAATGTTTATTTTCTTCAGTTTCACTATTAATTGTTTTCAGGTTTATATTAGAAGAAAGTGATAAAGTAAGTCGTTTCCATAAGGCTGGAGTACATTGTGCTTATATTTCAATTGACTTCTTCATGGTTGTCAATTCATACTTTTTCAAATTAGCAAGTACTTTGGCATTATCAAAATAAGCTTTGTGATTGATTTCTAAAAAATATGAAGTAAACGTTGATGATGTATTTAACTTCTGACTAAAGACATTTTTATGTTCACTAATTCTGATCTTAATTCATCTATTAGACTGACCTATATAACTTTTCAAGTACTATAAACATTGAATTTTTTAAATCCCCTGGTATTCCAAAATTACTCTGTTTATAGGTTTATTGGAAAAAATCACCAATTTTTTTTGCTAGTGGAAAAATTAATTTTTATATTATAATTATATTGTCTTCTACTAATTTTACCAGTGACTCCTTTAATATAAGATAAAATCACTCTATAACTAGTTGAATTATCAATTTTCTTTTTACTGTCAGTGTTATGGAATGTCTTGTATATGATGTTTTTATTGTAACTATTAGAAAATAGATTATTTTTTGTTAATTCTATTTCTCGAGTAAGATGATCTTTATCTGACAATCTAACAAGCTCTCATCAGAAGATTTTTTGCTACAGAAAATATTTGTGCAGGATGATGATGAAAATTAAAATTAAGATATCTATTTGTATGGGTGGATTTTCTGTAAACCGATATTGATAAGGAGTCATCATGACAGAAGTTAAATATATAAGCTTTTACTTCACCTTTTTTTTAGAAATTGGTCCCAAATCTAATTTTGATACTGAGAACCATGAGGGAGTCAATTGAAATATTAGAAAGACCAACTGGTTTAACTAAAGCTGACTAAGCACAATGTATTCCAGCCTTATGGAGACCACTTGTTTGATCTCATTCTTCTAATATAAACATGAAAACAATTAATGGTGAAATTGAAGGAAATAAACATTTTGTTAATCTCAATGCTCCAATACTCCATGTTCAATCTCATTCCTTACCTCATATTCAATCTTGTTACTATTTGAGATCTAACAGTTTTTATTTGACAAATTAACCTTGATAATTGCTGATGCTATTTCTTCAAAATGTTGGAAATTAATCAAAACTGACACATGGTTTAACCCCAAAACTATTTTATTTATGTCATGTAACTGTGAAAACATTAAATATAATGTATATAATGTTAATTTTGCAAAAGTAGAAATTGAAGATGAAACTAAATTTTTAGAAGTAGAAATTCATATAGATATTTATTACAAAATGATATTAAAACGTTTTATTAACGAAGATAAATTAAGAAAAATGATTTCTATAGATTTACAGTATGCATGAGTACAAAAGAAGGCAGTTCATTAAAAATTTTAAATATAGAAATGATAAATATAATGTAGACAAAAATGTAGCGGATTTACAAAACTGTTTATTAAATTATACAAAGATTATGGATATAATTTTAAAAATATAAAAAATAAACTTTTTAATTATAAAAAATCTATATTAAATAATAACATTTCTATGCAAAACGATTATAAACAATAGCAAACTTTCTATACTATAGCGCCACCCAGTGCAAGTCTTAATAATCAGCAGGTGGCACTACTTTCTGGAGAGTTTGCTACTGTTAATAACAGCTTGTGTAAGCATAAGAAATGGTGATCATGTTATGATGTTTTGTCAAAATCATTATAATAATGTTAGTACCAATAGTTCAAATAAAAAATGGATTAAATTTCCATATTATTTCAAAAGGTATAATACATTAATAAAAACCAAAAATTATATTGATAAATATATAAATATTGGATGGTCAAATAGTAATAGTCTGAAAAAATTAATAGTTAATTATAAAATAATGGACAATATAAAATACAAAAAAAGAATTGTATATAAAATTAATTGTGGCCATTGCAATATGATTTCCCATGATCATAGAACAAAATGGTTAGGTGTAAGAGTCAAAGATTACAACAATGTAATTAATAGGTGAGATGATAATTCTGTATTAAATGTTCAGACATATAGACATAAAATAGACACTACATAAATATTAAACATTTAAATTACTTAAAGATCAACAAAAAAAGAAGACAAATTTATAAAACATGTTATGTTGAGCATAACTTAAATAATTGAGTGAATTTTTATTAAATAACAATAAATTTAATTAATAACTGGTAAATTAAAATGAATAGAAAATTGTGTTATAAAGTAGTATATATAAAGTTATGTAAGGTATGTTTTTTTTTATTCTGTATATTATTATATACAGATAGTCAGTTCTTTCAATTTTTATTGAGTCTTCTATATCATTAAACATCACATGATTACTATCTCTTATACTAGCACATAACTGTATGGAGAGTTTTGTCTTGTCTTCTATATCATAATTATATTCTGTTTTATTCATATTATTTACTTTCATTATATTAAAATAGATGCTTAACATTTGGAAAAGGCATAAAACCATGTGCTGACAATGGCTTTTTATGTATAATTACTAATATATATATATATATATATTGTACCCTTCCTGAATTGATGATGATATGATTTTAGAATAAAATACCATTACTGATTGAAAAACGATGAAGATCTAACCTATCAATAATAACAACACACAATACCCTGACCAACTGAGACTTTAACATTTGAATCTAAGATAGAGTATAGGAATGGTCAAAGTATTGAGATATAAATTTACAATGGCATTGCTATTATAGAAATTCTCCAACTGCTTTCATGTTACAATCATTAAGGAAATCTCTAACAATAAACAATGACTATCATAATAATTTCATGGTAAATAATTATCAAGACTATTTAAATCATTATCTATTCCATTGTACTTATAATAAACTATAAATATAATCAATTTAAAAGACACAAATTAAATTAATCTAATTGATTATCGATGTGTCCTATTAACATCTCAGGGATAATGATTATTCTTTTGGTAAACATAATAATAATAATGGTTAACAGTTGGACACTTGAATAACAAATGGGATTTTATTGAAATCCAATTATCGAAATAATAATCACATTCTTACTTATGAATACTAAGCACAATAACTATTTAATATTTACTATAACTCTAATACTACATCAATACTGATAAATACATTATTAAGCCAATAAACTAATAATTTATGAAGCGCTTTTTCTACTTATCCCTCTATTACTATAAATAATAACCATTAATCAGAATAATCACTGACTAGTGAACAAAACCCTTATCATTACTCAATATAATATTATATAAATCAATTTTAAAACATATTCATTACCTTTAGATTTAGCCCAATATGTTTATCTTTCTGAACAAACATCAGAGATTATTTTATTATTTTCATATAATTTAAATAATATAATAGTTACCATTTAATCATTTGAATAAACATTGCTACACTTTTATGATCTTATGATTTTATTAAATTTTAAATGAACTTTAAAATATCTTTGTGTCTGTTACACAAAATTAATATCCATAATGCTCTAAATACACATTGATTCTTTAGATTAAAATTTCAAATATTTATTCAGATACTTAAATCTTAAATAAATTAATGTTGTGGCTTTAGCTAAATTAAAGAGCTAAGCTTACTAATATATGGAGTATCTGAATTAAGTTCAGTCCCATATGATTTTTTCAGTTGGAGAGCTGACTTTAAAGACATGTAGATGTCTAAAAGTTTCAGATCTTCTTCTAACAATTATCTTTTAGATAAATGCTTTGCTTGAGTTGGTTTTTTAGATCTAATGTCCCAACTCCTCACTGAAGAGACCCATAGGTCGAAACCGGTCTGGGGATGGGGACCATTTAAAATAAAAATGATTTGAATGCCTTCTCTTGTAGTAGCATTTATCATAAAAAAAAAAAAAAGCTTGTTTAGAGCTATTAGCACGCTCTTAATTTTACATATTTGTAAGTGCAAGCTATATATAAGTCATGTGACATCTGACTTGTTACTATTACTATTAATTATACATTAAAATTGACAGATCCTTGATTTATTAAGTTTGAATTCTTTATTTTAATTCTCTTAACAAAATATCCCATCAATAAATTTTATATGAGAACGTTGTTGTCCCATGTGCTTAAATATATGACATTGTAATATATATGATCCCATAAAGAAAATGACAGTGATTGCTTAGTTCAAATTCAAAAACATATATTTATTTATAACAATAAAGTATTTCTATCAATAATTTTGATTATACATTATAAAATAAACTATTTTTTTTTTACAACTTATATTAGTATGATTAACATATTTACATTTATACATCACAGAATAACAAAAATAAGTAAATAAATATCATCAATCTTTCATGGGCTACCATTTGAATTAAACAAAAATTATTTAATATTATTAACATTCAGATTCATATGACAAATTTAATTACTATTCATATTTTCATAAAGTTGAGAAATTTTATTATTACATCAAATATGCCTTAATGGTCAGTTACTTTACATTTATCTTTCTTAAATTTATTCAAATACCAAGTATTAAAATCTTATAATTATCATATCAATATATTAATATTTACTATATGACTTTTTATACTTTTATATTGTTTTTACAATGTAAACAAGATATTTTGAATAAACAACTGAATCAAGAATATTTACTTTTTTTTTTTAAAAAAAGTTATACATTCAGATATTATTCTGCTAATAACTTATTCTTCTCTTTTTTAAAATCTAATTGTATTTGTTTTGCATATGGTCCTTGCTTCTTCTTGGAACTATCATTACTAACAGTAGGAAGAAAATCTATAAACTCCTAAACAAATTACTTACATATAATGCTTAACTATAATCCAATATCAAAGATACTATTTAGGATAAGAAACTAATTTAATAAAAAACCTTACATTATAAGAATAAAAGTAACTAACATTTCTTTTTTCCCAATTATAACCTTGGGATAGTCATTATTATTTTAATGATCCTATCACTACAATTCTGACTTTACTCTGAAGCACTTACAGAATAGGGTTGTTATATCTTATAAATCCTCACTTATTTCACTAAGATAATATGGGTGTCTTTTAAACCCATTACATATTACATTAGTTTTTCAGAATGATACTGCATTATTCTGGCATTTTAAACTTATCTCTTCTCCACTTATAAAGTTTTAGCATCAGCGTAATATTATCTTTCCAATTCATGTATATAACCTTTATTTTCCTATACTTTATAAATTTATAATTATGATATATCATTTGCTAAAATAAATAACATTTATTCTTATGACTAACATCATTGTATATACTTAATACATTATAATATTTGAGATCAAGATTTAACATTATTAAATATTGCATACATTCTATATCATACTTCACTTAGAGTATTATGCACTTCTTATACATTAATATTTCTCTTAGCAATATACCTTTTTTTTGACTCATAATTATTACTCATTCTGTATCATGAAATATATTCTAGTATAATAAATTAATAATTCAATTTAGACCACTTTTTAAATAAATAAACCATTACTCTTAATGCATATTAAAGTACATAACATCATATTATTTAAAATTCCCATTACTGTTCTTCAGCTGTTTGGCAGATCCATGAAACAATTTTATAAATAAGCATAATATACTTTTAATTTAAAATTTTAAAATCTAATGTTATATTAAAATTATTAATTTTAAAACATTAATAAACCATATAAATTAGTTGAGTAGTTTCCTTCTTAACCTAAAAATACATCTTATAAATATTTATCATTAATAATAATGAAAAAAAAAATTGATTGAAACTTTTTCAATCATTTTTTTCTTTTTAAAACTAACTCCCCTATCTCTATAGTTGTTACCATGATGACGGTTGTCAGTTTCAACTTCTTCTCTTGTTATCATTTTCCCTCTCTTCCCGTTTGATAACACATTGTTTAAAATATAAAATTTAAAAATAATAATGATAAATATATCCATAATTAATAAAATTTTATTAAATTTCTGAGCGCTCTTCACTGTCTATTATAAGATCTTTAACTTCACTTTAGTGCATTTAAAAGCTAGAACATTGAATTATTTTTAAAGTACTTTTTCAAATATTAAATATCATTCTTTAATATTCATTATCCATGAGAAGCATATTAAATAACTGGTTTTCTGTTATCAGTAATAACTTCCAATTTTTAATCGGTTTATCTTTTCTTATCTATTTTATGTCACCCACACTTATATCTATTGTTCTAGTTTATTAAAATATCATAATTTATATTTTCTTTAATATTCTTTATTGAAATAAACAATTCCTTCTTTTAAATTATCATATCATGAAGTTCATCATCAAAGATAGGCATCCTTTAATATAATAAGTTAGTTTATCAGTAGTCATTTTAGTATTATATAAAAACATTAATCACACTAGGTACATTCCTTCATTACTGTTAAAAGTACCCTATTATTAATTTTTATTTAGTTTTAATTTTATTTTTGTATGCAAATAATTCTATTCAATATAATTCTTTTTTTAAAAAATAAGTTCATAATTATTATTATATAGTTAATGGAAAAGTTCTATAAAGTGTTTTATCAATTTTATAATAATTGTTCATTTTAAATAAATATAGGTTCCTTAGTAAATTAATTATTAGATTCATTAAAAATAAAGAGATAACCAAACATATTCTTATGCAATTAGATTTGCAAATTCTTGGAATTTGTTAATAATCACTTTTCATTTTTTTTTTTTTTGTATTCACGAATCTAATGTAATCACTTTTCATTTTTTTTTTCTGAAAATAATACTGCTGTTTCTTTACGCTTCCAATAGCAACTATAGTTTGAGTAGTTCAATATTTAAGATTGGATTAGTTACCCATGAATAATTTTTTAATTTACTCCATTATCACTTTATAATACTTCTAAAACATTTGTTATATAATTATTCAGTTTATTGAAGGTAACTTTTAATTTATTTAAAATACAACAATAAAAAAAATTTTGAATTTTAAAACACTAACAGAAACAGATTTATTAGTTCTTATTCACATCTGCTCTTACCTTTTATATTGTAGACAGTATGATATCAGACCCATAATTAAATCCATTTCATTGGTCATCACTTTTAATCAACTAGAAATTTTTTTTTGCATAAATTAATTTTGTCTACAATTTTAAACAATATTAAATTAATAAAATATTTAAACATTTAACAATAAATATAATTATTTTTAAATTTAAATACAACTAAAATTTTTTATTCTTAGTAATAATTATTTATTTAAATCAAAAATAATATAATTAATAATTATATTAAGTATAAAATTAGTAAGCCAATAAACATCACATGATCGCCATTTTTTATGCTTGGTATAACTGTTATTAAAACAGGCAAAACTAATTATACATATTGCTATTCACTGCAAGCTAGAGTAATCAATGGATGCCAGAAGGCTTTTGCATAAAATCCCCATCTAGTGCCTACTCATTCAATATCCCCAGACTAGTTTCTGGATTGTGGCCTTCATCAGTGAGGAGCCTTGGATCTGAGAACACTGCATCAAGATCTTAAGATCTAATGCAACCCTCCATCAGCCACTTTTTATCTCTACTTAACTACAAAACTATGAGTCTTAATTGAAAACACCATAATATTTTAATCCAAGCTCAGTAGCTTATATAGTCATATAGGTCTGAACTCAGTTCATTTGGTGTCTTTGGTTCTTCAATAACCAGAGCCACTACCATCCTAGGACTGGTTTTAAGCCAATAAACTTCACATGATCACCATTTTTTATAAAATTATTACTATTTAAAAATTGTAATATTAAATATTTTAATATTTTTAATTGAAATAAAATATTATTTCCAACAAATAAGATTCTGCAAACATATCCACACACACACACGCACGCACACACACACACACACACACACCTTTAAAGAGTTACTGTAAAAATAATTAAATGAATATTCCTTTTATAACTACTATAAAATTAGTTGAATATTATAAATTTTGACAAATATAATTTAAATATGTTTATAATTATTAAATACAATTACAATTGAAATAAATGTGACTTTTAAAATATGTATGACTATTATAAAAGGTGTCTGTTAATTAAATTGACAGAATCTTATACTTATATAATATAGATTAAACTTTTAATACACTTTATAAATGAAAAATTAATACCATGGTGTGCTTTCTAAATTTAAAATTTTGACCATTATGTAAAATTTAAATCCTTCTTTGAAACAGCAAATTAAAAGGCTACAATGTATACATAGATATGAACAGTTACCCCAAAATCCTGTAATTTTGTAATATAATATTCTGCATTTATATTTGATGTATAAATTTAATCTCCTTCAAAGTATTGTCCATTTGATGCAATGCACTGGTCTAAATATGTTTTCCACTGTTTGAAGCAATCCTGAAATTTAGTAATGAATTAATCCCTCTGTTATTGTTTTTTTTTACCTCTTGAAGTATGCAGGACATTTTCTTTTAAGGCCTTTTTTTATTTGGGGAATAAAAAGAAATTGCATGCAGTGAGATTGGGTGAATATGGTGGATAGATAACTAAAAAATACTGTTTTTGCTTAAAAATTGTTTCACACTCAAGGCTTTGTATGTTGAGGCATTGCACAGTGAATTTATCATTTCCCACTTTGCCATAAATTGGGACATTTTTATTTCTCTGCATCATGCAGATATTTCAGAATTCATAAATAAAGTGCCTAATTGTTACAAATGAATTCTGAGTGAAGAATGCCATTTGCGTCAAAAAATCAATCATTGGCATCTTGATATTGGATGTTACTAACTGAACTTTTTTGGGAATTGTGAATTTGAACTCATCCATTAAATTACTGATAAATTTGTGTTTTCCTCAGAACAAAAGCTGTTTCAAGCATTATAACTGTTTCCACTGTTATTTTCTCCACCAGAAAACAACAAATAAGTGAGACACTTCACAAAAAAAATTACTAACAGCTCAATGACATCATTTGATCACATAAGTCAGAAGACTGTTGCAGGAGAGTCTCCACAAGAGGCATCTATCAGAGGAGAATGTACTACAATGTGCTTGTCCTCTAGAAAATGATTGCAGTTTTTTGGGGTACTTCCTATATATTTATATAGCTATTAGGTATGATATTTTTGTTATTTATTATAATTAATAAGCTTTAATGAGTTATTTCTATTATTTATATGCATGTTATAATGTTAAAATACATTAAATATTAAAATAATTATACAAGCAGTATTAATTTTGAAGAATTTGCTTTAATTATAATAACTAGTGCATGGAAAAGCGTCTCGAAAATTGAGTAGGGCGTTAAACATAATACTACTAATGAAATCCGACTTAATTTTATTAATGCAATTGATACATCATCCTGACAAAAATGTCATCTTAAAATATTGGTGTCTCTGAGATTTTTTTTTTTTCTAAATTGTTTTTTAAATAAATATATGTATGTACTATATATATATTATTCTCATTACAAAAAGTTAAAGAATAATTGTTAATTAATTTTTCTTTGAACAAAACACACAAACAAAAATTAGACGTCAAGACAAACGATTGTTTTAAATTTGTTTTATGAATAAGTAATTTTTATATTTCTTAAATTATTTTTGTGTTTGCGTGCGTGTGATGAGCTGCAGAAATTTTGCAACAAACGAAAACACACACACACAAAAATATATATTATTGCAAGAAAAAAAAATTACTAAGCTCTTTAAATATATTTTTATTTTTGTTTTAAAGGTTGAGTTGTTTACTAATCAGTTTAATGAATTGCAGTAAACATTTGAATCTCTTTAACATTAAAAATGTCTTCAAGCTATAATTTTAATGCTATTCATAATTTTATTTTTTAACAATAGAACTATTTATGAGAAAATTAATTTATTTTCCTAAGAGTTAATGGAAAGATTTTTAATGATTTTTTTTAATTTATATTAAATCCTGTAAGCATATTTTTATCGCACTGAGTGCTGAAAGCAGTAGACAATAGTTTTGTCGTAGAATTTTATTATAAAACCATTAATCAGGAGCAGAATTGACTTTAGAGTTAGTAAGCTAAACTGTCATTTCATGATCTCATATTTAAATTTTGGTGTAGCTATATAAATCTGAGTTGCAAAATTTCTGAATTATTCTTCACTGCTTAGTAAAATAAGAAAGGAAAACAATATTCTAATACTAGTTTGGTTAATAGAATGCATTGCTTCAGTATTTTTCAGAAAGTGTGCTAACCTTTCGCCTTGAAGATATATTTAAGAGAGTTGCTTTACAGGATCATAGGAAGGATTGTTTCTGAATGTGTTCATTCATATCCATTTATATTAATTATACTTTTGTGTATATATTGTAACCTAGTGACTGACAGACAAAGGAGTGCTGGGAATATGTGAGACTTACAATCAAACCCACCATGTTTGTTACTAAAAACCAACCATGTAACCATATAAACTGTTGGAGGTTAGCTGAACAATCAAAGGTTACACACGCAGGCACATAGCACAGATTTTGAAAATCACCCCAGAGTATAAGTCCTCTTGCAGATAATACCACAGCTAAATATAATGATTAAAATACAATGTTCTTTTTATAATTCAAAATATTTTATTTTATTTCTTAAGGTATCTTGGTCTCAAATATAGATTCTTTTCACTTATAGATATTTTATCTTATGTTCTAGAAATATTGTATTTATCTTAAATATGAGTTCAGGTTTAAATATCATAGCTTATGTTGTAAAATATCTTAATCTCAAATGTGAGTTCTTTTATAAGTTTAAAATATTTTAATCTCAGATTTTAAAACCATATCTATCTCAAATATAGGTTATTTTAACATTTTAGGATATCTCGATGACAGGGTTCAAATTCAGAATAAAATGCATTTGGAACAAAATGTTAATGGTAATACTTTAACTTCTTAATAAAAATATAATTGTTATTTATGGAACATTTGACATTTTTTCAGTTTATTTTGAAATCTTAGTATTTTAAGAAAATAGAAATGAAATTATATAATAACAGAATACTCAAATACTTAAGTAATATATAATTAATAATTTGACAACATATCTAAATAATTTATAATCATTTAAATACAACGATTTCATTTCTATTGACTATAATACAGAAATCTTATATTTTCTGATGTAAATTTGAATAAGCAACATCAAAATAATATAGAAGGGAATAAGGACATTTTTTATGCTGCCAACTACACAACATGTTGTGCATTTGAAATGAGGTAAATAATATAACATTTATTTTTTTAAGAATGCAGGTAAAATAATTAAATAATTATTAAGCAAAATGAATGTATAAATACTACTTGATCCTGGAAATGTACTCTTAAAAATAATATAATGTCAATGAAACAAAAATATATTTAATTAATAATAAAATATTTATTTCCAACATATAATAATCCATGTAATAAAAATATTTATTTACAATAATTATTATTAAGTAAGCATTTATTTATATAGCACTATGTTTATAATTGTAATACATTTAAAATCGGCCTTTACAAGCTATTGTGCATGCACTTTTTACGAGTGTTAATAATAAATGAATACTTTCACTCCCAACATGAGATATAGTATTTAATAAAGGATAAAATGAATCAATTTATTTTTTCCAACCCAAATGCTTATATATGGGCAAATCTTAAGTACTGGAAGTGAAAGCGTGAGGATGGACCACTCACTTTAGATTACTGTTTATGATATCTGAATGGGTGACGTCGGCTAAATTATCTAGAATTTACTAAACGTCACTTTCAAATGAAGCTTAAACATATGTAAGTAAGCATTTATTTATATAGCACTATGTTTATAATTGTAATACTTTTAAAATCAGTCTTTCCGAGCTATTGTGCATGCGTTTTTTCATTTTATTCTTTCTTAAATACTATATCTTGTGTTGGGAGTGAAAGTATTCATTTATTATTAACACTTGTAAAAAGCGCATGCACAATAGCTTGGAAAGGCTGATTTTAAATGTATTACAAATATAAACATAGCGCTATATAAATAAATGCTTACTTACTTACATATGTTGAAGTTTCATTTGAGAGTGACGTTTAATAAATTCTAGATAATTTCACCAATGTCACTCATTCAGATATCATAAACAGTAATTTAAAGTTAGTGGTCTATCCTCATGCTTTCACTTCCAGTACTTAAGATTTGCCCATATATAAGCATTTGGGTTGGAAAGAATAAGTGGATTCATTTTATTTTTTCTTAAATACTATATCTCGTGTTGGGAGTGAAAGTATTCATTTATTATTAACACTCTTAAAAAGCGCATGTGCAATAGCTTGGAAAGGCTGATTTTAAATGTATTAATAATTATTATTATTTTTTTAAAATTTATTATCTATAATTTTCAAATATTATTAATTAATACATTGGTGTACATTTCTTAAAATCATTTTTACAATTTTATCATATAAGTAATATCTACTACCCAATAGTTTTCTTATTCACAAAGTACATTTTTGATTTAAAATCCAGCGTCTATTATGTAAAACAATATACCTCTATGCCTTTGTCCAGTTTACTATGACATATTATACACTTTACTTAATCAAAAATAGTATTAAAAAATTAGTGTGGAGACACTTAAAAAATATTAATACAATAGCAACCAATATTTTGCAATATAAAAACTCTTATAACATTAACAATATCTATGTTAGAGTGAAGAAATAATGATGCTTGACAATAATCATATATTTGAAGCTAAAAAAATTGTAGTGGAGATAATAATAAATTGTAAAGCTGAACATTCCTGTGAATATACACCAAAATATATCCTAGCCTAAATTCTAGGTATAGTGGATAAAGGGTCGAGAGGTCAGTGTGACTGCCTGGTAGTTGCCCGGGTTGCGGGTTCGGGTCCCGGCCAATGCTATGACACTTTAAAAAATATGTTTAAACACCTGGTATTATGTACAAGTGGTGCCAATTAATGAATGAGTTATACTCTCTATCATAGAGTGATTAAATATACTTAAAAGTAATATAACATCCATTGCCTCAAAAATACTACCAAGCACTAATAATAATAATAAACACATGAATAATTGTTCATATAAAGGGTCATAATTCATTCACTTGGTTTAAGATTATATGTATACCTACAAACCTGTTATTGAATAATGGTACCAACACTATGTATGAACTATTTAAAATTATTATATACATACTGATATTTATAATACTTTTATTTATAAAATACTCATCATAAATATATGAAAGGCTGTTATATTTTTGGGTGCAATCATTTATAATTTTAAATACTCATATAGAACAACTCCAGAATAATAAAACCAACATATAAAATAAAAACTACTGTATATCTTACCAATTTCACTTTTGGAACACAGCTCATACAAACATATTTATAATATAATAATTAATAATAATCATAATTCTAAAGTAAAAAAAAAAATACACAATAACTATAATAACATTTAAGAGACTAACAGTTCATTTCCTTTGTATAAAGCACACTATCTGTTTTCAGTTCTTTTGTTCTTTTATTGAAGTGATATATGAATACATACACAGTCCTTTATTAAATAGAGCAGATACATATATACAGAAATATTTTTGAGTTAAAGTTTTCACACATAAAATAACAGGAGCTGATGGCAAATTATTTTAATGACAGTTTCTTTCAAAAACATAGTTTTTAAATAGTAATAAAAATCAGAGGAGTAATGAACAGAATAATTTTTGATTTAAAATTGCTCTTTATGAAGTTTTATTATAAGTCAACTGTAGTAAACTTAAATTATATTTATTCCTTTTTAAGTATAATCATAATATACTCGAAACAGTCAGAAATTTAAAAGCAAAACATTTAAATATAAATTTGAGATGAATAGTTATATTCTTTTAATACAAACAAACTGGTTATAGTCTTTCATTATGATAATTAGAAATTTAGTTTTCACACATTCATCTTTTATTATTATTTTGTAAGATAATTTTAAATAATTGTCAATGCTTATTTTTTTTATAAATTTACTAATTTTATAGGAATTCATCTTTCTATATAAGTTTGACATAAATAGATTGATTATTTTAATAGCAAATAATTAATATTTATAACTAATTAAAAATTAGCTAAAACATGTCAGAGATAGTTTTATAGCAAAGTTCAGAATTTAACTAATATTATAACAATGAAATAATGTACACTTTTCCTTATGTGATTTTTTCTTTAGGTTCTTTAAAAAAATATTAAAATTTTTTTAGTATCCTTTAGAATTGTTATTTAATAATCCAGTTGAATCTTTGCTTTTACAAGAAACACTGGGTGGTTAATTTACTGGTTCTTTATTATGAAGATGATAATCAATAAAACTTTAAACTTTAACATTGACTTAAAATAAATAGTCAAATAAAGACCAAACAGTTCACTTCAAAACTGAAATATAATTAAAATTTAAATGAAATGAAGAGTGAAGAAGTAGAAGTGTTTAAATTTTTTAATTGTGTCTATATTTATACTAGTGTGTGTTTGCTTTTTTTCCATCCATGCACCAAAATTAATGCTGCATTGCAATCTTTATTAAACCAGTGAGTTACAGGTCTGTATTATAATATTTGAATTAATAGTCAATATTAACTTTTAATTGATCTAACCTTGAACTCTGTACTTTAAATCCAGACAATTTGTCATGTGATCATTTAGACGATAAATGAACTTATTAGTTAACAATTTTTATCAACTCTAAATAATTATCAAATCAATTATTTAATAAAATTATTAACTGATTTTTTAAATTAAACATTCTTTTTTTATTCAAATACTCTTTCTGTTCTCCTTTTCTTGCATTATTTAAAATCTTATTTTTTAAAATAATTTTAAAATTGATTGACTGTACTCAATTTTTTAAAAGACACTTATTACTTTTAATAGGTCTTTTTAACTTTTAATATTTCACTTGCATCCTCTAAAGACTACACCACATTAATATAACCATTTTTTAATACAATGAAAATAAATTGACTGATATTTTAAAATCAATTACAAATTAGTGCTAATCTCAGTCAGTTATACATATTATTTTAAAATCCAAATTCTAAATACTTTAATATAAATTAGTATTTAATAAATCATGACTTATTTTTAAAATTATTTATTTTAAAAAATTAACTGCAAAACATTCTAACTACATTAACTAATCAATTTTATTATTTCGAGTAAATATTAAACAATTTAAGGTAATTTTTTAAAGAATTACTAATTAATTAAGTTAAATGAATTACTTTAACTCATACTATTGAAGCATATAATTTAAGATTTTATTATGATACCACAGATAAAGAAATTTACTTATTCTAATTTTATATAATTAAAAAAAAATTTGAATACTTTAAAACATATATCTAAACCAAAGGATTAAATATATGATTACAATGTATATTGTAAGAGTTTGCTGCTGATCAAATATTTTTAGACACAATTAATAACTATTAGTGGTCAGTCATTATGACCAGAAGACTTAAATTATTTTAAATTCAGAATTTTGAATCAATTGATTAATCAAGTTAAGGTTTGAGCTTGATTATTTTAATTCAGAGTTTTGATCAATTGGTTCATAACTTAAGGATTTGAGTTTGAATATCCTTTTTTTCTGAGATATACTCATCATTATTGTGCTAAACATCATCAGATTAGAGAGAAATCTGGAAATGATGGAAAGCTGATTCATATAGGTTATTTTACTTAAACTTATTTTAATTGAATAACCAAAATTGACATAAATTATATCCATTAATGAGTTTTTTCCTCCTTTTTAATTTATTAAATGTATTTTTATCTTCTCACCTAACTTATATATTATTCTTCCATCAAGATGACTAATAATATATTCAAATTGATTGTTCAAAATGTAATCACTATTGCATGCTGTTTTAGACATACAGACTATGCAGTTATTATAATTAGGATTTCATTAAACTAAAGAAATACTTAAAAATGCAAAACAAATGTGTATTAGCATATTAAATAGCATTGATGTAAACATATCTTCCTTCATTTATCATTCTAGATATGTAAAACATAAGTGTTAAACAATAATTAAAGAAGAAATTAGAATCATGACAGATTGTTTGCAAATGTTAAAGTAATTCATAAGTTTTCTGATGATTTTTTAAATTATTACTCCATTTCCCTAAATAATTAAATTATTCAATATTGTATCCATTATTTTGAAATATTTTTAGTGATTGGATTTTCCTACTTATGCATATTCATTCTCTCTATTTAGATGCTTTATAATAATTAGGACTGCTGATTTTTTTGATTAACAAAGCAAAACATTCAACTTGTACATTCCCAGTATGACTATGAATAGTGAGGGAGAGTTTAATTTCTTTTCTAAGTATTTATCACATTTTTTGATAGTCTCTAAACAACCATATGGGTTATATTTCTTACTTTTTATTTTAATGATTCAATCTTAATTTTGCACTGTATTCCCATTATCTTTACTTTGTTTGTTCTAAATATAAGTTTACAAATGAAGCATTCTTAAAATAAACTATGCAAAATAAAAAAAAAAAAAAACAACTACTGAAATTCATAATTAGAGCAATAATGAAAAAAATTAACTCCATTTTTATGAAGCAATAAAATGCTGTTCAATAATTATTAAAAAATGATAGAAATAAATGCTACAGAGATTATGGAGACATTTCTTTTTCAAGTAATTACAACTTTATACTCACTGTTATTACTTTCTTTAAACAAACATTTTTGAATAAAATCTCAGTGTAGTCATGAATATTTTTGTCTTAAAATAAATACTTTGCAAATCTTTTGGAAAAATAATCATAAATATATAAAGAAATCGTGAACAACATATATAATTTTCTTCAAATATCAAGCAAAAAATGAGATCTCTTAAAATCTCTCACAAGGTTGCTGTCATGGTCCAAATAGAAGTTATCAATTACTATCATTTTTAGCTCATTTGTATTAAGTTTTCTGTATGCTACTGAGATCTATAGACTTCTTTTTAAAATACTAAATTAATACAAACTAGTTTCAGTTTTCACTATTAAATGAATACAAATCTGGCAAATGCATGCCACAGATATCCACAAAATTAAGCCAAAGTGTTCAATGTGCCATTATATAGTGCTACAAAAAGCTATAAACAGGGAACCAATTAAGTAAAAGATTTGGTATATTTAATTTGGAATGGCTGGAGATCCAGATATGTTATGACTCATGGACCATTCATATGCAACAACTACTTCCAGTATCTGAAGTTCAAACAGTATAGAATTTAAATGTAAATTAAAAACTGTAAGCAATTGTGTTGTTTCTTCTGATAGTTAAAATATTTTTAGAAGGCAGTATATAGAGGATTCTGGCTTATTTACATGTATGCCAGCAGAGAAAGAAGCTTGAATTCACTAGAATATGTACTGTTAAACATGAAGTCTATTATACATACATATAGAAGCACAGACAGAAGAAACTTGATGAAGGAAATCATTAAATATTCAAATTATCTATCATTATCATTGACTTCTAAAGTTAATGCCTTGTTGTTTTGTTGCAGCTAAATTGTTCTATTTCCAGCAATTCATTTAATGTCTGCATATGAAAAATATTCAATTTTATTGATCATATTTTAAGATAGGATGTTCTTCATCTGCCTCTCAATCTCTCTTCTAAAATGTTGTCTTTCAAAATATTTTATAAAAACCTATCATGTCATAAAATATGAGTAAAAAAAACTCAATCTTTTCTTCATTTAATGTATTCAGTAGGTCCCTTTTCACCCCAAGTTCTCTTAATATTTGATCATTAGTCTTTTTTTAATCCAACTTATTCTCACTAATTTTCTTTAAAGCACATTTTTATTTCTGTTTTTCTCTTGTTTTTTTAAGGCCATACCTTACAACCATATGTCAATATATTCAAAATGAAAGTTTTAATAAATTTCATTCAATTTTTTGTATTGATATTTTTATTTACTAGTAATGTTTTTTCTTTGAGAAAATGTTCTGCTAATATTATTTAATACTTGTGAGTTTTCCAGTAAACCAAGATGGCAGCCTGTATTTTTGATAAATATATACTTTTGAGGGCTTAGAATCTACTGAAGATGTATTAGTTTTTAAATTAAAGCAAAATTAATAAATCAATTATTAAAAAAAAAAAGGGAATAAATTCCAATAAATTTTATTAAGAAGTTTATTTCATTTTTTTTTACCTGCATTATAATGTGAGAAATGATAATATGCTTTTAATATTGTTGTATTTTGGTTCAATTCAACCTGTTTTTTATTGTCAGCAATTTTTTTGTTAAATTGTCATAATGATAAAAAATTGGGACTATCCTGTCACTGATCTTGATGCAATGGACAATTTCCAAACATATGGGATCCTGCCTTCCTGAAAAGTATGTTAATGGTCATGATATGATTGCATACCAGCAACATGAATAAAGTGTAAATATTATATATTTTTTTTCCATTTTTCTGTTAATAAATTAATCCTAAAACAAAAAGAAAAAGAACTGTAAATATTGTAGTTGATTTTACCACAATGAATAAAATGGAAATATTAATTAGATTTCCTAGCAGGCAATTTTTTCAAAACATTTTTGGAAGCCCTTGAAACTGTAGATTTATCAAAAAATATAGGCTGACATTTTGGTTTACCAGAAAACTCCCAAATACCCATTATTTTTCTTTAATCTCTATAAGACATCATTGCTATCTCAAATGATATTTCCCAGATAAAAAAATTCCTTAACTTGTTTTTTATTTTTTACATATCAGTTAGTCTTTTTATCTTGTGTCTAACTATAATCATTTATTGTTAGTTTAAAAGAATCTATAAGCATATTCAATATAATTTCTTTTTCCGAGTATGCAAATAATGCTCTATCATCTGCATAATGAAAATAATGAATATGCAACTATTAATTTTAATTCCTTTAGTTTTTTTTACATAATCCTTATTTTGTTCTCAATAAATAAATTGAATAAGCAGAGCAACAATGGACAGTCTTTGTTTGTACCTCTTATTATGTTAGCATTATTAGTTTTGCAGCTATTTCTGACTATTTTTGTATTTTGATATTTATATAAATTTAAAATTAATTGTCTATTTTTTCACCCAAGGCCTACATTCTTCATCATTTTAGCAATAATTTCCAATCCATTTTGTCAAGTCTTCTCCAAGTCAATAAAAGCCACTTAAGACTTCCTATTCATTATCTGTCTTCTTTGTAAAATCATTCTTAATGACTTTATTACTTCTCTAATTTCTTTTCCAAATCTAAAATGATATTGATATGCATCCAAATTCTCATCTAACTTTTTTTGTGTTCCAATTTTTGGAATCATTTGCATTATTTTTTTTGGAAATGCAATAGTTTTTGAGTGATAAAATCAGATGCTATTATACCCTTTTCATAATATACTGATTCATACCAAATAATTTACTTTTTATGACATATTACTACAATTTTTTAAAAGGTCAATTGGAATACAGATGTCATTATTATTTTTTTATCTTTGAAAGAGCATAATCAAATTCTTCTCTTGTTATTGCAGGTTCTTTCTTATTCTCATTAACCATATTTTTATCCTCTATATAATCTCTCATATTTTATATTTATTATTTTTTCTTCTTTATACAAATCTCCAATATACTTTTTCCAATGATTACACACTTTCTTGCTTTTTAAAAGTATTTTTTCCCCCTTATTCTTAACAATATTAGTAAATGTTGTCCCTATTTATAATTCAACATTTTAATTTTTTTATATACTAATTTATAATTCAACATTTTGATTTTTTCATAAAGTCATTTAATCTTTCCAACATATATGTTTTCAATTTTTTCACTTATTATATTTATACTGATCATAGTATTTGTATCTAACTTCATTTTTTTAAATTAAGTCCAATGTTGCTTAAGCCATAGATTTTTTAAGTATTAATATTATATTCCCAATACTTTAGTTACAACTGCTACATGCATTATTATTCTTCCATCACATATTTTAATATCTAATATAATAGTTTCATCAAATTTATTAGCTATGTTATGAACTTGTAACTATTTATTTTGAGCAGGTGTAATTTTCCTCTTAAATTTAATATTACATTTTGCTAAAATAAATATGGATTACTATCTACACCAATTCAGACTGACACAGAATTCAATCAATCTTTCACCTTGAAAATTCATATTACTTAAACCAAATCTGCTCCACACATTTTGAATTTTTATGTACACCCACAGATGTATTAAAATTACCTTTTATTCTTATCATTGAGATGCTTTAACAATTCTAATGTTTCATAAATACTTTCAACTTCATCTGCACTACTAACTACTAGTAGGAAAATATAACTATGGTAATACCATATCTGTTAGGTTTGCTTTTTTCTCAATCACTAAAATTCATTCATTCACATGATAAGTGTTCAATATACTGTTTACCTATCTACATCTTAATATAAATGACATCATAATTTTTTTAAAACTATTAAAATTTTTCTAATTTAAAGTTACTATTATCTATCTAATCTCACATACACTTAAAACATCCATCTTATATTTTATTATTGACTCAGTTTTTCTAACCTACTATGCCTCCATAATATCTCACATTCCAATCACCTATCATAAATCTATTTTCTGAGGATTTTACAGGCTGGTGACCTGAGTGGCCTTACCTTTTTCACTTTTGCCATTTTTTGGTAAATGAATTCCATAATCAGTGAAATAACTAGTAGTTCTATTCATTTTTTTACAACTTCTTATCATGAGATATCTGAATATCTTTAATGTAGTAGTTTCACATTCCCTTCTATATCCTCATGCCATTGACAATTCTAAGATTAATCAACCTTCAGGAAAGATTTCTCTCCCTAAGCATAAAAAGATCTAATGTCTATTAGTTTATCCATTCTTCTAAGAGACTATTGGCATGATAGAGGGAGACTCCTTATATTGAGAGTGATTTGGCTACCAGAGTCCTATTAGTGAAAGCACAACTAGATGAGGATGGCTTTATGAGTAGAATAGCCATAAATCACATCCCACTTTTCACATACCAGCTGAAGTTTATTTTATATTCTACAATGCATTCCCAACAGTACATTCATATAAAAGCATAAACAAAAAAAGTCTACTGATGCTAGATAAAATCCCCAGCAATTCCATTTAGAATGTCATATTGTTTCAATTATTGATTCCAGTACCAAAGAAAATACAAAAAAAAAAAAAAAAGAAAAAAGACTGAATTTTGAATAAATTAGATATTGTACTAATGGAAATGAGTTTGATTTGGGGGAACAAAAGAGTTTGAAAAATTTATAAAATCAAATTTTATTAATAAGTTTAATTCATTTAATAGAGAGGTTAAACTTTATTTTATTGCCATTGATTATATTGTTAATGATAATTATAAATGTGAAACTTGAAATAATAATGTTCTTATATTTTTGATTCACAAAAATTAGAGGCAAAACATTATACTAAATGTTTAAATGATTAAGATTTAATAGTCATTGAAAAAAATAGATATTGATCTTTCAAAATGGTGAAAAAGAAGTTGTTACAAATTACAGACTTTTCAGGTTTTAATTAGTTTTATTTAAATTTTTTACAAAGAATATTATAACATGTTTACAGAAAATTTTAGATGAAATGCAATTAGGCTGGATTCAAAAGAGATTATAATATAATAGATTACATTTAATTATTAAGACAAAGATTTCTTAAAATATTTATTAAAATTCAACTGTAGTGTTTAGTTCATATAGTTTCACCAAAAAAAACAAAAAAACAAAAACATTGATAAGGCTATAAAATAGTGTGATTCCATATCTCCAAACTATTTACAGCCATTTTGCTTGAAATATTTTGTTAATTAAAGTGAGAAAGAAACTAAGATAAAGTTATCTAGATTTTCTATGTGGTGTTGTTTTTGGAAAGTAGATTTTAGAACTTCAGAAAATGATGCAAGATGTCTTGTATATAAGAAAGAAAATAGAATAAAAAGATAAGGAAATTAGTTTCCAATTGTTTATAATATAAGAAAAAAGTAAAGAATAATAATAATAAGTTAAAAGTATTTAATAATGACAACTACCTTTGTCAGATTATTTATACAGATAGAAACATAATGAATAAAATTAATCAAAGTACTAGACTTAGATGGAAATCAAGAATGATTGTCATCAATTGGTTTGATGTTTGATGACGTTTATATTCAATAATTACAGATAATCATTTTTCATCCAATGTGTATCTGCAAATTTGTTTTTTTTTTTGGAAGATGTTTTTACATTATTATTATTATTAAAGCGTAATAATTTTTGTTTGAATATTATTGCTATCTAAATCAGTTTATATATCTTTATTTAATGATTAAATTGTAAAATTAATAAAAAAAAAGATATATTAAAACATAAAGTAGGAAATATATTCTGGTTTTATTAATACTTTTTTTTTTTTTTTCGATAAATTTCTTTTTAAATTAAATCATAGTTTAAAATCATTAGATTACAACTTTTATTATAATTTATTCATAAGAAAATCAAATGAATTTAGAATTTAAGTGCAGAAACTTGAATTCTTTATAGGACTCAGATATATATTGTTAATGATATGAAACTCAGATTTCTTATGTTTTTTAATATCAGAACTGCTCTTTTCTTTCAAACATTGCTATTTTTAAATTATAAACTAGGAAGTATTTGGAATTATTATTTAAAACTTTTCGCTTTTAATAAAAACTGAAAATGTCTATTATTGACGTTAAAAGAAATTCATTTTAATTGATTGTTGATAAATATATTTGCATTCCTTAGAGTACTTTTATGACCTTTGGAATGTATATTTTTAAATATTTATTTTATTATCTTGCAAAATTATATTAGACTCATGTAATACGTAATACTCTATTCTTACAGTCACTTATATAAATATGAAAGACGTCTGATTCCCTATTTTTATAACAGCTAGAATATTAATTAAGTAAAGTGCAATCCATTTTCAGCTTATTGTATTGGTTACATTGTAGCTGAAATTTTGTCTAGAATAACTAAGTAAAACAATGGGAAAAAATCATTTGAGTTTCTGTATACTAGATGATATCAGATTATTGGTAGGCATGCATTTAGATATGTTGATAAATAACAAATAAATACAAATTTCTTCACAATGGAAACTAATTTCAGTAAGCCTAGTGAGAAATCAAACGTTATACTAGCTATGCTGTGTACTTGTTTATATTAAATTTCTGTAATTGATCTCATAATTTTAATCATCAAATGATATTAAATAAATCTAAGACATACCTAATCTTTGTAAAATAGCATACTTCATCATCATCATTTAAATGATTTCTTTCATCTTTCTTTTCATCTTGAAACCATAACTAATCTAATTATCCTATTACAATTAGGCCTATACGTGGAATATATATATATCTTATTATTTTATTGGACTAATTCTGGGTCTTCTAAAGAATAGTATGGTGATGATTAATTAAATATATAACTTTAATCGTAGTCAAGTAAACAATAAGAAAACGTAAAAGAAAATGAATTTTTATTTAACTTTTTGTGATTAACGATAATAATAAGATATAGTATACTATGTTTGACATAATAAATAACTATTATAAATAATATAATTTGCAATTCTTTATATAGCAGTTGTATATTTTTATAGTGGATGGATATGGATGCTTCTTTTTCATAGTTTTAGCTGATATCATATTTAGTTCTAAATATCCAAACTAGAAATTGAAGACAACTATTTTTATCAATGACAAAATGAGTTTCTCCTTTTTTCATTTTATATTTTTATGTAGTTCAGTAATACTATTTGGAATACATTTTCTTGTTGCATGTAGTTGCACAAAGGTATATCTTTTTAGCCTATAGTTCTTTTGCTAACTATACACATGAATAAAACTTGGTACAGAACATGAATATAGACTTATGCAAGCATCTGCATTTGAATCCTTGTCTATGTATAACTCCATATGGGATACATAGTTATTGTACTATCAGCACACATTGACTGCTTAAAATATTGCTTTACTGGTTTTGAGAAATTATGTTGTCACATTGTATTATGTCCAGTAAACTTAATGATTGCCTTATCAACCATTACTTCTATATGTATATGATATGCAGATTTAAAATTTATGTTGTGTTAATTTATAATAGACTGAATTTTAGTATATTTTGTCATAATCTTTACTTTTATTATCTGACATTTTTTTATTATTATTGAAATGTAGTTATGATAAAAAAATGTTAAAATCCATTACAAGTAATATGACTGGAAAATGGGGCTATCTCAGATTTATATCCAAATCCCAAAATATCCACTAGAATTCCTACTATTATCTCCCAAAATGCAGACTATTCACAATTTGAAACATTATGTAATTTTAGTGGGCATATAAGTTTTATTAATAATTTTATCAAATTTTTTTTTATTGAATAGTAAACAAAAAAAAATGTAAAATTGAATATTAATATGTAATGAGAAACAGCAGATCTGAAAACTTGGTAACATTGCTTATATTTACTTGCCCTTATATTATATTTAATGGCAGAGAATAACTATTCAGCAAGTCATCAGGACAAATCAACTAATATATTGTTAACTTCTACAAATAAAGATCACTTAACTCTTCTTTATTTTTTTGCTGCCAAAGTAGGTACTTCATCTTCCAAAGAGAAATTCTGATTAAATGATTTATTGAAAGTACCACATAGTAAAATATCTTCCATCATCACCTTTGTAGTAAAACACATAGAGCAATATGTCTATTGAAAAGTTTGTAAGCTTTTTTTTTGGAGGAAATAAAGTTTTCTAACTTTAGTGAATATTTATAAAAGAAGCATGCAGTTTAATAGCTAGAAATTGGAAAAGAATTGTTAATACTCAGTTCATCTCAGAATTCATTTTTATTCCCATCAAAAAAGTTTAATGCATTGTTTTCTCTGTAAAATATAATAAATTGAGAGGGAGGAGAAATTAAATGAAGTTATTTAATTAAAAATTCATAAATAATTCAAATTTTATCATAGTATAACATGGCATATATCTCTTGATATACAAAAACAAAGATGAAGGGAATTATGTAACTCATGCATTTTATAGTCAAGTCAAAGAAATTTTAAATATTTAAAAATCACAGTTCATCATTGACTAATAAGAGGTACATTAATCTATAAACATTTCTTATAAGTAATTTTTGTAACCCATGGTTTTCACATGTCAAATTTGTCTGAGTTTTAAAGATACATTTTATTTTATAATCTGTTCTTTAATTAGGATTCACTGATAAATGTTTCCCTAATATAAATTATATGATGATAACCTATACAGGGTTATATTATTTACATCATGCCCTATTGTAATAAAATTTCCAAATACGTATTTATTAAACCATCAAACATCACACAATAACAATTCTCCAGGCTTACACAATCTGTTTTTTTCAGAGGCATACATTGATTACTCTGGTTTGCACTGAGGGAAGCTACTGTATGGAGAGTTTTTATATATATATATATATATATATATATATATATATATATATATATATATATATATATATATATATATATATAGAAATACCTCATAAACTGGTGTTATATTGTCTAATAGTTTTTACCATGGAAAGTCCTTTCCATTAATTTTTTTTCAATTTATTTTAATGTGAATGAGCCATTGACACTGCAATACATCTCAACTGATCTCAAAGGATGATTTCATTGCCATCATTTGACAGTACAAACTTGAATTTAAAAGGTTTTGAGTTATTTTCGCAATTACAAATCAGATAATAGAGTATTTGATTTTTACAGGAGTACCTAGATATAAGCAACCAAAGTGATTTAAGAAAAAAATATCTTTGATAAGGAAAAGTACAATTTTTGCTTTGTAAAAATATTTGTCTCTTCATATAAGTGTGTAATTTTTATTAGAATTTTAGTTTTTTTTTTTTTTACAGAAAATGAATCAACTAACAAATTTCTGATATCAAAAAGTGTTAAAAACATTGTTTAAAAATTTACTGTCAAAAACAAATTTATTATTATTTTCTTTTTAATTAACAGTTGAGTTTAATATTTCAAAGAATATATTCATTATTTGAATTTATGTTTTATTAAAATGGTTTTAAACATACATATAAAACTAGAATGGAAACTTTTATTTTGATTATTTATTTCTGTTTATTCTTTCTTTTTCTTATTTGCAAAGATGACTTTCACTTTTTAAACATAAGTTTTTAATGAATATGTAAAAAATGTAAAGGTAAAGCAGAAAATACATTTTAGTAAATGAAAAAGTATGTGTGATACCAGGAAAAAAACATCAAATGCCTAGAAGTGTGTTCACAAAAAATCAGATGTAAATGAATATCAAAGTTAATGTGACATTTTTTAACAACTTTTAATTCACACATAGGAAGAAAATAATTTTAGTTATAAATATATTTTATCTTATTAAAACATTCTTTATGGATATAAAAATGAAAAAATAAGGTTGTACCATTCCTGATCAAATATGTTTCAATTATGTATTTTAATTTATGTCATTTATTTGGAATAACAACAGTCATTTATTGGTTATTTTGTTCATTCATTTTAAGCATGTTGATACTTTGATTTATGTATAGATTAGTTGTTAATCTAGTTTAAATCCATTTAATTTGAGACTATTTAAATTACCGTGTATCATCTTTTACCCTATCTAAATTCTTTATTAGGATTTTAAAATAACTGTTCATATCTTTATCTTTAAGTGAGAAATATAATTATTGGTTTCAAATCTTCCTATATAAATAAATGTAGTATGTTTGTGTTTTTTTTCTAATTTAATAATTAAAACAGGCAAAACTCTCTATACATATTGCCACTCAGTGCAAGCCAGAGTAATCAATGGATGCCAGAAGGCTTGTGTATAAAATCCCCATCTAGTGCTTACTCATCCAATATCCCCAGATTAGTTTCTGGTTTGTGGCCTTCATCAGTGAGGAGTCTTGGATCTAGAGAGCACTGCACATAGTTCTTATGATCTAATACAACTTTCCAGCAGCCACCTTTTATCTCTACCTAACTACAAAGCTATGATTCTTAACTTGAAAACACTATAATGTTTTCAATCCAAGCTCATTAGCTTATATAGTCATTAGCTTATATAGCCTTCTGTCATCCATTGATTACTCTGGCTTGCACTGAGTGACAATACATATAGAGAGTTTTGCCTGTTTTAATAAGTTATAAGCAAGCATAAGAAATTGTGATTATGTGATGTTTATTGGCTAATTTAGTAATTATATATATATATATTCTTGTTTATTCTTTTAACATGTCTTGAAATGTAAATAGATTAGAAGTCTTTGCTGTATCTTTAATGAATTATTACACACCCACATATATACGTTAAATTGAAGATTTTCATGGATTAGAGATATAAATGAAATATTGTTCAGATACATTTGTGTATAATTTATTGAAAGCATATTTATATTGTAAGGATACATTTATCAGACTACACAAAAATCTTCACACACCAATATTAAAGACTAAACCCACCAATACAATCTTTAAGATATTATTAATTATATATTAATCAGTTTTGTGTAAAATTGTCAGTTAAAATTATATTTTTGACAATACTGAATTATATATATATATATACCAAATCTATATAAAGTCAAGTAAGTAAAAATCTCAAAAAACAAAAGAAAGAAATCATTAATGTTAAATTTTTTAAATTTATTAATCCAGCATAAAATTCTATAAATGTCAAAATGATGTCAACAATGAAAATAAAAGCACAATTTTGAAACTCACACATCAATCAATAAGAGATAAGCAATATAGAACAACCTCATTTTTTTTAAGAAGAAAAGAAAAGGATGGAGAGTAAGTTATCTTTTAAAAATTTACTTTTTAAATTTCTAAAATTAAGTTATTTATCATTTTAGCTATCGTCAATAGTAGAACTCATAAGCCACTATGATTACAACTTGAAAAAGTCGGTTAAGAAATCCACTACCGATTTCCTTAAAAGATTATATTTTAAACCAAGTTATAAGCTAGAAAACAACAAATCATGCATGGCTAGGTTGCTAGACCCATCATGGGAATGGAGCTACTCATCATGCAAACATTCCAGATATGATTATCATTTCAAATTAACATCATGATGATACGATAATAAAAAGATCTACAACGTACTACAATCAAGTAAAGAAATTCTCTCAGCATGGTAAAAATAGTTTATAAAAGAATCTGAGTCACCAACACAAAGATCCACATGGCGGCTAAATATTATCAAATGAACTACCATTCAATTCATACAATGGAACTTTCCTAAAGGCAAAGATACTCCAATATTTCACAGTGTGAACTATAAGACTTTGAATTATGACTAGATTGAATTATGACTAGTCTATGCTGGATTAACATCTCAAATTATATTTTTATAATTTTTTTAAAATTCATATTTCACTTGTCAAATTATTCTTTCTTTTGAAACAGAATCAATCCATCCAACTGTCAATTTTTCTAGAGGGAAGGAGAATCATCAATTATATTTTTTATTTTTCATTTAATAATAAAATTTAGGACAGTCTCCTGAACTTGCTTGCTCATTGATACATTAGTCTACTGACTTGAAAGGTGAAACTTTATTCTTATCCAATATTATGCACTCACACTTTGACAGTTACAATACTTTTTATGTTCAATGTTTGTGTTCACTTAACTTAATTTTTAATTATTTGTTATTTGTAATGTATGACTAAACCCCTTGGATGATTGGTCTGTTCTATCATAGATTTTTATGACATCAGAATAGGAGGGGGTTCAGAATATAAGAGCAACCTTCAACAAATTATAAAATATGGATAGACAGATCGAAAATTAATGAGCAACTGATACTAGACATTTTAGTTAGTAGAGTTAATTGTTAAAATATAGGTTCTTTTATTTATATTGTATTCAATGTAAAGTTGAAATTATTAAATTAGAATGGTGAGCCTTCATAGGGATCAAAGATATGGGTTAGTAAATAGTTAATGAACATAAACGAAGGATGGTCATGCCTACACAATTATTAAATTAATCAAACACATTATTTTTGTTATAAAACAATCATGAATGGAAACTATCATCAAAATTAATTTGTTAAATATTAAATAAAATTAGTTGTCTGTCGTTTGATTTTTTTATTTTCCAATAAATCACACTATACACATATTCAATACACACATATCTGATAAGTACATTATGTGTACTTTCTTTCTGAGTTTGAACTCTGTGGAATAATGGGGATTGAGAAGTGAAGTAAGGGAAGTTATATAAGTGTGAATTCCATTCCACTTAATCAATAATTATCATTGAACCACTTCATAAAACCCATGTAAATCATCAGATAACTGACTCACCCTATCAGGTTTAATGCCATACTTTGAAGACCAAATGGGAAATCGCAGTTAGATATACTTTTCCTAGAGGAACAGTTCATCCCATTACATATGCTTTCCAAATCTGTGGCACTCTTAAATAAGAGCATGGCAGCATACATTCTGTGCTATACATATGCTGTCCAATATATTGGTCATGAACTTAGATGATTGTCATATCATAACTGGCAAAATCAATGTAATGAGCAGTTGCAATTTAAAAACCATAAGTCATTAGTAATCTCATCTCATACATACATTCCATCCCATTACATATGGCACATCTAATCATTGAGCATGAATCACATATTTAGATTACAATTTTCAGTGCATCCCATTACGTACGGCACACCCGATTGTTGGGCATAAATCACATGTATTAAGATTATATTATTATATACATATGGTTTCAAACTTTAGGGATTCAAAAACATGATTATATTCATGATATGCTAATAGTTTCAATATGTGATGAATGGAAACTAAACACTTGACAAACAGATACCAATAAAATAGTCATGTAGTCATCCAAATAAACATAATATAAAATGAGATTTGAAGTAGTGCATTAAATAAATAAATAAATAAATAAATGAAATGATGATTAAATAAAAATTAAATTGTAACTCATGATTAATGTACAACAGCAGGGAAGTCTCTACCATGATTATGAAATTACTTGACCTGTATAGAAAGAATCAGTCCGGAATAAAATTACATAAAGCCATTTTACAGACAAAGATGATGATGATGATAATAATAATAATAATAATAATAATAATAATAATAATAATAATAATAATAATAATAATAATAATAATAATAATAATAATAATAATAATAATAATAATAATAATAATAATAATAATAATAATAATAATAATAATATATCAGATGATAACTAGGAGTAAAATCAAGGCAATAGAACTAGAAACTAGTAAAGGAGTTAGCAAGGAAATTGAAAGTGAATAAATCCAGGTTGGACAGATGAAAAATTCAATTAGGGATAGTTTAGAAACTTCTATTTTTGAAAACATAGTAGAACAGATTGTTGAAAGATCTGAGGGGACTGTCTCAGAAATAATCCAACATCAAGAAACACCAATGGTTGTAGAAACACCAAGGAAGGAAGGAGACTCAAATGATTTTACTCCCAACCAGGTCATGAAAATGATGAAACAAACATTTATTAACCTAAATGCCAAAATAGAAAATCAGAGTTCCAAGATAGAAAAACAGAATGCTGATTCGAATGCAGATTTATCTGTCAAAATAGAAAAACAGAATGCTGATTTGAATGCAGATTTATCTACCAAAATAGAAAAACAAAATGCTGATTTGAAAGCAGACTTATCTGCCAAAATAGAAAAACTGAATGCTGATTTGAAAATGGATCTATCTAATAAAATGGACAAGCAGAGTGCTGATTTATCTGACAAAATAGATAACCAAAATGCAGAATTAAAGGAAGAAATAAAAGAAATAAAAAGGGATATTGATGAAAGTGATCACAGGTGTCAAATTAGACTCACCAAATTTGAGAACAGATAGAAAACAAATTTGATGAGAAGGTTCATTGTCATGACACAAACAGATATTTAAAAAAAATTGATTATAGAATAGACACCAAGGCCATCGAAATGAAACAAACGTGAAAACTCCAAACTCATATTGGAAGTAAATTTGAAGGAATCTAAAGTTAACCATGAATTAACTGATGAACCCATGAAAATTAAAATAATCTCAAATACTAAAAATATTAATGGAGATTTCATGACAAAAATACCAGTGGTAAATGAAATGGATGAATATATGGAATCACACCAGTATATCGACATTTATCACAAAATTGAATTTGAAATATGTTCTAGGGATGATATTTATAAACCAAGTGACAGCTATCATGATGAAATACTTCCACATCAGACTATCTTTATAGAAGAGAAGTGTCACAACCATAATAAAATTTATGAAACTTTAAATGAAGCAACCATGCTTAATTATCTTAAGTGTAAATTACGATACTTGAAAGTTTTGCATAATGGAAGAGATGATTGAAATCAAAAGATTAATCAATGAATAGTAGTTGAAATTACAATGATCCATAACAAGAAACAAAAAGGTATTATATTCCATAAACTATGTAATACATATAAAGCCCCATTTACCTTTATTAAATATAGAAACATAAATGCTTAATAAGCCTATAATGAAAATGGATCTAAATGATTACAACTTAGGATATGGAAATCAAATTACTAGAAACTGAACAATCCCATTTTTTTTTCAATATAAGCAAATCTTCTTAGTAAGATTAAATAAAATCCACAAAATGTGGATTTAAATTTATATAAGGAGTCATTAGGATTATGATTAATTAGAGTGAAGGATAAAAATGTAAATAGAATACACAACATAAAACTGGTCTTAAAATATATTTGAGAAATGAACTCTTGGAAATAAATCATAGCTTTCTTTCTAGATTCCATAAAAAATATACCATTATCATGAAAATGGAGGCTGATGATGTTAAGAAAACATCTAAGAAATAAATTATTCATCCATTTTCTTAATTATAAGTGATCACTTTAATCAATTGCATTTATAAGAAGAAGAGTGCTTTTGTGACAAAGTTATTAATTACCTTATTCATAAAATTATAGTTGATAAAATGCTCAAATTATTTTTCTTAAATTTATAAAGATTTAGTAGGAGTTATTAGTAGGATGGCCGTAAATCCCTTATCTACTCATTATGGCTGAATGCAATCATGGTATTTTTCTTTTATTCCAAATTAAGAGTCTCTCATGTATTTTTTTTAAATTTATTATTATTGTTAGTTAGATAGTCATTATCTTATGGATAAGAGTATGTCTCCTAATATCTCTACTAGGATTCCATTTATTGCCTAATAATTCTTAAATGAAAGAAAAGAGTAAAGTTTTAATATTATAAATATTTAATTAAAAAACCATGAGATTTTAATATTACATAAATGAATACTAAAGAAATTGTTTTGCAAAAGAAATCATTTTAATAAACAATGTGGCACAAAATATAAGAAACCTATTAATCTTTATCAAAAGGTTTGCAATATGGATCTGATCATATCAATAAGATGCTAATGATGGTTATTAGATGTGTTGTAATGGGGGAGAGGGAGTATTGTGAAAGAATTTAATATAACCTGATCTCTTTATGATGTATGCTTTTAGTATTAAAAGTATCCTTGTAATTTGTAAGAGTGAATATGAGAGTTCACCTTTTAAAATTTATTAAATATTACTACATATTATATTGATAATATTTATTTATTGCCATTCTTATCAATATGGCTTTTTGTATTATAGCAAATACCATTTGGTAAAAAACCCTCCTGAGATTGCCCCCTAGATAGTGTTTAATTATTTTGGGAATTATATTTCCATGATTTATATATCATTTTATATTGAAAAAACATTGTGGTTATTATTATAAATATCACCTGAATATTATATCTTGAGATAATTTTGGAATATCACAAATATCTATTTTTAAGTTATAACATATATATATAAAGCCAGATGTCACATGACACACACACACACACACACACATGACACACACACACACACACATATATATATATATATATATATAGAGCTTGTATTTACAAATATGTAAAATTAAAAGCATGATAAGAAGCTCTGAACAAGCTTTTTTAAATTTTTTTAATGAAAATGCTACTACAAGAGAAGGCATTGAAATCACCTTTATCTATGATTGTCCCGATCCCCAGACCAGTTTCAAGTTATGGCTCTCTTCAGTGAGGAGCTAGGATACCAGATTCAAAAAACCAACTCAAGCTAAGCATTTATCTAATAGTTAACTATCAAGAAGAAGATCTGAAACTTTTAGACATTTACATGTTTTTAGAGTCAGCTCTCTATCAGAAAATCATATGGACCTGAACTTAATTCAGATATTCCATATATTAATAAGCTTAGCAATTTAATTTAGCCAAAGCCCCGAACAGCAAAATAATAATAGTAATATATAAAGTTAGATGTCACATGACTTACATATATAGCTCACATTTACAAATATATAAAATTAAGAGCATGCTAATAAGCTCTAAACAAACTTTTTTTTAAAATTTTTTATGATAAATATTACTATACGAAAAGGCCTTTAAATCATCTTTATCTATGATTGTTCCCATCCTTAGACCAGTCTCGAGCTATGGCTTTCTTCAGTGAGGAGCTATTGTTATTTTGCTGTTGGGGGCTTTGGCTAAATTAAATGGCCAAACCTATTAATATATGGAGTATCTGAATTAAGTTCAGGCCCATATGACTTTTTCAGTTGGAGAGCTAACTTTAAAGACATGTAGTTGTCTAAAAGTTTCAGATCTTCTTGACAGTTAATTATTAGATAAATGCTTAGCTTGAGTTGGTTTTTTGAATCTGCTGTCTTAGTTTCTCACTGAAGAGAGCCATTGCTCATACTGGTCTGGCAAATGGGGGCAATCATAGATAAAGATGATTTAAATGCCTTCTCTTGTAATAGCATTTATCATAAAAATTTAAAAGACTTGTTTAGAGTTTATTTAGCACACTCTCAATTATATAAATATATATTGCCTACTACTAATAATACTAATTTTCATCTAATACTCTTTCAACTCTAAACATATGTGCTTACATATATATTTAATCAAAACTATTTTTGATGTAATCATTAATTGATATGAAGGTCTTATAAATTCGTTCTCAGTAACTCTATTAGATTCCCAACGCATATTTATATATATCACTAGGATTCCAAGCCCCAATCTTATAAAAAAATATAAATTATGCAAAGTGAATATATTACCAATAACAGCCATTGTCTTAAGAATATGTGAGAGAGGTTTGACCATCAGCTAACTCAGACTCAGATCGGGTGGCATCACGGCTGAGAGTAGACATGAATGAGAATAAGAATTTCAATAATACATAAAATACACATAAAAAAATACTACAACAAGATTTCTACATACGGTTTTGTTATTGAATCAGATTTATTAAACACCATTCCAAATGGCAATTATTATTTTCTAATCACATAAAAAATAATATAATTCAACCCTTGTCCCATTAACATAAATATAGTTAAAGCTTTGACATTTTGATTTATCACATACACACACAACATTCTTTCAAATAGTTATTATTTATAAATAAGTCAAATAGTGAAGATTGATAGAAAGAGATTTCCCTTCCACTATTTTTCTATTTGTTTCTTTATTACTATTGAGGCCACTTCATTAAATTTCCAGCATGACCTCAATCTCTAATAGCGATAATTAGTATCTGCAAGTAAAATCTTAAAAAAAAAGTTTTATTGAATTCTCATATGCAAGTCTATAGAATCGGTTAATAATTTATTTCTTAGTTTCTAATTATAAATAGCAAATCATTACATAAATTTCTTTTATTACCTGCACATCCCTGGGGAATTTATGGAAGAATATATATTTTTTTACTTTTGATAGTTCGGATCATCACAGGTAACTAAATATATGATCCATTGCGAGGTTTCCCATTCTTTGATTTATTACACAGTCTTTGTTCGATGAGGATCCACTTCATGGTTCTGACATTTGTGGTTGTTTTAATCCAGAGAGTCATCTTGTTTATTGTTGAGTGTAGCAGCAGCAGTTAGTGGGAATTAAGGGTTTGAGCCCGATATGTTAGGCCTTTGCCCCAACATTTTCTTTTTGGTTGCCATTAGGTAAACTTGTAATCTTGATTTTTGAAATTGAACTAATGATTTCACTCTGTTAATGCTTCAATCTCTGCAGGAACAAAGGAAATTCTGGGTCCCTTCTGTGTATAGCCCCCTCCATTCGTTCTAGAAAGTTTGCTCGATCTGCACTTCCTATTTCTCCAATTGCCACCTAACCAGATTTTAGTTGAAGTGTGAAAGCTTTTATCATCTGCTTTTCTTGTAATAACAAAAGAAAGCAAAAATCCATGTCTGCTGGAAATTTCTAGGCTTTTATAATGCAAGTGAAATAAAACCTCATTTCTATCTCTCCAACCATCAAACCTCTTTATACACACATTTGTAATATGCACATATATACCGTTTCGAAATGACAGAGCATCTCCCCCCTTGTTCTATCTGTGTATTATATAACCACTACCACTTAATATAATAATTAAATCTATATATACCATGACTATATATATGTGTAATGACTGCCACCTTTTATACTAGTTGTGACCAGGTTCGAACACATTCTGTTGCAATTATATATATTGAAACAGTCAGATTTAAAGATACACCTGTTTCACCTATTATAGTCATTGTAGTATATTTATTTGTACATTATTTCATTCCAAATTGCATGTATTTCTTTTATTCAGAACTCCGAACTTGTGCTCTTAAGAATTATAGAGTATGTGCCTGTATAATTGGCTATTTCATTGCAATATAGATGCCAGTAAGGATAATATATATGCACATATAACCTTCCATTTATTAAAACTGTGTAAACCTAACAGTCTATGCAGCTAGAATTTACATTTAGAATTATATTTAAACTTTGGTAAAAAAAATCATTTATTTAAAATATTAGTCTATATTTTTTTTAAATTATTTCAAGTTTATTCTTTGTTAAAAGTACAGATGGTAAAGTTGTTTAGGAGTTAATATTTGTTCAAAGTAATATTTTGTTAAAGATTGACCAGATTGGCATTACTTAAAATTATTTCCAGTTTATTCTTTGTAAGAAGAGACGATTGTTTATGAGTTAAAACTTGCTTTTTTAGGTTTATGATTTTGTTTAAAACTGCAGACTGTAAAGTTGTTTACGAGTTTTTGCATTTGACCAAAATAACATTTTAACTTAATTAGCCTTAAAGTTAAAAAGTCAATTTAAAAATCAGTCGGTTGTAAATCCTGACTTGACCATTTGGAGGGGCCCAGGATAGTTTATTTAGAGGTGGTAAAAGATAATTGAGAACATGAGGTTCAAAGCAGTAAACAAGTGATATAGTAAGCTTCGGAAAGGAATAGGATGTGTGCTGAGTATTGATATAAAAATTTACAGTTTTTATTAAAAATAGACAGAACAAAAAAGATATAACATATATAACAGAGAGAATAGTATTAAAGTTTTTTTTATTAAAAAATATTATTGTTGCTAAGATGAGAACCATCAGCTAGTGGAAGATAAAGTTGCCGTTTATCTTCCCCTAGAGCTTCTATAAATGGTAACAACAGCAGTCGTTTTACACCCAAGAACCAACAACAGTTGCCTTATAAGTATAAACCAGCCACATAAATAATAAGCCATCCCAGCCATAAGCAAATTGTATCTAATAAGCCACAATAAAATGATGAAGCCACATCTATTAAATGGCTTCAGAAAGAAAGAAAAGCCAGATTTGTGTCCATCCATGGAGAATAGGAATCACATGCAGAGAAGCTGCTTATACATGTAGAATGTCTCTCGAGAATTATGGTAAAGCATGCTAAAATATCATTCATTCTTTAAAGTAACTATCAAGCTAGTGCTCATTATGTTTCCTGTATAACTCTGCTATATAAATATAAATCTGCTATGTATCTTTATTTTAAAGTAGTCACTTTATCAAATCTTGTTGATCATTATAATCATACACATATGCATGTATTCATTTTAATATGTAATGTTTAAACCCTAAAACTTTCGTGATAAGTGTATTACATTCTTATTTATTGTTTAGATGTTATTTTAAGCCATTCTTTATTATAGTTATGTTTGATTTATGCTAAAGTAATCAGAACGAAGTTTGGCAAATTATTAATTCTCAGAGAAATACCTATATGCTCTCATTGTGCTCATTTGCTCTAAAGAAACAGACAAACTTCCTTCTGTACTTAATATTCATCGCCAGTGATAATATTGGGATCTATAATATGGCCCAATAAATTATTATAAATAATGCTTATTTGCCTTTAAGCTAGAGCGATTTTCTACAGTATATGTGCATTGAATATTTGGACCCCTAATAACTCTTAAAATATACTGTAAATCTGTAATTATATGTCTTAAGCGATACAGATAACTCTTAAGCCAGATTCTAAGTATTTTCCTATAGTATAATTATTATGTGCTATTTCATGGCAGTAACACTGCTAGATGCTCCGTATTTTGCATATTTAATGAATTAAAATGATTATATTAGATTCACGGATCGAATGTGATTCTCATTAGCAAATAATGCATAGCTTCTTGCTATATTCTCTACATATGTATGTGTTTGCATTGGGGTTGATTCAATGTGAACTTGCGCCAGTTAGTTCGGACAGCCAAGCCGTTTTGTATTTGATATTTGAAAGAGACCAAAGAGTCTCATCCTTGAAGTAGCTGTTTGATCCTCCAGACTAAAGAAGTCTTCTTTATTAGTATAGCAAGCGGGGCAGTACAAAGAACTGATTACTTGGTAATAAATCTTTACGAGCACACCTTCGAGATGCACTCCTTTTATTAATATATCTGATACACCATAGAATCTGAAGTGGTCCTGCTCCATCAGTTCCACCCACCTTATTAAATAACCTTGGCCTTGATCCGAGCTGGAATCTGGGTTAACTTGATTAATTTGTATCATAAATTAGATGTAAACTTTATTGATAAGTAATATATCTCCCAGCTAGTTTGATTACACTCGTTTTGTTAAGTTCTTGGCATATATCTCGGCATAAATCTCTGCATAACTGTGTATAATATTTACTCATCCCTACCCAATTAAAGAGAAAATGGCAATATAAAGGTTAATTAGCCATTATAATATTTTGTTTTATCGTATAAAGCTAAAATATTAATCATATGTAAAAGAAGATTCACCTACATGTGAATCATTTATATACCTGAGTTTTAATGTTTGCTACTCTGTATCACGAATGTATATTTATTTCCCTTTATATAAAGCTCAATTATTAATCTGTTAATCCCATATAGTTTTACCTGCATGTGATAGATTATGTACATTTTGTTTTATTAATTATGAATGTATATATTAAATTTTCTAAAATATATCACTTCTCAGTCGTAATCCTTGCTCATGGGCTTTATGAATCACTAGTTAAGTCATTTACTATTAGTTAGGGGAAATCAGTATCATGTTCTACCGATTTTCTAGTAATGAAACTTAGTCAAGGAAGTATGAGTGTAGCCTCAGGCAGGTCATTCGCTAGTGTGGGATTTGGAAGCACGGGTGAGCGAGTTGAGGTATGATCAGACGAAGGGTGTCACCATCCCGACTTGGTTAGCCTGTTTTTCTTTCATCTGGACTCTCAGTCTGTTGAGAAAATGTACAAACCCGACCATTACAATATATATATACACACACCAGAATTATAGAAAAAAAGTGATTCATTTTTCAATTGCTTCAAGTACTTGATCAGCAGCTAATAATTACAAAATTTTTTAATTTATTCAATCTATTGATGAAAAATGGTTCACTATCTCTGATTCTATCATCTATTGATAACTAAAGCTTATAGTGATTGAAACAAAGCTAGGGAAAAGAAAATAGTTTATTAATAGTCTAGAATTTGATGATATATTGTTGGTTATGATATGATACTGATTTTGTTATAATTTTAGTCAAAAAATAAAATTGATCAAGATTATAAAAAAAAACTGAGAATTACAATAATATATATAAATTGAACCAGTTTCAAATGTACATAACTATGCAAACAAACAAAAAAAAAACCTAGATTAGAAAAATTAAAAAGTTTTTCAATTTGATGGGTAGCTTGATAGTATAAAAAAGTAAAAAAAATAGCTGCTAGAGGAAAGATGCATAAGACGTAAAATGTTTTATTTGCACATTCCTCATTGATAAGTCATAAACTAGAAAATAGTTTGGCAATAATATTTGGATAAAGCAGCAGTGGATGAGTTTATTAAACATTACCAAATGGCATCCATTGTTTATGAAAGATTACATTTTATGGCATAAGAGTAAGGAAAATAAATAATATTGCTAATAAATAGCAACATATAAGCTGGCATTAGATAATGTATTGCTAATCATGCGATGCATCATTAGTTTTATATTAATTCTGACCAAAGAATAAAGTGTCTAAGGTTATAAAAAATCTATGATTTCCATAATATTATACTAATTGAACTGGTTCCAGATCTCTATAACTATACAAGCAAATGAGTTTGGATTGAAAAAAATTAAAATGTTTTTCTTATTTTGTGCCCATAGCTTGATAGTATAGAAAACAGTTAAAATGATTATGAGAAAAAAGGTACATTAAATATAAAAGATCCAAGTGCCCATTTAAAAAATATCCAGAACGTTCCTCACTGATAAAAATCAAAAGCTAAACACTGATTTGGGAATATTTGGATAAGGTGACATTGAATAATGTTTTATTATGCACTGCTACATGACATCTATTAATTACTAATGCTTACATTAGCTGAAGAAAGGAGTTTGCTATTAACTGAAAGGAGACCCTTTGATTCCTCTTGGAGGTCTTAAAGGAACCGTGCAGGGCAAATTCCTAATGTCCACTCCATACATTCTTGTCATTGCAGCTGTTATTACTATGTGATTATTCATATGCATACGGACATGGATGGGCTGCTCACCAACATGCATTAGCTAGCATGGTGAATTTATTGGCTTTTTATCTCTGACTTTAAGATCAAGAAACATCATAGTCTTTCTTCTCAGCTGCCTGATAAGGCAGGATGAATGTATGTATGAATGATAAATATTTTTCCAATACATATATACAATCATGACAGCCAAAAATAAATCATATCCCCTATTCCCAGGAAGCTGTAAAATCACCAACCAGGCAGCAATTGTGGTTGAAGGTGGAGGGTGCTAAAAATCCCCTGATTGTGGACCCAGGCTGCCATTTGATGATGACTTTTTGTTTAGGTATTTACAACTGCAGATTACTTTCAAGTGAAGGAAGATTGCAAGAATTAGAAGAAGAACAGTCTTATATTAAATGGGACATTATTGGACTTTGCGAAGTTAGAAGAAATTGTGTAAGAGACAATTGATTTAAAAAGGGGACATGTGCTCTACTATAAAGACACAAATATTGGAAATATAAGTGGAGTAGGATTCATTATAAATAAAGTGGAAAAACAATATTGTGGAGATTGGTGGTGTATTGATAGAGTGGCAAGATTAGTTATACAACTTAATAGCATATACCAAATGCAGATAATTTAGGTTTATGCCCCAACAAGTTCTCATAGTGATGTAGTAGTAGAAGATTTTTATATGAATGTACAAAAAGCTTTTGATCAGAGTACACAGCATTTTAAAATTGTTATGCGAGAATTTAATGCTAGAATTGGTAAATAAATGAGAGATGAAAGTGCTGTAGGTAATTTTGGTTATGGTAATAGAAATGACAGAGGACATAGACTTGTGGAGTTTGCAGAAAAAGAAAAACTATATTATGAATTTTTTTTTTGAGAAAAATGTTAAAATGGAAATGGACATGGGGCATCCAAAGATAGCAGAATTAGATTATATTTTGACTAACAGAAAATACATATTTCAAGATTGTAATGTTTTTAATAAATTTAACACAGGAAGTGATCATCAATTAGTAAGATGCAAGATACGTGGTAATGCAAAACAAGAGAGCCAAAAATTATTAAGAAAAACAACATTTATAGTTGATATTCCTAATCTTCAGAAACATTCTAATGAATTTAAATAAGAACTTATAAATTGGTTTCAATATTAGTAGATTTTGAACATGATTCAGATTTGAATGAAATTAATATGAAAATAACAGATACACTTTTAAAAATTGTAATAAAGATAGCTGGTAGAAAAAAGCAGCAATTGACCAATAAAATTTCTGTAGAGACTAGAGAATTTATGAAGAAAAGAAGGAATATGAAGATGTACAAAAATGATGCATTAAAAAGGAATGAATATTTCAAATTTTGTAAAATGGTATGGAAAAGAGTTGAAAAGTGATATAAAAAAGTATAACTTGAACTAGCAAGGAAAGCTGTAGAAGAGAATAGAAGTCTCAAGAGTGTAAAACAACATTTTGGTACTGGTAGGAAATTTATATCTGCAATAAGAAAAAAAGATGGAATTATTATTAAAAAGAGAGATGACATCAAGACTTTTATCAAGAATTATATAGTGATAAAGAACAAGTACCTCCTATATCTATGATATCTTCCCAATTGCTCAGAATTTCAAATGAAGAAGTGAGACATGCAATTAAATGTATGAAGAAAGGAACAGCTTCCGGTAATGATGGAATTATAATTGATATATTAAAAAAAGCAGGTGAAGAAATAGAAAATAAATTAGCAAAGTTGTATACCAAATGTCTAAATGATAAAGATGTACCAGATGATTGGAAGAATGCAGTATTAATATTTAAAAAAGGTGATAAAGAAGATATTAGAAATTACAGACCTATCAGCCTTTTATCAGTTTTATACAAAATTTTTGCCAAGATAATTACAACTTGTCTACAGAGAACATTGGATTTCCACCAAGCAAGAGAACAAGCTAGATTTAAAAGAGGTTTTAGTACAGTAGATCATATCCAGGTATTGACAGAAGTTATATAAAGGACAAATGAATGTGAGTTGCCATTATGCTTTGAATTTGTAAATTATGAAAAGGCATTTGATTCTATAGATCCAGGATATTGTCATATTTTTTTAAAGAATATTTATAAAAATGCAACAGCAACAATTAGGTTACATAATGATACTAGGACAGTTAACATTGAGAAGGGTATAAGACAGCATGACTCCATATCTCCAAAACTTTTTACAGCAGTGCTGCAAGAAGTATTTTGTGTATTAAAATAGGAAGCTAAAGGAGTGAAAGTAAATGGAGATTATTTAAGTTATTTAGATTTTGCAGATGATGTAGTTGTTTTTGGAAATAATGCTTTAGAGCTGTAGAAAATGCTGCAGGAATTATCCGATGAAAGTAGGAAAGTAGGACTAAAAATAAATGTTAAAAAGACTAAAGTAATGTTTAATCAATTTTCTCAAAATATGAAAATAAAGATTGATTATGATGAGTTAGAAGAAGTTAACAGCTACAAATACCTTGGTCAGATTATTAATACAGATGGAAACATAATCATAGAATTAAACTTTGTTGGAGTGGTTTTGATAGAAATAACTTGATACTAAAAGGAAATATGCCTATGTGTTTGAAAAGAAGGTTTTTAATAAATGTGTTTTACCAGTTCTTACTTATGGATCTGAGACTTGGACACTTAATAGAAGAGCAATCCAGAGATTGCAGACCACTCAAAGAAGTATGGAGAGATGCATGTTGGGAGTATGCAATATATGGGTAAGAGAACACACAGGTCTTACTGACCTCATTGAAAAAATTAAAAGACAAGTGGAGTTGGGCTGGACATATTGTCAGAAGAGATGATAATAGATGGACAATTGAAATCTTAAGCTGGATTCCAAGAGACTGTAAAAGACCCAGAAAGAAACCACATGTGAAATGGATGGATGGAATAAGAAAGTGTGTAGGGCTGATTTGGAGAAGAGAAGCTAAAGATTGGAGAAGATAGATTGAACTTGGAGAGACCTTCATCCTGCAGTGGATTGATAATGGTTGATGATTATGATATTGGAATTTATAACAATAGTGAGAATAAAAGTGTATGCTAATAAATAGCATTTAGTAAAATGAGATCAAGTGACATATTGTTAGTCAATTGATGTATTGTTGGTTTTGTTACAAAAAAGTCAAATCAGATGTCACATGTCCTAATTAAATAAGCTTGTATTTACAAATTTTATATATAGTGCTCGCAAAATAAGCTTTTAACAAGCTTTGAGAATATCCCCAACCCTAGACCAGTTTTTGCTACTGGTGTCATCAGTGAGGTGCTAAGATATTCAAGCATTAGATTAAAAATACCAGGACAAGCCCAGCACTTTATTTAATGTACAACTATTAAGTGGAAAATCTGAAATTTTCAGACATCCATATGTCTTCCAATCCAGCTATCTAACTTAAATAGTTATATTGGATTGAACTAAGTTCAGATACACCATATATTGATAGCTTTAGCAATATAAAACTGCCAGAGTCTTAATAGCAAAAAAAAAAAAAATCAAAAAAAAAAAATCAAGTCAGATGTCACATGACTTAATTTAATAAGCTTATTATATATAACATTTGTAAATACAAGCTTATTAAATTAGGTCATGTGACATCTGACTTGGATTTTTTTGTAATTTTATTTTTTTGTATTAAGACTTTTGTGATTTTATATTGCTAAAACTATTAATATATGGTGTCTCTGATCTTAGTTCAGTCCTTTATGGCTATTTAAGTTAGATAGCTGGATTGGAAGACATATGGATATCTGCAAATTTCAGATTTTCTATTTAATAGTTATACATTAGCTAAAGTGCTGGACTTGTCCTGGTATTTTTAATCTAATGCTTGAATTTTCTAGCACCTCACTGATGATGCCAGTAGCAGAAACCAGTCTGGGGTTGGGGATATTTTCAAAGCTTGTTAAGAGCTTATTTTGCGAGCTCTATATATAATATTGGTTTTGTTCAAGACTCATTACTTATATAGCAGTTTAAAGTGAAATTATTGATTATCTTAAGGACCCCATGCTATATTTTTGTGATATAAATAGGAAAAATAATTGTGAATAATTTTCTGTGGTGTATTATTTTATTTCTGAATAAAAACTTTTCTTGTTGATGACATCTGTGGAATTATTTAAAAACGTTACTACAGTTTTCATTTTGATTCCATGTGTGTTTATTTCACAATTTGATTTGGCTTTCACAGGCATAGTATTTTGAAACATAAAAATTGTTTGGTTAGTGTTTATTTAAAATAAGTGTTGAAATTTTTATATTTAAAGTAATCCTAATAACTAATGATTATAGATACCATTGTTGCCAGAAAAATTTATATCAATTTATTATTTATATACAGAAAATATATTTCATATCTATAAGCAAAGAAGGCATAATAACATTGCATTAGCCAGGAAAAAACTAATTTCTTTTATTTTACCAATTATCAAGATTTGCACATTTATGTATATCAATTTGCCAGTACTTATAGGATGCAATGTTTAGCAATGTTTAAATCACTGAGAAGTATCTTTTACCTTTTTAAAACTGATTAAGCTATTCATTATCTAATGTTTTTAACACTTTTTACAAATATATACACACATTTTACACACCACGTTGACTTTAGTGCACATACAAAGTCATGTACAGTTAAAAGTTTTCTAATGTAATTATTAAGTAATAATTTACTAAGGCTGTAACCTTAGAAATAAGCGTCTGAAAAATACGAAGGAAGATAATTAAAGATTTCTATATTTTTTCAAAAAGATACTGCATCATTTTATCATCATTTGACATATTGGGGTTAATTAGAAATAGAAGTATTCATTTTTTAATTATGATTTTATATCTGACATTTATTAAAATATTTAAATTTAGATTTAATAAGGCAAAATTTGCTGTAGTAAGTTCACTTGTATATCAGTTTTTGAATATGTTCTGGATCTTTAGTATTTTGAATTTTTGATTCAGACATGTGGCAAGGTCTTCTACTCAAAGGCTTATTGAATAAACCCATTTTACAACAAACATTTTTTTTAATTAATTCTCGATTTATTCAATAAATGTAAATATATGTAGTGAACACTAGAACAGCAGATGTCTTTGTCAAGTATAGTTTAGGTGGTCAATTTTGTTCACTGATTTTTTTATTTGTATTTTTAACAATGAAAATATCTTGGTACCATTTTTTTAATCATTCTGCTCCATATGTATAATAATCTTTGCTAAGAAATCTTGAAGTCTGAGTTAAAAATCTGACTAATACTGTCATCAAAAAGAAAGAAAAAGTCTAAATAAAAAACTGTAAAATTGGCAACAAATAAAAACGCTATAATAAATGCTTTTGATTGACATAGAATGTGCATGCATAAGACATTTTTGGATCTGTCTGAAAAGCTGTGAGAGAAGCCATATGTTAGTTTTTTTAAAGAACAATTTTCATTTTCACTTACTTGGAATGAATCTTCAAGAAATTTTTTAAAATAAGAAAGTGAATCTTTTGTAATTGATGTGGCTAAATCACATTTTGTGAATTTTTATCAGGGTATGTTTGTTTTAATTTTTATTTATTGCTTGTAGAATTGTATTTTAGTTTTAATTAAAATTAAACTGTTTTGTATGTGTAGCAATTAATTATATATGTATATTTTTGATTTTGCATATTTTTCCTGTTTGAATGATTGTTTTTGATAGTAACTTGGTTTGCATCTATTTCAAATATAAACTGCTGTGAATGGATAATCTGTTAAAAAAAAACATTTTGGGACTAATTAGTTCATTATAGCAGACCTACAGCTATGTATACATATACATTAAGTGTGTTTATATGCATATTAATTTAGTGATTAACCATATTTACATGCTCTCATATTTATAAACTGTTGTTATCAAATTATTGACATGCATATTTTAGATTTTTACATTTTATATATATCACTGGACAAGTCATTAACAATATATGACAAAAATGATCTCATTTGTATTTTGTTGCTGCATTTATTTATGTTACAACTATTGTGTGATACAGCCAAAGAGCAACTATTTTAAAACTCTTATGTCTATTGCATTAACTTTTTTAGCTTGAAATAAACTACATTTATACTGTTATACTCTTCTTTGAAGTATTAAAATTTCATTCCACTTCTCCTTCTTATTTGCATTGTGTAATTATATATTATATAATATACCGCATACACCTCAATTTACACTCTACAATGCAGTTTATAAAAGCTCCGATGATGACTGCTGGACAGTTGAAACTGTAGGCAAGGGGAAATAAAATAAATCATATGTTAAACTGCATTGTAGAGTGTAAATTGAGATGTATATGGTATATTGTATGATATACTTTTGTTATTTGATATAGAGATTATGGGATGTTTGTCTGAAGGTTTGTGATGATGACATTTTTGTTGTATTTATATGTTAGACTATTTTCATCATCTAACATTAAGAATGGAATGTGTTTAGAAAAATGTTTCAACCTTATTTAAATTTTCCAATTACATTCAATTGTTGGTAATAGCGCACAAATTAGTATGTACACAATGTTTCGAGTGGTATTCTTCTCTCTTCTTCAGTTGTTGCTGGCCTGATTAGTGGCAGTATTAGCATGGAAATCGAACCTGGACTTTGGAATGTTTTTCTTTTTTATTCTTCAGTTACAATTTTATTTAGCTTACTACTTAATTCAAAATAAAAGTGTTAAATGGAATGTGATGTGTGCAGCAAGATATTCAAATGTTTTTCTTCTAATATTTAGTAATAATCAGATTTGATTATATGTTGTCTGAAGAGTCAGTCCTCATGTAGTTTATATATATTTGTGATGTATAAATTGTTTTATATTTTCATTGAAAGATTCATGTTTAACTTTTTATTATTTGTCTCGCTCCCATCTTTTATTATTTATTTTTTTAAAAAAGCTCGAAAAACTAATGTATGAATGACTCATAACGATATTGAATTATAATATATTTATATATAGCAATGCTTATTTTTATATGATTAATTATGTTCTACTTTTGTAAATTTTGTATAATTGTTTTAAGAATATTTTATTAGTTTTTGTATGAAAGTAACTGATTATATCAGTTTCTACTTTTCAGTCATTTATTTAAATCACTTCTCTCTGCCAAAAGTATTATAAATGCATTATTCATAAATTTCAATACTTGCTAAAATGAAACATTTCTATATGTGTACGTGTATATATATATATAGGTACCTTTAGCCCTGTTCTCTATAGATCTTTCTGCAAGGATTAGATATAGCAATCATCATTAATATATACCTATTATTTTGATTTACAATTGATTATTCATTATTATTATCTTTTAAAAAGTAATTAATTTTAAAAAAAAAACAACAAACAAACACTTATTCAAAATGATGAAAGCCATGCCTTTCAAAATTAAAATGATGATATTCATGCTAAAAATGTACTGTAGAGTTTATAATATAAAATATATTTTGATTGTGGAATTAAAATACAATTAATGTATTTTATTTAACTTTCATCCAGTGACTTAACAATCACTGCTTTCATTTATGACATATCTAAAGATTTTTATTTTTAATGACTATAAAATCAAATAAAAAAAATCAGTTTTATATAGTAAGTAACAAAAATATATTTTCATCATATATAATATCAAAATATAAAAAAAATCAGTTTTATATAGTAAGTAACAAAAATATATTTTCATCATATATAATATCAAAATATATTAAATTTAGTTGCAAAATGCATACTAGTTAAATATATTGATTCAATCAATTGTATGGAGTAAAATTCTTAATAATTTTTATTGCTATTATAACGATCATATTTGTACACTCATGCAACAAAATCCAGAGTCTTGGCGAATTCTCCCAAAGCTGATCTAGATGAGGGGTTGAGACCTCGAATCAGCTCCTCCACCAATACTCCATCACTTACTACCCTATGAATGACATATATAAGGCCACACTCAGAGTTTCTTAATTTGCGTGCCGGCAGTAGCAAAGAGTGAAACGTGAGACTCAGGAAAAATGATTCTATAGCTAAATAATTAACTAAACACACACTTTTATGGCTTATGACATAATTAATAATTAGATAAATCAACACAAGATGACAATGCATAGCTATATAATTCACTTAATCTAAAATTAATATGATTCGAAAGGATTGGAACGAACTATGAAAAAATACGTAAAACGATATTATATTTTATATGTTTAATAAAATTTAAAACAATTATTAAAACAACTATCCTCTGTGCATTGTAATTCACCACAAATATACAATGAGAGGAGTCAATTACAGAATCTCTTCCGATGCATGGAACAATTAAATTGGGAATTATTCCCTTAAGAACTTTATTATATTTTAATCTATGGCTTGGATTATGCCTATTTCATGCTATGAGATGTCTATAAGGTTTGCAAACAATTAACTTGCAAGAGAGACCATTTATAATTTATAATCACTCCAGTACTTCAAAGTTAGCTTAAATTAATTCTCTATACAGACTATTGTGCATTCGAATTAAAGTTGAATTTATTAATATTAATGGTAAGATGAACTGGGATCAGTTATAGCAAAGTTTATGATATAGTACTATATTAACCTGACTAAAATGGTGTCTCAAATGTGTGTTTCCTCATGGGATTTATCAACTCAATGGTTGGTTTCCATGTACTGTAGGACTTGTTATGAGACAAGAACATTTAGTTCTGGAGGTCTGATTGGCTTAAACATGAACCATCTGGACCCTCATGTTCCAGTTCTAAGAAAAGCTACCTGCCATGAATATAGAATGGTCTTATACCAAATCCCCATAAACAACTACATATACAATAAAGCAAGCTGCAAACATTCGCCACACCAATGACCATCGATCATTACTAAATCTAAAATGTGCTAAATCTATAGCTTCTGTTCACTAAATCATTGCATACCAGTTCATATGTTAGCCTACCCAAACATGCTAAAAAAGGGGGTTAATTGCATGATCTAGCTTATAATTAATCTCTATAGTTTTTACTATTCTTCTAGGGAGGAATACAGCATAATCAGGACTTATGTATTTAATTGAAATATGCTCTAGACTATCGCTCTTGCATTAGTTAACTAGAAATATTTTTATTTGTACTAGCAAACCTACTTTACTCAGCTAAGACATAATAGCTACTTAATATACATATAGGTTTCAGATTGGAAGTTGCATTTGTGTGCTTTAATGCTTATAAATTAATTAGAGAGAAAACTTCTAATCATTTTTCTCCCTTCCCCTTTTAAGAATCTAAATTATCAATCTTCAGCCTGAGTGGATCATAGAATAAATTCATAACAATATAACAAAATATAATGAAAGCATAACCGCAAATAGAAAGATATTTAGAATATAATTTAAATTTGACAAGAGTTACATTATTAAGTTCGTTTACTTTAAAGAGTTAGGCAAGTTTTACAAAGTACATATTGTTACATTATTTTAAGAATTAGGTACAATTTAGTTGGATTACAGAATTTATTCAGTAGGTAAAGTTTAAATAATAAGTTTGGGCATGTTTATATGTAGCTAGTTTAGAAGTATTTAAGAAATTAATAATGAGAGTTTTTTAAAGAGCTCTGCAGGTTGTTTTATTTTACCACAATTCTCTGCTCAGGTCTCTTCTCTTTTGGTGTGAGGCACTCCTTTTTGGGTTTGGTCAGTTCATCCTTATTTTCAAGGCTGGCTGCTGGTTGGAACTGCTTTCCATCACTGAGGACTCATCTCCCGTCAGGGCAGACAGCAACGATTCACCTTCTAGCCTTGGCTTTTCATTGTAAAGATGGGAATAGCTCCTGAAAGCATTACAAGTTACAATTTTCTAGCTTCTGACCCTTTTTAATTCTAATCAGAGTTTTTTTTATAAGAACATACTCCCCCCTCTGCTAATGTCACAATTTGTTTACAAGTTGAGACAGATTTTTACTCTTTATTTTACATGTATGTTATAATTCTGACAAACAAAATCATTACCTTTGTAGTTTATAAAAATAAGTAATTGAGAAAATTGGCTTCAGTTATTTACCTTCTCTTTGTTACCAAAAATAAAATTAATATGTTTTTAAGTCCACTCTTATTTTTACAGATTTTAAAACCCAGGTGTGGTCAGCTAATTTCCAAGAAATAAAAATATATATAAAAAACAGATTTTAACCTGGTAAACATTTTATTATATACACAAATCTGTCAACTTAGAAACTATAACATTTAAGCAAAGAGTGCTAATTAGTGTAAGAGATTTATCATCTTGGTGAAATAAATACAATTTAAAAAAATAAAAAAGTTTGAAATCTATAACTTCGCAAGCTTATTTCATATATATAAGTATGTGCAAAAATTCACCTATGCAGTAAGGTTTAACTTTATCCCCTTAAATTTTAGAATTATCTTTGCCCAATTTATAGAAATTATTTATATTATTAGCAAAACGCATTTATAAGATATACACACATATACTTCTATATAGCTTTTTATTAAGTTAATAGGCTAATATCTGAATACACCTTTATAAAATATATGCTGATTCATGCATACATATATATATATAACTTTTTATTAAGCTCTTTTGATTAATATACGCCAACTTGGGGGTTTAAACTAGAAAAATTATACTACTATGGAACATAGTAGGTGAAATGATATGATTGATAAAGAATACCGTTTCACTATTTTGCCTGCAGAAAAAGTACGATGATAAAGAATACCATTTCACTATTTTGCCTGCAGAAAAAGTACGATAATCATAATAGTTACTGTAATTGCAAATTATTTTGAGAGAAAAAAAGATTGCATGTATTATGCAGCTAATAATGAACTTTATATGGTCAAAGATTACTAGATGCAAGTTTAAAATATCATTTATTTTTTCAATTCTAAATCAGTAATCTTATCCTTTGTGATTTATTCAAGATAATAGCTAGGTTTATCATAAACATAGGTAGCAAAAAAGAAAGAAGATTTAGTCATTAACATACATTATTAAAACTACAGCAATCAATTGTATATTACATTTCTTTACTATATTTTATTTCATTTCACTACATTGAACGTGAATGCGGCTTGGAATAATATATAGCATAGTTTGCAGTTTTACTGTATTCATATATAAATATATTAACATCTATGAATATACAGATTTTGATATTGACATTATCTATATGTGTGTGTTTATATGTATGTTAAATTAATATTACTTATAAGCTATTATTATCAAGTAAAATATATTGTTTTGAGATATAAATAGTTTTACTAAAAGAAAGTGACATCTCAGAATATATTATTTAAAACACACAAAATATTATAGTTGTCAAGAATGAAGAGATATTAAGAATTCATCTAGTAGACTTTGGCTGTATGTGAAATGGGGTGGAACAGTAGAAAGTTTGTACTATTATTGTATTTGTTGGAATTTAAGATTTTAGAACTATTGTCACTAATCATTTCATCAGATTAATTTGTTAAGAAAAAATGATGGAAAGTTTCGAATAGATACTTTATTTGTAATATGATTCATAGCCATTATATTATTAGATTGCAAAAGATGCTGGAACTATTTGTCATTAATAATTATTGAATCATATTTGCCATTATCATTGTACATCTGGTGTAGTCATGTAGATCATTTTTGAAACAGTAATGCATTCATCACTTGTTATGAGCTACCACTCAAAAAGTAGTTTGTAGAAATAGTAACTGATATTGTTGTCCAAGAGACCATGAAGATCAACAATACAAGCATAAGTTTTTAATTGTTTTTGCAGCAATTATTATTGGACACAAGGTAGTGCCAAGATAGATAGTATAATGCAGCTTGAATTCTTAGCCGATAGGAATTACATTATGTTCTATTCAGATTTATTTTGACATGAATTATTAATTCTACATCAGATGTCAATATGTTGTGTTGTCTGAAAGCATTATACTACTTCTCTTTTATTATAAGTTCTCATATGAAGTACCTGTTAATGGCTAAAATTGTTTGAATAGTAATTCTGCAAAAAAAAAAAAAATCTTGATATTTTAACAACTTTGTTTTAGGACTCCAGTTACTAAGCATGTGATACCTTATAGAAGAACTTCTGCAGTTAACACTAGAATGATTATTAATATTGTAAACACTTATAAAATTAGCTCAATTAATATTTAGCTGATCTTACAAATGCTTTCATTTAGAAAAACATAGGTCTTAACTGTCCCTGTTGGCCATTAGTCCTCTCGTTGTTTTAACTGTCCCTGATATGCCACTAGTCCTATGATTGCATTATACTTTATGATTATCATATATAATATTAAGTGCCAAAACATTGTTTTCTATTTTCATTTAAATAATAATAATAATAATAATAATAATAATAATAATAATAATAATAACAACAACAATAATAATAATAACAACAACAACAACAACAACAACAACAACAACAACAACAACAACAACGGCAACGACAACAAGAATAACAACATTTATTTGTAAATAACAACTTAGTAGCCACAAGTATATACAGTAGTAATATAATAATATGTATAACTCTTGGTGTTTTTGACATAATTTATGTCTTTAATTTTATTTTTAAATTGTACTTGATATAAATGGAAAATATTCACCTCCTTGAATGTATTGTTATATTCCAGTTATAGCGTTTAAATGAGTGAATAAGTCATTATTAATATGTTTATAAATACCTCTTGATTTCTAGAGTTAAAAGTTGGAATCCTGAGAGAAATCTTACTTGTCATATATTCTAATGATATTGATGATGATGATAATAATAATAAAAGCAGTAGAGTAGTACTAATTATTTTAATATATGGATTTTGAAATTTCTCTGTAAAAGCTTACCTGAAGTCAGGTTGATTAACTAAGCAAAAAATTTTATAATTAAGTTATAAATAACAAAGTTTTATGATATTTTAATATTGCTTATAATCTTTTTAACACTATTACTTTCACTGATGGTCATAAATTTGAATGAACACTTTAAATCAATCAATAAGTCATTTTTATATTTCAATATCTGGAGCTGTATTATAAATGTAATTGTTTTGGAAAACGTTTTTATATGCTATTAAACTGTCTATTGTAATTTGTTTCATATAAATCATTTTTTCTGGATGATATTTTTTATGTGGATAATATTTTTCATAGGATGACTAAAATTTGTCCGACGTTTATGTGTTTGTAACGATGACATTTTATTTGTAATTATATGTTGTACTATTTTCACCATCTTACTTAATTATTAAATATTATTAGAAAATTTCAAACTTTATTTACACATTTCTAAATACATATAACTATTAATAATAATACATAGATTAGTATATAACAGAACATTTCTAGCAGTTTCTTCAGTTATTAAATGGTGATCGAATAAAAATTTAAAATGACTTCCTAATCAATTAAGCTATTCTGTCAAACGACAACAGTTAATATAAATTTTTATATTTATTTAAATGGTTAATGAATGAATGGTTTAATGTGTATGTTTTAAAGTTAATTCATAGTTTATCATCTGCAATTTTTTTTTTATTGTAATATCTATTGAACTAATTCAAAAAATCTAAAGAATGTTGCAATATATATTATATTTTAAATAAATAAAATCTAATTTTTCCACTTAATATTGTAAACATATATTTAGTACATCCCTCAAATGCAACAGAGGTTTTTATTGTTATAAAAAATGTGTTATTTTAGCTACACCCTTTTAAATACCTTTATTTTCTATTTCACTTCAAAAATTCTCATTTTGTATGTAAATTGATTTTATTAAAAAAAAAAGAAATGGTGTTTCATTCTTTCTCTCTATCACTTCTTTTTTTATTTTTCTGAATGACAAATCGTTGCTTTAATGATTTTTATTTTAAAGAAGTATCGTAAATCTTTCAGTATTGTGGCTTAAAATAAAAACTTTAAAATGTAGTGTGCTTGTAGAAAATGAATTTTTAAAATTCGCTTTATAGATTTTATTAGTTACTTTCTATATAGTTTGCAATTTGAAAGTATATAATTTTTTGTCATTGATATTGTATGATTTTATTATATAAATACACACACACGTGTGTGTGTGTGTCTGTGTGGGGAAGATGATATGAACATTTGTAATAGTTTTGTTAATATGATGTAGATTTATCATTTGAATTTATGGATTAGTATTCTATGTGGAAAAGAATTATCGAACATTTTAACAATTTAAGACATTCTTCATGGTAAAAACTAAAGTTCTATTAGAGAAATCAGTAGAATATATCAATCTATCAATTTATAATCCACAAACATTCGATAATAAAATCAGGTGGATGTAGAGACTTTGGAATGTGTTTAAAATCATCTTTATGGTTTTCAAACTAATATCTGAAATAGAATATTATTGTTTTGAAGGATGACTTGATCTTCCAAAATGTTATAATGGATTGCAGTTATAATGTGGCAATAAAAAAATATAATTGGATTAAGAGAAATATGACATGGCTGTGCAGGCATAATAATTTTATCAACTTTTTACTACCTTCTTAGTTTTCTTTCTGTAAAGTGCTGTATTAATATGTATCTATGTTTTCTGTATTATTTTATTTCTAAAAATATTTGAAAATGCTCAATATTACATGTTACTACAAGAATATTGTTATGGAGTGATATATGAATGGGATATAGATAGAAGCAGTACAAGTTGATAGAATGTTGATGTGGATTTTAAAAGATATGAATAAATGAAATGACAGAATATTGATATAATAAAAATGTTTTATTACTTATAGCCAATTTTTTCTTCCTTGTTTCTTATAAAGTTATGTAATTATACTTATTCCAGAAACTGTTATCAGATTTATAGTGAACATAGACTAGTATAAGGCAAATACTAAATCTTCCCTAATGTTCACAGTTCATGGTAGACATATTTTCTTTCGAAGCATATAATTAAATATATAATAAATAAAATCTCACATATTAATAATCTTTTATGAATTAATATTTCCATATGCAATCATTTTCATAGCACAAACTCCATTTCTTAATTCAGCATGTTTAGTCAACTTTGAAATGAGATTCTATGCTGTGTTTGAATAATAACTTAATTCTTTTAATACTATTGCAATTTTAATATTCACAACAAATAATTTTATTTATAATCTTACATTGATAAATAATAAGGGACAATAAAATAAGGGACAATAAAATAAGTCCAATCCCCACCCTCACTTTCTCCCTCTCTTTACTTTCTCCTTTATTAGAAAACGTTCTATTATCTTAGTGTAACTAAAAAATTCTTACATGGTTTAAGAGATTAATCTACTATTATTAAAGCTATAAGTTTTAAAATTATATCTAATAATATTAAAATAATAGAGTTTAGGATTTGCACTTCAATTTTCTCTTTTAAATAAAATATTTTATAGGTTATGAATTAACTACTACCCATAAATATTGATTGTAAATAGCTTGAATTTGTGTTTGGACATCATGAATTGTATTGGTATGGATAATAGGGGGGAACAGAGACTCTATTGAATATTAAATAAATCCAGATTTATATCGAGTTAAGATGACTTGATATGGAAGATCCTAATAATCTGGTTCCTTAAATTCCTAACTCATACCATTACAAGTTTAAATTGGATATGAAATAATAAGAATGCTAGCTCTGACACACACACACACACACACACACACACACACACACAATAATATATATATATATATATATATATATATATATATATATATATATATATATATATATATATATATATTGTGACCTTCTGGTTTGGCACCAGAAATATTAATTGTAATTGTATGGTATTATATCAGTAACATCTGATATTATCTTATTAAAAAAAAATGAAATAATGTGAAATTTTTAAAAAAAAAATATTTATGATTTAAAACTATGATTAGAAGTACTTATAGGTGCAATTTAAAATTTATTAGATGTTTAGTAGCTTACTTTAGGGTATAATTAATGATAGGATAGGGGGTGGCTTGTTATAAACCTAGTCAGTTCAGTTCAAGTTGATGCTAATTTGTTTTGTTTGTTCACAAATAAATATTAGGAGTTGTTTGAGTGATTCTTTAGTTCATTTGCTTTACATATTTTAATTTATAGTATGAACAGTGAAATATGTTTCACTCATCATCATTAAAATAGTCATTTAGTCATATCAGTTTAGTGTCTATAGTGCATTGTTTGTAAATATTCATGTATGTCAATATGATTATTCAACTTCATTTTTCATTCATATGCTTCATTAAATCATTAAATATCACATCTCATATTCAAATATTTAATTTCATAAATAAGTGTTAAAAACCAGCTTAACTACATTTTAAGTGAATTAGTTGAGCATTGGATTAATGAATTATTGAACAATAATTATACTAGAAAATATTTTATTAATTAAAACAAGTGTTATTAGTTTTTATTTTGTTGTTTTTAAAGTACAGAATATTTAATTCTTAGTTCAATTTAATATTAATATTTTTTTTATTTATTTAAAAGACAGAATAATTCCCCCCCCCCACTTTTTTTTTCTCAAGACAAAGTTTCTTGCATAAATTAAGTGTTATTGTAATGGGAGGAGCAATTAATTGGTCTCTGTCTGGTGATCTTTGAACTTTCAGATATCTTGGATTATTGGAAGAGAAAAAGTATGTGAGGTACTGTTTTAAAAATCTATAAAAAGGACAACTAGTCCTCCATTGTGGTCCTTCAACTCCATTCCATGCTCTCCAACTACAACTACAAACTGCTAAAAGATCTTCCAATACTGTTTCATTTTTAAACAAAGTTTGATAGTATAATTTTTTTTTCGTCCAAAGTTCAAGCTGAAAGTAAAATATATTATTGGTTCAAAGATATGTGTACTTAAACCACACTAAAAGATACGTTGGTCTTATCCTTGGCTGACTATTTAAATTCTCCAACCATTATCTAAATGCATGTAAGTGTCTATACTATATTATTTAAATTTAAATTGCCACTATTAAAAGTAAAAATGGGAATAGTATTGTAAAATTGCTTTATTTAAACTTTAAACCTAATGGGAAAGAAGAAAGAAGAATGTTTGTTTATTTTTCAAAATTATTTTTCTTAAGTTTTAATTATGGTTTTAATGGAATGACTGCAGTGTGTGTAATTTGCAAACTTTTATTAAACATTTTCAGAACTCTTTATGAAAAATTTTATGTTAATTATAAAAGAAGATTTAAAAGGATGCATATGAATCATTTAATTTTATTGTCTTATTATTACAACATTTTCGTAATTATTTCTATTTTTACCTATTTAAAAATACAAGACTAAATGTGCAATTGAGTGTACTATTAATTAACAACTAATAGGAAAAACGAATTTGTAAAATGGATAAATTATGTGACTTTGCTTTATTAAATGAACTCCTCACCCGTTGTGAAACTGTTCTGTCTAAAATATTGCTAATAAACTCATCTAGACAAATATTAGCTAAAAAAATTACATATACTCTGAATGGCTTTAAAAATGTAAAATAAAATGTTTGAATATCCTAGGAATGAAGTATGAACTACTACTTTATTTGCGTCATAAAAATATATTGCTTAATTAATAAAATTCCTAATATATAATGTCAACAGTAATTCATTAGCTGATAGTCGAGAACATTGAATTTGCTATTATGAATGAAAAATAATGTTTTGTTTTCCTGCAGGAACGTGTTTGTGTTATATATTTGTCAATATTTAGATTTGTGTGCAAATAATTATTATTATTTAAGAGATGACCAAGGGATGTCATTCATAAACTATCAATGAACTTTTCATTTTTATAACCAAGAAAGAAGAAAGAAAAAAAGAACGTTATTTATTATTATTTAATAGTATTTAGACAGATAGTGAGAGTTTAAGAAGTGTTTTATTATTTTTATTATTATATGTTGTAACGATATATAAATATGTCGTTACATTAATTTAAAATAAAAAACTTTTAAGTTCGCATATAAAAATAAGTGTATTAAAAATAAAAGTAAAAAAAAACTAAGCGCTGGAATTAAAAACGTTTGTTATACGTGTATATATTCGCACAGATGCTAGGCTTTAAAAATGTTTTTTTTTAATAGATAAAAAAGGGTATTTGAATGTATTTTTTATAAAAAAAGATTTATAAAAGTATTTTAATAAAAAAATAACGTAAGTTAAAATAAAAACAGGTATTAATTAATTCCTGTGGTCTATGAATGGAGATGATTGTTTATTAATTGTCTAAAAGCTGTTTAATTAAAAAGTCGGGTGGAAGGTTGGATAAGAGAAGAAAGGGATTTTAGCTTGACCAATGGAAGCCAAATAAAGGCCCGGACCATAGCGAAAAAACAGAACAGTGACGTTTTTGTTCATGGAATCCATAGGAGGACTATAAAAAGAAAAACATATTGAGTTCCAGTCAGAGAGTTTTTCCAACTTGATTTTGGTGAGTCTGGCGACAAGACGCACTTGTCGTCCTCACTCACTTATTTAAAAATGCAAAGACTGTGATACCAGAACAGAACCAACAACTGCTACCTCCAAAGTGTCAGACCGGTCTTCCGGGAAAGTCTGCGTGGGAATTGCCAACGGGAACATGGACTCCTACACCATAAGCAATAGAACTGAACAATTGTTAAAATCATAACATTAATTACGAACTTTAGAGATTGGTAAGTAAATTTAAATTTTATAAAAAGGAACTTTTCTCTGACTTATGTGTCAACTAAATTGATAATGTGAAATTTTATATATGTTTGCGTTTGATAAAAAAAAATCATTTCCATTTATTATTTATTGTATTGATATTTATTGTTAAATTTTAAATGAGGAAATTTTAAGTTGTTTATAGACGCTTGCATGGATTCGTTTGCGGTTAATTATATTTTGGTTTTCATATTTGATCAAAATATATAGACATTCGATAAATAATGATACCTTACGTGAGTATCTAAAATGTATTTATTCGGATGTCTTTTAAGTTATTGGTGACAACGCAAGTATCTTATGGTGAATACTATTGGGTTACTTATAAGTTTCCCTCTGCGATTGTCGGTATCAATAATTTTGTATTTTGATCGTTTATGTTTATTTTGAAATGTTTTTGACCGTGGAATCTATGTAATCGATCTATACCCAACATTTTTAAACAAATCTGTGCGAACGTATTTAAATGTTAAACTTAAGTCGGGCGTGAATGGCTATATAGATTTGTAAAGTTATATTAGGGGAGGGTAATCTTAGGTTATTTGTGTCGTTGTTGAATTGGGTCAATGGATTGGATATATTTGTGTAATTAGTAGATGTAGTATGAGTTTCGCTATGTGCAGAATCGCTGTATACACCGCACCAACCCTTTGCCTATGGATGGGATTGTAAGTCGGCAAAAAGGATCGCGGTCCCTTCCTATGGAGTTTTTATTTTATTGTTCTTCTTGCTATACAGACGTCATATTCCTGTATTAGACAAGAGTCAATGTTTTCTTAAACTATATTGTTCAGACGTCCATTCCTGACAGTATAGTATCTTTGTGCTGTTGTATTTTCATGCTACATTGAATACATAAATGTATCGGATGGATTGATGCCAGTTTTTCTGCGAATTTTAGCCTAGGGTTAAATAGGGATAGAATGTTTTATTTTCAAATGCAGATCTATGTAGTCTATTCATACTTGACAATCTAAATAAAAAAAAAAAAATTAAAAATCATTGAAATTTATATAAATGTAAAATTAAAGAATAATAAGAATATAAAAATCTAAAAATGTTAAACCTATTCCTCGAGTTTAGAATGATTTTATATGTGCGTAAATAAATATTTTATGTGTTAATTTCTGGCAGTGGCTTTTATTCTTTTATATTTAAGATATAAAATTAAGTTATATTTTATTATCTCTGCTACTCACTGAGCTAGTGACTTGGGCTAACGACCGGAATCAAAAATTAAGAAAAAAAATTTTTTTTTTGTTTTTGACTTGCGTATCTGCCTACTTTATAAATTTTTCTAGGCTCAAATGCCTAGATGGCGCCCGTAGTGCAGTTTACGTAAGTCTAGCTTTCTTCGGATCGTTACAATGTATTATTCTTCTTCTAGAATGTCTCATAAATGTACAATATTAAGGGAAATATTGTACAATGTATTTTTTTTATTAGTTTAATATGAGTTTTGTCTGTGGGTTAAATTATAATATACGTGCATGGTAAGAGAGGGAGGAGTCCATGTAATGATTAATAGGGGTGATAGCTCTTCTTTAAAAGAAGCACATTATATAGGTTCTTATATCATATCTATGCGTTTCAATAGATTAAAAAAAATAATTATTTTCAATAATTATTTAATCTGAAATATAAAGTTTTATTATTTGTCTAAGCCAAATTTTTGCTTTAGATGTGTGCAAATATAAATGCACTAAAAAAAAGTTTATTTTGTCTTGTTTGCCAATAGAAATTATTGCCTTGTTTTCCAACCATTATTAATATGTTATCAAGTTCTAAATAGTATATTATCAGATATGAAATATTCTTTACTGCTTTTACAATTAATAATTGATATTTTGACAGTAGTTCTTTGTTTACTGGGATTTGAATTGTCTGTGTATTATTATGCTTGTATATATGTGTACATTATTAAACTTAGCTATAATAATATGTCAATTGCAAGTGCAAATGATATAAAGTCAATCGGTTTCAGAGGAAGAGGATGGTCAATTGTTGTAGAAGGATTAGAGATTTATTTAAGTGAATTATTGTTCTTTATTATGCTTGAATGGAAAAGTATTTTTGTGGCTATATATAGTAAAGTTAGCAATGTTTTATAGTATTTATGGGATTGAGTCATCTCTCCCCTTTGTTATTTGAATATTTAAACAAGGGTACATTGTCTAGGGTATTATATGGGATCAAGTAATCCCTTCTTTTCTGTGTATTGAAGTGTTTTTTTTTGTAGGAGTAGATTGAATCCTCCAGTTTTGATATTTGATATTATGAATTAAAGTATATGAAGTTAAGTATATTACCTCCCTGTTCATTTGGTGAATAGATTTATTCCCACCAGTTTAGTTAGTCTCAGAAGTAGACTTGGGAGTTGTTGTGTTGATATTTATCTGATTTGAATTGTAAAAATATTTTATCCCCATGTGTTTATTGAAGGTTTTCCAGCTTATACTATAGCCAAGTGCCAGATAATTTATTGATAAAAAGAAGAATAAAAGCAGAATAGATTTTCTTACAAAACAGCTGTAATAAAGTTAGTGATTAAAGCTTGAATGACCATTGCCTTCATCCGTATTATGATCATATTATAACTTTATAAGCAAACCAATTAGATTGATTAGAATTAATTATTTATTCTTAGACACACAGCATAATACAGACTCATGCATAAAGTGTTATTTTGAAAGATATGGAAAAATCCATTACTAATGTATAACTTTAATTATCATTTTAAAACATTTTGTAGTGATCATTTAGATTTCATATCATCAATTTTTATCATTCAATCATCATTTGATTAAGTAAGCAAGCAAAGATAAAACGTAGTTAATGAATAGAATTGTTTATTTCTATTTTGGCAAAATAAAAATATAGTTATTTAATAGAATAAACCTGAGTCTCATTTTACGCGATAGATAGGTTCCTCAGAAAACACGTGCAAATGAAATCGCACAAAAATAGATGTAACTTACCTTGAAAAAGGGGGGATACATACTGTGATTTTTCAAAACTCGCGTAAAAGCAAAGCACCAACGTAAAATTTACTTTAAAATTCATGCAAAAAAAAAAAAAATAAGGAAATAAAATATGACTAATAAAAAATTTCAAATTTGAAAAAAATTGTTACAAGACAAACTTTTTTTAACTATAATATTTAATTTTATTCAAAATAATATATTTTATGTATAATTTACAGTACAGTAATTTACATTTTTTTATATACGTTTTAATTATTATCGCTATTTGCTGATACACAGTTTCGTTTGCAAACTGGTAAAAAATAGATTCTTCACAAGAGGAAATACAACTAGCGCCAAGTTCACTCTCATATTGTGATAATGGTTTCTGTTGACAACGTAATTAGTAATTAATCTTTGAGACAATGATTTTATTAATTGTTTATGAACTTAGACTTATGATAATAAAAAGACATTTATTCACCACTGCTGAGAAAAATTTAATTAAAACTAACAACTAAAAATTAAATTCTTATTTTTGTCTTTGATTTTTTAATTTTCAATTTCGTTTAAAAATCAAATTTCATTTTACATCACATTAATTTTAAGTCGCCGTAAGTAATTTTTAAATTGTTAATTACAATTAAAAATCAGATTTTAATTTTTAATTGTCAAATTTAATTGTGCCCACTGCTATTACTCACCTTTTAAAAATAAACTTGCAGACACTAAATGATTAATAATTGATTACGTTCTTTTTTAAAAAGCAAAAACAGAATGTGATTTAAAATGCAAAATTAACACGCACAATGTTTAAACAAATTTACATTATAATCTTGTAAAATTTAATGTGTATATACATAAAATGTGGAAATCATGATTTTAATTTCATTATTGCATAAAATCTTAGTATTATAAAGCACTGAAAATATTGAAATTACTAAGAGAAAGTCGAATTCCAATAATGTGCTATTACTTTCAATATAACGTAAGTGCACGAAATTTATTATTTAAAGTAATATCGCATTATCGGAGTTCGACTTAAGTCCGCATAAAAAGAGACGCAGGTGTACTTTACTTTAAGGTTGCAAAGGCAAAATATATTAATTAATGAAATTCTTTATTTTATTTTGCAAGATGTAGTTTTATAAGAATATATTTAATTACTGGAATTATTTATTTTATTTTGCAAGATATAATTTGGTAAGAATATATTTAATTAATGGAGCTATTAATTTCATTTTGCAAAACCTAGTTTGATATTATTCTTAGGTTTCAAGCCCCTTTACTTTAGTTATAGTTAATGTGCATTTGAAGTAAAATGCAAAATTTTAATTTTATTTTATAGTGTAATTAGAAGATTTAATCCATGTTGTTTGTCATAGATTTATTATGTTAATTGATAACTGAGTGTTATAAAACAAAATGTTGAACACAAGATAAATTTTGTACTTGATTACTAGAAGTATAAGGTTATATTTCTTCAGTTCTATAGGTTTATCAGAAGTAGCTAATAACTAAAAAAATCATTTTCTTTATAGTAAAATATGTGGATTTAATTTTGGTTCCTTATTTAATGTTACCAATATAAAGTGTTTCACAAATCTATCAAGATGTTTTGATAGATAAAATGTGGTAATTTTGAAATTTAAGAGATCGTATTGTGTTATTTATTCTTATGAAAATTGTAACTAGTGATGCTAAATACAGCCAAAATTTGTACTGATACCAATGAGAAATAGATTAAATGTTTGCTTAGCTATTTTTCTTGTTTTGTTACTGATTATTTTATTACTGAAAATTTGTATTTAGAATTCTTCTTTAACATTCATTTGTTGTTTCATATTTCCACACATGCTCATTTTATTTAATATGATATAATTGTATTTTCATTTAATTATGATAAACCTCCAGATATGATGATATTGATTTCCTTGATCCAAACACTGTATGAGATGCCAATTATCTACTGAGTTTCTAAATAGGTTTTATTATTTAGTAATTGTTTAGATGATGAATTGAAATCAAAATGTGCCCGATTTCTTTCATTATCTAACTGCCATTATTTAGTTAGGGTATTGATTAGTTTATATTATTATTTTCATAATATTAAATAATAGTTATTGAGAGATAGAAATTTTAGATTAAGCCATGCCATAAACAGATTCCCTGAGATCTTCAATTTTAATTCGATTAAATGTTAAATTCAATTAACTAGATTAGATTAGTGTGTAATTAAAAATTTAGTAATGATAGGTTTAATTTAAGTTCAGATCCAACTTGTTATACATTATAGTTTCTAAAATATTATATTGTAGATATTAGTTTAATTTTCTAATATGGTAGAGGTTGTTCAATGCATGTGGATGATGGGAGGAGATGAAATATAGATTATAATTAGTTAATTTTAGCTAGTAGAATTTTACCAACTTAATTTTTGTTTAGCATAGAATATAATAGATGTTTTATTTCCTATTCATTATAATATTTTCTCCCATATCTAATGTACATTGTACACCTCATACACCTCTGTATCCCTCAACTGAGCTAGTTTAAGGTGAAACTTTAATTAAGAGCATCATAAGTAAATTTAGGATAAAGTTAGATTAATAGTTTATTCTATGATCCATGGAATTGGCACCCCCGGTTATTTGTTAGTGATGGTGATTGGTGGTGAGGGGTTACAATATATATATATATATATATATATATATATATATAATATTATCTTATAAAGCTTATCATATATATATATATATATATATATATATATATGATAAGCTTTATAAGATAATATTCTAGTCTTTATTTGAATCAAAATATCTGCATAAAAGGTAGTACTGCTTGAATTATACTGTACTTATAATTGTTCATTTATATCCCATTACTAGCTAAAATAAATACAGTTTATAACTTTAATCTAATAGTGATAATAATAATTTATAGTAAATAACGACATTTCATAAGTGTATTTAATAAAAACATAAATAGACAAATCTAATATATAATGCCTGTTTAATAGGTAAAACTAATTCAGATATCAAATGAAAGACATGGTTGGAGAATCTGAGGACTTTCACTTGATAAATATACAAAGTTTTTTAAGTCTTAGGACTTATTCAAATTTGAAATAGCAGATAATATTTAACCTAAATAAGTTACATTTAATATAATATTATTGTTTAATGGCAATTTTGACTAATTATAGTGATTTTCCTTTGATTATATGTACATCTAAAACTGTTACTCATAATTAAACATTTATATAAAATATTGAGTAAATAAATAATAGAAATTGAAATGGAATTAACATTGATAAAATAATGAAACACAAAATGTCCATATATTCATGAACCCTTTAAAATCCACCATATAGTGGGTTATCCTAGATTCGTGAAAGGTTAACATTTAGATACTATTCAGAATTCTTTTCTAATAAATCACTATACGATTTTGTTATCAGTGTTATTGTTTTAATCCTATTTATCTAGTTTCCTTAATTCAGTATTCTGTTGCATATATAGGATATAGGATCTATCAAATGTTTCTTTTGAGATATTTGTCTAATTTTATGGGTATATATTATTCCTAGGGTAGTATAAATAATATGTTCTATCGTAATGCAACATAATCCTTAGGTACTGAAGTTTGCACAAACATCACACAAATTCATTGAAAAATTTTGTCAATATAAATAAAATAATTCTGTTATTTGTATATCATCTGAATCTAGTAATAAATCTTTGAGAAATTAAAATTTGATTTTTTACTATACAAAATATATTTATATTGCTGTTTTTTCTTGACAATTTTGTTATCATTATATATATGAGGGTTTGTATTCTATTTCAACAAATGTATATGATTCAAATTTGATTATGTGTATTTATAATATCCATTAGAAATAAATAAATTCTTTAGGGTACGCTGTTCATGGTATTCCAGATGTTACTAAGCCTTAATCCAAATTTAAACTTGCCGTTCGAAGCAGATGTTAACTTCCTTTTTAGCTATACATTTTTAGTCTTTTTCTTTAACATTAGTTTTGAATATAATAGAAATTTTTTGTTGTTGTTATGAAACATTTCTTTTGAAATAGGCAATGTCTGTATATGAAAAAATACCCTTTTTCTAAAATAGTGAAAATATTTTTTTTAATGATCTGCTTATCTCCTTTGTTTCTAAGTGATTTTCAAAGTCCAATGCTGTTATATTTGATTTGCTTGAAGCATTGTTTATGAAAATTTACAAAGTAATTGTTTAACTTATTTTAATATTATTTCTAAGTATATATACATAAATGCATTCATACGGATATCTATTGTAACCTTCCCAATACAACAATGGTGACACTACAATAAATAGAATGACACTACGAAGTAATTGTTGTTTTAATGCAATTTATTTTAATATTATTTATAAGTGTATATGGATATCTATTGTAACCTTCCTACTACAACAATGATGACACTACAATAAATAGAAGGACACCACAATAAATATAAATACCCTTATTGAAACTATTATTTTACTGCTACAGTTGACATAAGATATGATATAGGAAAGGTCACAAAGCATTGGTTTTAACACTGTAAAGTATGTAAAATATACTTAAAATGGCGTTGTTATTACAGAAACTCTCCATATATTATCATGCTACAATCATTAGTAAAATCCCCATAATAAACAGTGACTAACATAATAATTTCACAGTTAAATAATTATTAAGATTATTTACATAATTATTTATTTTCTTATATCTATAATAAACTATAATATAGTAAATCTCGCAGACATATATTAAATTGATCTAATCTATTATTAAGATATCTTATTAAAATCTCAGGGATAATGATTACTCTTTTAATAAGTATAATAATGGTTATCAATTAGGTAATTGAATAACAAGAGGGATTTTTATTGAAATTCAATCATCTAAATAAAAATAATAATTTTATTACTTAAAGATTCTAACTAAACAACGATTTTGTAATACATCTAGCTTTAATACTACACCAATAATAACTATTGAATTACTAAATTAACATTAAACTAATAACTTATGAAATACTTTTATTAATTAACCATACATTTATATAAATAGTAATGATTAAGTAGAATAACCATTTATTAGTAATCACGTCACAATATTGATAAAAATATAATATTGTATAAATCAGTCATTAGACATACTAATTATTTTTAATAATAACTCATTATATTTATCTTTCCAAACAAACATTAGAAATTGTCTCATTAATTTTATCAAGTTTAAATGATGCAGTAATTAGGACATAATATTTTAAGAAACTTTTATTACACTTTTATGATCTTATAATTTTATAAGAACTAAACTAACTTTAAAATACATGTGACTTTTAAATAATATGAATTTCTATAATGCTCTGCACATAAAATAATTCTTTATATTTAAATTTTAGATATTTATCCATGTATATAAATTTTAAATTAATTAATAAATAAATCGGACATTACTTTTCTTAAATTATAAATCAACAATGATAGATATTTGATTTATCCATATTTAATTCTTTATTTAAAATTTTCTTATAAACAGCCATTAAATAACATTTATATGAAAATTTTTGTGCTATGTACTTCAATATGATATTGTGATACTTATGACTCCATAAAGACGCTAATCATTTAGTTCAAATCAAAATATACGTTTATTTACAACAATTGGGTATTTATAACAACATTTTCTTTTTTACATTAAAATTAAACTATTTTTACAAATTATATTATTACTAAAACATATTTACACTTGTACATAAGAATAAAAATAAATAAACACAATAATCCTTTCATTAGTTTCCTCATATCAGTATCATTTAATGAATTTAAAAAAAACAATTATTTTAATATTATTAACATTCCTGTTCATATTTAAAAGTTTTAATTCTTATTCATATTTCAGTAAAGTTTATTAAGTATTTTATATCAATTATGCTTAGGTGGTAGGTTGCTTAACATTTACCTTTCTTAGATTTTTAAAATTCAGTGTAGTACAAATTTAGAATTACAATATTAATATCTTATTATTTACTAAATTACATATTTAATCTTTATATTGTTTATGCATTATAAATAAGATACCTTAAATAAATACTTGAATCAAGAATATTTATTTATCTTTAGTCTTATACATTTATGTATCATACTGGCCATGTATACTTTTTTTATAACCTTCATTTTATATGATATCAGATCATCATAACACTATCTTGTTGTTATTATTGTTTTTTTAATAAAATCTAGGTATATTTGTTTTGCATATGTTCATTTATCATTCTTTAAGCTATCATTATTAACTATAGGAAGAAAAACTATAGATTCTTCTACATATCACTCACTTACAATGTTTACTTATAATTTACTATCTAAGGTACTATTTAAGATAAGAAACTAATTTAAACAATACATTGTAGGAATGGAGGTAATTAACATTTATTATCAACAGTCATAACCTATGATAATCATTATTATTTCAGTGATCTTACCACTGGAATACTGGCTTTTGTTTTAAGCACTTAGAGAATAGGGCAGTTATCTGTTCTAAAAACATCCTCACAAATTTCCTAATATAATATGGACATCCTTTAGATCTAACCCATTACACACAGAATTAGTTCTTCAGGATGACATTTCACTATCCTGGCATTTAAAACTTATTCGATATACCCTTATTAACTTACATCATCAGTATAGATTACATTTTCAATGTAAGCATACAATTTTTCTCTTCCTAACACTTATAAATCTTTGTTTATAAAAGATAATTTGCCAAAACAAATATCATTGATCAATATGACAAACGTCATATGATACACTTAACACTTGGCAATATTTGAGATCAGTGTTCAATACTATGAAGTATTACATAATATTCTATCCCACACATCACTTAGAATATTATACATGTCTCATGCATTCATATTTTATCCTAGAAATATACTTTTTTTTTATTCATAATTATTTATTATGTACCATGGTATATCCTAGTACAATAAATTAATAATTATATACCATCTTTCTTATTAATAAACAGTTACCTTTTTGCATATTAAAATACATAATAAAAATTACCACTTACTGTCCTTCAGCTTTTTGTACATCCATGAGGCAATTTATATAAAATATATAAATATACCTTTATTTTTAAAGTCTTAAAATCTAATATTATATCATAAAATTACATTAATATTGAAAATATTAATAAACATATAAATTAATTAATTATTTTCCTTATTGTCCTAAAAAAATGCATATTATAAACATATAATAATAAAAAAATTTAGATTGAAAACCTTTTCAATCATTTTTTTAAAAAACTTTCCAAACTTTAAACAGTTATCACCATGACGATGGTCAGTGGTTTCAACTTCTCCTGTTACCTTTTTCTCTCACTTCTTCAACTTGCAAAATCATTGTTTAAAAGTACATTTTTTAAAGAGAAAAAAATATACACAATAAATGTTTCTAAAACTCCTTATCGCTCCTCAATGTTTATTATAGGATCTTTAATTTGAATTCAGTGCACTTTAAATCTTGAAAATATAATTATTTTAAAGTACTTCATTAAATATTTCATATTATTTTATAAACATGAATAACTATTAGAGGCATATATACACAATTGGCTTATGTAATAATTACTAAATTTTAACTTTTTATCTGTTCATCTTTTATTCTATATTTTTAGAAGTCATATTCATTGATAATTTGTTTGTTCTTGTTTTCAAACTATCTTAGTTTATATTCTTCCTTGATATGATTTATCAAAATAAATAATTCCTTCTTTTAAAAGGGACATAATAACTTTTTCCGCTCATTTTAAGATATACTTTTTTTTTAATATAAGCAATAGTTGTTTTAACTTTCTATTTTATCATTATATAAAAATATTCCTTACTTTGACAAATTTATTCATGGTTGTAAAATTACATATTGTTCATTAAACTATTTTGTTTTACTTTCCATTTAGCATACAGGTTATTCTATCTAATATAATTCTTTTCAAAAATAAATTCATAATTATTATTAGATACCTAACTTAAAGTTCTATAGAGTGTTTTAAAAAGTCTATATCTGCTGTTCTTTTTAAATAAATAAAGATTCATTTATAACTTGCTTTCTAAAATTATTAAAAATGATAGAATTACAAAACACATTCTTACATTAATATATTTGTAAACTAGTGCTGATAACAAACTTCCATTTTCCTTGAGAATAATACTATTTCTTTTCACTTTAAATAGTAACTATGGTTTGACTATCATTTAACAGTAAGATAGGATTAGCTCTCAGTAAAGAGTAAAGTTTACTTACTCCATATTAATTTTCTAATTCTTTTAAACATATTGTATTCAATTATGCAGCTTGTTAAAGTTGACTTTCAAATTTTATGGAACTAACAGAAATAAGTTAATTAGTTCTTACTGTTTTTTTTCTAATTCTTCTCTTAATTTTATTTGCTATCCCTTTTTACATTGTAGATAGCATGGTATCAAATTTCTGATTAAATCAATTTCATTGGTCATCTATTTTTAATTAACTGAAAAGTTTCTGATAAATTAACTTTGTCTACAATTTTTAATAATAATAATAAAGTACAATAAAATTAAAAAAATATTTAAACATTTAAATAATAAATATAATTACTCTTAAATTAAATATAATTATAATTTTTTATATTTTTAATAATTATTGATTTGAGTTTAAAATAATTAATAATTTATACTGAAAGATAAAATTATCACTATTTAAAAATTAGAACTTAAATAAATAAATACTCCTGTTGGAAATAAAAAAATTCAATTAGGAAGTGAAATTAATGGATTTTTAAAATGGTGCTTGTATTATAGCTAAAGATGCCGTTGGATGGCACCGTTTTCACACTAAAACTATAAAATATGAACATTCACAGGCCGTTGATTTTAATAATTTTTCTGTGCTTTTTTGTAATGCAAAAATAACAACAAAAGAAAATTGTCTTTTTTAAATATTATTTTTTATTAACGTATACAACTTAAATGATAATAATAAATGTAAAATAAAATCAACAAATTACAATTTGATTCGTGTTTTTTATATCGTATACTTTTTAAATTGTGTTTCGGCTTTTTTTTATCAATTTTCTATCGGATATTTTTTTACTTGTGTTACGGCTTTTTTTTTTTAATCAATTTTCTATCGTATATTTTTTTACTTGTGTTACGACTTTTTTTGTTGTTTTTTAACTAAAAAATAATAATCGTAATAAAAGTAAAAGTTGTTACGGTTAGATTTAGGGTTAGTTTTAGGGTTAGTTTAGGGTTAGGTTTAGGGTTAGTTTTAGGGTTAGTTTAGGGTTAGTTTTAGGGTTAGGTTTAGGGTTAGTTTTAGGGTTAGTGTTCTGTTGGTTTGTAATGCTAAAATAAAAAAATTCAAAATTGTAAGCGTACCTGGACAGAAGAAAGAAACTCAAACTTTTTTAAACAACAACAAACACATACAAATGTCTTCTTTACTTATTAAACATGTTTATAATATTTTCTTTTTATTAAATTTACAAAAAAAACCCTGTATATTTAGACTTTTCTTACTGGATATTTTTTACTTCAAAAATTTACAGATGGTAGAATCTTCTTTGTCTCGTGGAATGTTACTAACAGTACGTTACTTGACACGTTACCTAATTGCAACTCAATAAAAACATAGATATTTAACATTTACCCAAATAAAAGTTCAATACAGTACATTGTAAAAAGTCTTAGAATTATTGTTTTAAAAAATCTGAACATTTCAATAGTTTAAAATAAAAAAAATCCAATGAAAACAACATTTCAATACAATTCAAATACAAACTCTCTCATCAAGCCGTAATTATTTTATAAACTGTGCGAATTCGGAAAATGTAATTGCTGCTTAGCGACATACATGCTGTACTGCAATGCAATGTAGCGACCTGCATTCTGTAGCACAACAAAAAAGTTGTATTATAGAAAATGCAGGTTTGATCGTGTCGGCCGCGGAAAGAGCCTTTTTATGTGTTTTAGCACGAAAACCATTCCATAGAACGGCGTCTTTAGCTATAAAATGAGTACCTTTAAAATTAATTTTTATGTACAATATTTTTAATTTTATAATTATTTTTCTCCAGAATATTGATTTTGGCATCATCAGCTTTAAACAAATGATGGGTTTTTTGTTATAATAAAAAAAATCCAGAATTATATGCACTATTGTTTTTAGTCCTATTCGATAGATGAACGTGCTGGACAATTCTTGACTTTAAATTTACTCATTTCTCTTATAATATATAGGATTATTAATTTGACAACCTCAGGCATAAACTATCTCTGCTTCATCATTACTTTCAAGCTTATCCATAAAATTGTTAATCAGTTTAATTAAAGATAATGAACATTGAAAACCTATATTGAATACTTTATTCATAATATAAATTAATTTAAATTAGGTATATAGGGCATATCAACCAATGGTTTCATAGTAGATATTTTTTTTTTTTTTATATTTACACATAATTTTTTGTAATTACTTACCAGGCATGATTTTAAAATACTCAACTATGATTAAATTCTTCTTTATAATTACCAATGTTATTTTTTCTATTAGATTCAAATTTGCAGAATTTTAAACTTCTAGCTAAAAAGACATTTAATCCTTCCATTTTATAGTGAAATGAAATGTCTTATAATAAATGTACATAATGTCTAATACTGACCAGTTTGACACTATAATAATCAATAGCATTGCATTGTCTTATTAACTTTAACTCTAAATATTAATAAGTTTATTAATATCTTCATCTGTCTCCACTCATTTAATTTTGGGAATTTTATTTAAATTGTTAAATATTACTTTAATTAACTTATGAGAAATACACATAAAAACATTAACAACATATTGAAAATATATGATGTCCTTATTAATATCTCAAGCATGTTGGATAAAAATTTTTTTCAATGGGGATAACAGCTAAACTATACAACATGGAAAGTCTTATAACCATTACAAAGATATCCCATTAAATATAACAAACAAATTATCTATTCAGTATAAAATATTTATAATATATTAAACTCTTTTATTATCTTTGGTGCTGTTTCAAATAATATTTATAGACAAAATTCTATTACTGAGCTTACAGAGTTAAACAACATCAAAAGAAGTCATTCTAAATTTATCATTAATTTCAGCATCCTTTATTGATAAAATCAAATAAATTTATTACTAAATTTCTAAACTACATTTAGTCTGGATGGTGCTTCATGATAATATATTTCTCCATAATTGATCATAAGTGTTAATGAATGATTTTTCTTATGGAGTTTTGTACTTGCAAATATCTTTGTCTGGACAGCTGTCGAAGGATGCTTTTCAATATTACTATCATTAGATTTTTCAAACTTAACACAATTTATTTGTTGATTTATTTTAATCAAGATTATCAAACTTTATCCAGCAACATAATATTCTCTTCTTTAAGAAATTTGATATTTTTTTTTTTGCTCCACAATCTATTAGCAAGAGAGTTGTGACAATTAAAGCATTCATCCTATCTATAATATTTTTTTTTATTTCTACTATTATTCAAAACATTCTCAAAATTCATAAGTAAATCATGAACTTACATGCAATAGTGAATTTGAGATCTAATAAATTAACATTATTAATACTCATCATGTCATGTAATACCACGTCTTGTTTATATGTTAAAAATATAATTTAAAAAAAAAATGTTTTTTCATTAATTTATTTTTTAAATATAGACATCTCTTTTTATTTTAGGAGTAATAATAAATATTGCTGTAACATTCTTTTATAATAATTGATTTTTATAAAAATATATATATATACCTAATGACTATAAATTTTATAAGTCGAAATTTATTTAAAAGTGTACATTGTGTGACAAATTTTTTTACAGAGCGGTTCATCTTAATTTGTAGTACCATGATAACATTTAATTGAAAAAAAAAAAAAAATCTCAATTCAAACTTAACTGATAATTTTGATGATAATATATATACAACATAAGTAGCTACGATTAAACTCAAAATGTGTAAATGAAAAATAATTTATATCTTATGAAAGTGTAAAATAATTGTGCAATTAAATACTAACTTGTTGCGAAAGATGATAAATTCATTAATTAGCATTTTGCTTTATTAAATATCCCTGTATATCAAGTTCTATTCTAAAGTCATGTTGATGTAAATAGATAGAACGAAATGTTAATCTTTAGCGTCATCAGTCGTTGTTTATCATTGTTTGCTATTTATTTTACCATGTTATATTTAGACTTCTTGCAAATTTTTTTAAAAATCAAAAATCAAACAGTATTAATTAATTACCGATACAGTTTTTACAGATTTTTTATGTGGGTGTGTATATATATATTAATTTTGTATTTTTTTTATTAGAGAGTTTTTATATTATTTTGAGTGTACAATAACTCCTTCGTTTTCTTATCTTAATTAAAATGAAAAAGTATTATTAATAAATGTTTATTATAACAAAGTTTATGAATTTGCCAGATGTATGATTTTTCACTTTCCTTTTATATTAAACTTTTATTGATCAGCTTATATATTTAAAAAAAAAATATTTACCGTGGAAATATTTTCTTTCCAACATTTAAAATAATTTTTGTAAACTATTAAACAAAGTTTACACGTGCAATTAATTTTTAGAATACTAATTAAAGAAATAACTTATATTAGTAAAACATTAAAAGGGATTTATTATAATGGGTTGCTATGGTCATATTTTAAATTGTTAATTATTTTCAAATGTATTGTATTTGAAGTATTTCATTGTGGCAGTTTTATATTAATTTTAGATTTTGTTGTTCATATTAATTAAGATTAGCATTAACCGTTGATATACTTATATAAAGTATATAGAATATATTAATCATTATGCTACACCTGGCCTGAATAATTAACATGTCATACTCAGATTAATTAATAGCATCAAAATGTATAATTTTATGTAGAGGTCTTCACTATTTTATAATTTATCTTATTAAAATAAATTATAAGAAAGTGGCAAGTGATGATCAACTACCATCAATTATGATCAAGTCTTATTACTCTCTCAAAATGATCTATTTCCTAATTACTTTATTGTTTTTAAGAAAATAATATAGGAGTATAAGTATAGGCTGAAAAACGATAAAGGATAATGTGATAATATTTCAATAATAATTGTGAATGTGCATATTATATGATTACTGTTTTCATCTTACTTCTTTACACGTTTTTACATGGATATCAAAAATCACAGATAATATAGCATCTTGAAATTACAATTTAACCTACATGCGTTTATCTACAGTACTATACTTAACATTTTAAAACTATATATGTATATATGGGTATATGCTTAAATATTATAGATGAATAAAATCATATAGTTATAAAAAAATCGAGTGGATTAACAAATTGAAAAATTTTCTGTTACATATGTGTGTTTATATTTAAAATCTTGTACATATGTTAATATGTTCACTAGACTGCTTAACCTCCCTCTTAAAAGAATAATAATAACCATTATTATTTTTCTGTGATCGAAGTTGATGATGATGAAGTGTAAAAAGTTACAGTATGTATACATTGATGTTACATTTATACATTTAATGCATATTTTGAATAGCAGCATTAAAAATTATTATCTTTTTAAATGATGATTAGAAATTCTAACAATCCTAAAGTAAGCCACTAACAACTTTATTTTCAATTTATATTGGTTTCTGAATTTATCTGGCCACATCTTACTTGTAGTAACTGGCTTGAATATTTTTCTAAAATCTTCATATATATTATCTATTAAAACATTTTTGTTTATAATCCACCTACAAGTTTAGTTTAATGCTTTTTCCAATCTATTAGACATGTATATATAATTTAATCAGTTTTAGGATTTCTGTAATCTTAGCACAAGTTTATTATTTTTTCTTTACTATTTCACAAATTCAAGATTTATTCTTACATGTGATTTTCAGCATGCAACTTTTTCTCCTTCAAATTAAGTCAATTCTTTTTATTTAAGTACTGTAATGTGATGTCGGTTTTCACAAGAAAGAGGGAGAACATCTTACTATAATCGGACCTAGGGACTTTGGGTAGGATGCTGGAGATGGTTCAATGAAATTCTGATTTCATAATTACATCTATCTTTAGTATGCTAACTCAATAATTACTAGGTAAATTTAGATGCAATTTAGACTAGTTCATCCACGTCTTATCCCTCTTTCCATCTCCATTACACCATGATATTCGAACTCAGAGAGAATTCACAATTGGCTCTCTTCAAGGATGGATTTGATAATCTAATTTACTATTATGCCTCTATATAAGCAATAACCAAGGAAAATATATTCCTAAAATATTTCTAATATCAACACATATATATTAAAAAAATATTGTGTGACTATTAATGACTAGTCTGTTTATGAATGTAGGAGGATAATGATTATGTAGAGATCAAATTAATAACTCAGTAACATTTAACAAACAATGAAATGTAATATAACAATATAAATAAATATAATAATGAAAGACAAGGATGACTTTCTATCATTTCAAAAGATTAATTTTTAATATCTCCATTCCAAATTCTGTGCTAAAACTTCATACCTTGGCAATCTTTTCTAAAAAAAATAAATAATTCAAATTAATATATATATACTATAAATAACAATAAACAAATTCAAAAGATCATGGCTCTAGCTTACTGATTAATATATTTATAGTCATTTTATCTTTGATTTATAATTATTATTATCATCACCCATTTTTGAATGTGAGACCCCCTTCTGTAAATATTTATAATTAAAAAAAAATTAATAAGGAAAGTCATTCATTCTAGATAATTAATCATTTTCACAGAAAATGAAATATATAACTAGATCTAGGAGATTAATTAATAACAACAGTAACTCCTTTTTTGGTCTCCACTGTTTGGTCACTATCATATATGATTAATGTTAGAAATAGTCAAAATCTTACTTACCTCATCCCATTTAGATGAGTTTTGTCAAACTTCTGGATGGGAAATATAGATTTAATTTTATTTAAGATCATTGATATTTATTCAGCTTAATACATTTCCTCTATATAATTAAAATGGATGCTCCCATTTTTGGAAAAATAAGTTACCAAATTTGAAAATGAAAATTAATAAAATAAACATTTTAAAATGACAAAGAATAAAAACACAAAATATACAAATAAATAAAAAATAATAATTTCTTAAGGTTAGTAAGAATTGTTCAGTGTGTCAATATTTTTTTAATCCTGGTGGGAGCTCTCCTGGTGCAGTGCACTTATCCATTGGTTTAGTAAATATATATGTTCATTCCAAATTAATGGATCATCAGCATTATCAAATTATTTCATTGTAATAAAGTACAATACATCCTTTGAAGATCAATGATTTTGACCACTATTTATCCAGATAGACATTCTACACATTTAATAATATTTTAGTTGGCATGAAAATTGGTATTGATGGCCCTACAATATGTTTCCTCTACTCAGAGCACATTGTAATACACTTCTTTTAATCTATACAATTATTCATAAGCAGTTTCTGTGTGTAGAAAATAACATAAGAAAATAAAGAAGGTGTTATTGAAAATTTAAATAGTTATTCTTTCTTATAATAATATCTTCTTTCACTTTCCAAAAAAAAAATATTTTTTTTATAATCTGTTCAGCTCCTTAGGTTTATTTTCAGCATTTAAATGATTCTATATTTTTATTTGTTTTAACACATGGGGTCAAATCTTTTCTAGTTTGATAGAAATGCTATTCTAATATGGAACATTAATATTCATTTTTTTTTTAAAGAAAATAGTTGTTGAGATCTTAATTTTTTTGTACTATCCTTTTAGTTGTCATGATTATTAAGATAAAATTTTACAGAATTGGCTCTTCATTTTCAAATTTGGTCGCTTAGCAACAAGTTTGACATTTAGGTTAGTATTATTTTAACTTTATTTTTGTCTAAGTAAATATTAGTTGTTTAGCTATATTAAGTATATATATATATGAAAAACAAAAACAAGTTTTATATACGTAAAAATCTGCTATCGCTTGTATTAATGATCAATAGATGGAGCTTTACCAAGACCTCCAAACAAGGGTATTTGTTTACATAAACGTCAGAGTCAATATTCACTGTCTCTTTCATTTTGCTCCACCCTCAGCTCAGCTGATTTCAAGCTGATTTGCTCTCATCAGTGAGGGATAGGAGTTAGAAACTAGACCTAAATATTAACTCCAAGCATTTATGCAAAATGTTTCTATCAGTTTGCAAGCATGAATTTTTTAGACACCTAAATGTCTTCAAACACAGCCTATCAAACTAGATAGCTATATGGGTCTGATATCAGTTCAGTTTCTCCACATAGTCAAAGCTTCTGCAATCTATATTATTGCAAGAAAACTTTAAAGGTATATTTATGAAAAACAAAACAAGTTTTATATACGTAAAAACCTGCTATTGCTTGTATTAATGATCAATAGATGGAGCTTTACTAAGACCTCCAAACAAGCGTATTTGTTTACATAAACATCAGTCACTGTCTCTTTCATTTTGCTCCACCCTAAGATCAGCTGATTTCAAGCTGATTTGCTCTTATCAGTGAGGGATAGGAGTTAGAAACTAGACCTAAATATTAACTCCAAGCATTTATGCAAAACGTTTCTATCAGTTTGCAAACATGAATTTTTTAGACACCTAAGTGTCTTCAAACTCAGCCTATCAAACTAGATAGCTATATGGATCTGATCCACATAGTCAAAGCTTCTGCAATCTATATCATTGCAAAAAAACTTTAAAGGTACATTTATGAAAAACAAAAACAAGTTTTATATACGTAAAAACCTGCTATCGCTTGTATTAATGATCAATTGATGGAGGTTTACCAAGACCTCCAAACAAGCATATTTGTTTACATAAACGTCAGTGTCAATATTCACTGTCTCTTTCATTTTGCTCCACCCTCAGATCAGCTGTTTCAAGCTGATTTGCTCACATCAGTGAGGGATAGGAGTTAGAAACTAGACCTAAATATTAACTCCAAGCATTTATGCAAAACATTTCTCTCAGTTTGCAAGCCTGAATTTTTTAGACACCTAAATGTCTTCAAACTCAGCCTATCAAACTAGATAGCTATATGGGTCTGATATCAGTTCAGTTTCTCCACATAGTCAAAGCTTCTGCAATCTATATCATTGCAAGAAAACTGACTCTGACATTTATGTAAACAAATACACTTGTTTGGAGGTCTTGGTAAAGCTCCAACTATTGATCATTAATACAAGTGATGGCAGGTTTTTACGTATATAAAACTTGTTTTTGTTTTTCATAAATGTACCTTTAAAGTTTTCTTGCAATGATATAGATTGCAAAAGCTTTGACTATGTGGAGAAACTGAACTGATATCAGACCCATATAGCTATCTAGATTGATAGGCTGAGTTTGAAGACATTTAGGTATCTAAAAAATTCATGCTTGCAAACTGATAGAAACGTTTTGCATAAATGCTTGGAGTTAATATTTAGGTCTAGTTTCTAACTCCTATCCCTCACTGATGAGAGCAAATCAGCTTGAAATCAGCTGATCTGAGGGTGGAGCAAAATGAAAGAGACAGTGAATATTGACTCTGACATTTATGTAAACAAATACACTTGTTTGGAGGTCTTGGTAAAGGTCAATATATATATATTTAATAATAGGTAAGCTATTTGATAATTACGTGACAAGTTTGAAGATAATGTGGATTAGTGGTTTGATGGGTTGTAAATCATCCTTACAGTACATATAAAATTTTATCATAGAAGTTACTTCATGAATTTTTTTAGGTGAGATAGAATTGTTATCATTATTATTGACATTGTGCTTTTGGACCATTTTAAATGAAATTTTAAATTATCAAATTCATTTCTGCAACACAGTATTATCAGTGCAAACATTGACATTTTCTGTTATCATAACATTACTGAGGTGCAAGACAAAAAAGAAAATGACTTCTGCTATCAGGCATGAAGTTTATGAATATTTAATTATTTTTATTTTTTGTTTAATATTTTTTCATATGACAAAATTTTAAATACTTGTTTTACAAAGTGACTATGCTTACATGTAAAGATTGTATATATACATATATGGTTACTATCATGAAACACTTACAAACACAGGTGTGGATAAAAATAACATTATTAATGAGTATATCTATCTATCTATCTATCTATCTATCTATCTATCTATCTATCTATCTATCTATCTATCTATCTATCTATCTATCTATCTGTCTGTCTGTCTGTCTGTCTGTCTGTCTGTCTGTCTGTCTGTCTGTCTGTCTGTCTGTCTGTCTGTCTGTCTGTCTGTCTGTCTGTCTGTCTGTCTGTCTTTCTGTCTGTCTGTCTGTCTGTATATATATATATATATATATATAACAATTAGTTAGCATTTAATATCTTTGGAAGACAAAAATTATTCAATAGTTCTAACAATCTTTTACATATTTTTTGCATAATGATTTAATGTATGAATCACTATTAACTTATTGTGAAAATAAGATATATTGCATTTTATAATATATATAATAGTCAATTTCTGAATTGTAAACTATGACAGTATAAGACTCATGTCACAGGAGATGTTTCAAGGAAATCTCTTCATTAGCTTTGTCAAACTTTTAAATATTATTAACTTCAACTTAGAATAAGCTTGAACCATACTTATGCCACTCAGGTTCTCTTTGTAATCAAAATAACATCCTTAATTAAATTTTGTCAGACTGAAATTATAATCCATGTAATTCTTCATAAACTATATCATTAGTATATCTATTGTAACAATATGGAAAGGGGAATGAGATCTGCTTAATAATGCCCTTTGGATTTGGGCAGCAAAAATTGTAATGGTAAGTAAGGATGCTTTTATATAATAATCCCTACCGACTGGGCAAGCAAAATTTAATCATACATTTGAAAGTGGGAATGAGGCTTTGCTCTGTCACATGAATTAATTCAGCTCAAAATTTTATGCACCAACCACTAAGCACGAACAATAATTATAAAATATCCCACTTTTGGACTAGCTAAACTTATATAAAATGAGCAATTAAATATATTTTAATATTTAACTAAAACTCTTTCTACTAAATATGTGTGTGTGTTTTTAAGTAAATATTCCAGAATCAAGGGACATTTTATTAATTCCAAAATACATTTAAAACAAATAATTAAAGAGAAAGGATTTCATCTTTTTAACAATTGCTCCCTCACAAATGTTAATGTATGTAAGAAAATAGTGGATGTAAAAGTGAACAAAGTAATATCTTCACTGCGAAGATATTTACAGTTGCCATCACCATTCACGTCAATTATTTTTGAGACCAGAACATTATTAGATATAACAAAAAAAGCTTTCTGATAACAAATTCACTACAATATATCAGTTTCTAAAACAAAAAAAAAAAAAAACTTACTAGAAAGTGCTATTGTCTACAGTAGTATTAAAAAAACCTTTTCATAAATAAAAATTAAGAAATAAAAAAACTTTCGCTTTGCATAAAATGATTCACCAAAAAAATTGGTAATTATTTTAAGAAAAAATAATATAAAAATTATTTGCACTACTTTTAAAAAAAATTAGAAAACTATTTCTATATGCCAGAAATAAAATTCCTGTAGAATGTGATGTGCTTATAAAATTTCAAGCCATGGATTCCCTGTTTAATGTATTGGGCAAACAATTCATAGAATTAGCGTCAGAAAAGGAAATCACACTTTTGCTACTTAGGAGGAATTTACTTTATCAGTTGGTTTACTCATACATTACATTAACAAAACATGATATCAAATTTAATAAGATATGAATTCTGCAAAAAATTGCCTATTGTGACCAGAGATTATTAAGAGAGGCTATGGAAAATTTTAAAAAACCTGTTAGCATGAATGAAAATTGTGAGTTAAATAAAATTATTGCCTCTTAGAAAAAGTTATTAAATGAAAAAATATTGTTAAAAAAATAATAGTCAATAACTTTTGATAATAGAGGGAAAGATAATAATGAAGAATTTATAATATAAAAATATATTCTCATAATTAAGAAAAGCTCTAAAGAAAATGTGTTGCAATTGCATGAAAGTGTTAGATATATTTTAAGTTTTTATATAAAGCTCTTTTACTTTCTTGCCACTATGTTTTTTGATAGAAACGTTTTTAGATTCAAATTGCACTACATGCAAATAATTTAATCTTTTTTCATTTCATTTATTTTCATAACTCTTCTCAATTAAATTTGATAGTTGAGAATTATCATGAAAGTAACTAAAAGTAGTCTGAATTTTATAATTCTTAATGTTAATAATGCTTAATAGATTCATTTATTATTTTTCCAGGTATTAATCTATGAGTGATTTATTTGGCTTACATATTTATGCATTTGTATATAGATCAATATGCAATTGATAAAATTATCTGTGAAAAAATTAAAAGGATGATGACCAGAATATGGTTAAGAACTGATTACATATGACAAATAGAAACTTTGTATTTCATAAATTGAAAAGTCTAGGAAATATTCTAATATATTAAGTTAAATTTGTAGAAAGCATTCAATATTTGATTGTAAGAGACTTCCACTTAATAATGCTGGAACAGAAAATATGGAAATTTTAAATGATAATTAATAAATTGCAGTAGCTCTTTCATTTAATTATCATCAACTAAATGCAATATAAAATGAACAAATTTTAAGTTGCATTGAGTCACAAATGATTTCATGCTAATAATAAATTTTAAGTTTTCTGTAGTTGATAATGATTACATGTTAGTAATTGAAAGAGCTTTTGTAATTCATTTACTATTTAATGTCTAAAAGTATAAGCAATAAAAGCTTTTAGATTTGTAGTGAACTTCTTTGAATGATTGTTAATAAATTAGGAACTACCGTTCAGTGTAAAATTTCCCAAACCATCTCATACTTTTTTTTTTCATAAACAACCTTAAATCATCAGCTGAGTCAAAGAGTCAGAATATTTAAATATCCATATATAGTTACTAGTCCAGCATTATATATCTTATCTATAGTCAGTTTGATTTTAGAATTAAAGTGATTTGGAAGTCAATTGTACATATATGTGGTATTCAGTTTATATATGCATTATCATTCATATTTTCTCATAGATCAAACTTGATAACCAATTGATTACATTATGTATAAAAGAATTAATTAGTATCAATTAATAGTAATAATTTTAACACTCAATGAAAATCTTTTAGTGTTATTTTTATTAAATTTAATTAATTATCTCTCATACATAATCATTTATCTGTCTCAACAGATGAAATAGGAAATATTTTTATTTGTTTATGAGTTTTTATTAAAATGGCAAGCATGGACAATGATATTTGTGAGAGTGAATCAACCCACAATTATATCTTAGTGAATTTGATCTTGAATTTTACAAATGTCATTGTCATTCTTGCAATCTTAATAAGAATTCAAAAAGCAATTAGAAATTAATAACCTATGGCATATGGCTGAGAATGTAGGCAAGATGGTAGTTTATTAACTTTTATAAAACACCATTTAAAAATTTTCATTAATTCTTAAAATTATTATAAATATGTAATTGAATTAGATGCCCATATCACACATTTAGTTTTTTAAAAAAATTATATAAATATGTCTTGAAATAAAGCTAGCTTATTATTTGTATAATTAGTAATTAAATAATAAATATTTTGTAGGATTGATTTCTGTTTTGTATATTTCACTTACTAAAATATTTGCTTTCATAATTCTACATATATAGATAAATATTTATTTTTTACACTGCCCAGTATTTATTGTAATATATTCTGCATGTGCAATAATTGGTTTATCTTCGAAATATTATATAATTATTTATAGAGTAAACAATGACAAAAGTTAAAATTTGAGTTCATTGTTTAAATGAGAGTAATAAAAAAAATTATCAATAAAAACTTTTCTAAATTAGAACAGTTTTTATTATTGGTAAAATAAATATGTTGCAATTGTAAATAATAAGAAGAATCAAGAACAACAACAAAAAAAGAAAACCCTTTAATTGATAACTAAGAATGATAGTATTTTAATAAAGGAAATAATGTGGTAACATTGTAAATCTTGTTGAGGCTTTGAGTTAGAAAATTCTCAACTACATAGCGATATACATATTATTTTCACAAACAAAACAAAAATAAAAGGGTGGAGGGAATTTAACAGAGAGTAATAAAACCACAATGTATTGCTAATAAATGAAATTCTTATTGATATAGAAAATAATGCTGTTTTTTTTCTGTCAACCATAAGACTTCTTTAGATAATTATTTTAGTATCAAAATAAAAAAGAGAGAAGCTATACTTTTTACAATTAGGTATTCTGAATCAAAAAGTAAGTATAAGCAGAATGCTATAAAAGTATTGTAACACTGACATTAGAAATCAACACTCATAAAAGTGTTCCTGGATTAAATAAAACTCATTCTACTTTTTCAAAACTAAGTGACTATTGAAGGAAATTATTAAAACAATTTATACAATATAGAGAACGTACCAATATATCAAACAAGCTCTTATTAATAAGTGCAGTATGATAAAATATTTAAAATCTCTATCTGTAATATTCTTATCCCAGACCAATTGGTTTCCAGCTTATGGTTCACCTCAGTGAGGAGCTAGAACATTCAGACATTAGATCCAAAATATAAACTCAAAACCCAATACTTATTTAATATGTAACTAGTAACTATTGAGAAGAAACTTTAATTTCACGTATCTAACTCAAATAGCTATATGGGAATGAACCAAATTCAGATCTATCATATATTAATAGCTCTAGCATCACCAAAGCCTTAAAGATAAAATTATAATAAAGCAAGTCATATATATCGTGACATTGCTTTATAAAAAGCTTGTATTTACAAAAATGCAATATAGAGAGCATACCAATAGCTCCTCACTGAGATCAGCCATAAGGTAAAAACAATTGGTCTGGGGATAAGAATATTCCAGATAGAGATTTTAAATATTTTCTCTTACTGCACTTATTAATAAGAGCTTATTTGAGCTATTGGTACTCTCTCTTTATTGCATTTTTGTAAATACAAGCTTTTTATAAAGCGATGTCATGATATATATGACTCTCTTTATTGATTATTAAAACAATTTATGTATTTTGTTTAATTCTTTTATTTTGAACATCAGTAAAAATGATGAAAAACCAAAACAACAAATTCTTACTATACTAGATTTGGCAGAATATCTGAATATTAACTTCTGCTATACATCGAATAAGCACTATAAAATAAACATTATACTTCCAGTATATCAATTAAATAGGCATAAGAAATCTCAGATAAAAGGAGTGGAGAAGACAATTAAAAGTCTCTGCTATATAATATATGCTTTATAATAAAAGAACAGCCTTCTGTTAATTTTTTTATGGTAGTCTCTGAATTAACCAGGCTTTGTTTAAAGATATTTGTAACTGAAAGAAGAAGACTATATGTCAAAGGTTAGTATGAATAAAGAAATGATTATTGTCATAACTTTTCATACATTTTTAAATAACTATTAATTAACCAAGATAAAAAATAAAGATAAATTGTATTAAGATTCATTCAGTTTTGAATCATTTTCGAATACAACAAACTTGAATACAATAGTTATAAGCCTTAGCATTAGTTTTATAATATCTCTAAATAATCTTTTTCACATAGTCGTCTTAACATCTTTACATTGCTAGTTTGTTCTAACTTACCTTTTGCATCTTCCAAATCCACTTCCCTAAATCCTTTGACGTTTTTTTTTTTTAATAAAGCTATTCCAAAGAAAATATTTTAAAAATCTTTTTTTTTTTAAAAAAAAAAAAATCTAATTTGAGTCTATAATGATCCAGTACTTTTGATAAAGATATGCTAAGGTCTTACAGTTCCTTCTTTATCATGAATATTTTAAAGCTTTAATATATATATATATTGTCAAGTGTTTGCTTTTAGCCTTTTATCTTCTTAACATATTTTATCGACTTAGTTTGATTTGTATTTATTTTTTATCTCAAATGCTTTTAAAATTTTATTTTATTTTATTAATCTCTACATTTGTATCCAAAATGTATTACCATATCAACAATAAATAGGACAAATTCTCATAATTCATAAAGCTTTATTTTTATTAGAACAATTATTTAGCAACTAACTCATCTTAATAAATATTAAACAAGCAAATAGATATTTTTGCTATGTTACGTCCTAAAGATATTATGTACTCATGAAATATTTTGAAAATACCATGTGTTTGAATATATTTGGGAGACCAAATCAAATTTAGAGCAAATTTAGATTCTAGAATTAATCAGCATAAACATTTTTTAACAGGGCTAAAACAAGCTTTTTGTACACTTCTCCATTTATAGAGGATGATACGGAAATAGAGTATACCTTTAAATCTAAAAAAAACAAAACAAGATAATTTATGGAGATAGAAAAGCCAAGAAGAGAAAAGTCAGAGAGGTACTAAATCTGCACTTTAAAAGTTTTTTAATTACTAGATTCTAGAATTTGAGTATTAATCATATATGAAGTCTATATATAGAATTTAATACTGATTATTGTGCATGATTATGATTTGAAAAGTACACTTGCCAAGAAATTTAAGTTAATGTAGAATTTATGTTTAAAAATTAATACAGAAAGTTCCAATTTAAATACTTTAATTAATTATTAGATTTAAAAAAAAAAATTATATAAATGTATATCTTTATAAAAAATCCATTTAAAAATAATTAACTTACAAATATTTAACAATTAGCTTTTCATCATTCCATTTATATATTTATAATATCCAAAAAGTAATTTTATCAAATGTCTTTTCATGAAAAAAAAAAAAATCCCCAAAAATAAATATTCAACACTCTTGCTCTGTCTATATATATCTCAATAATAAATAGTCTTACATTTCAGTTATATCTTTTACCTTTAATTTTGTAAAGTCCAAATTATTTTTTAGATAGAAACATTTCAAATATATTACACGAATATAAGCTAAGGACTTTCAATAACAACTTTAATTTCAATTAATTTTGTCAGAATCATCATCAACAATGAAAACAAGTTATTATCAATGTTGAAAGAAAAATTGACCCATTAAATTGTTACCATTAATAATGCAAAAATAATAGTACACTTATTTATATAATGTCCAAAAATAATCTAAAAGAAGATGTAAAAGTATGTAAAAGTTTAATCATATTCTTCAAATCAATATATGACTGTACATGCTGCATGGATCAGAGCATTATCATTATGTAAGTTAATAACTTATTCTGAAAACAGTATTTACAAAAAGCTATGTATGAAATTAATTTCCAAAATGTTCAAATAGCCTCGGAAATATTCATGTACACTAATGATTGGACCAAGAAAGTACCATGATAAAGAAGTCTTCTTCACCATCATCCCCCAACATTGTAAGAAAGCAATAGTGTAATTGATGGTTGGCATAATTAAGTAGCAATTCATTTGATAATATTTTTTAATCATAAATATGTTTAGTTTTTATGATCATAGCATATCTTTTTCATGATATAGAAATTATTATATTTGAAATAATAATTGGTAACAAATGATTTGTTTATGTATTTTTTGATTGTTTATCTTTATAAACACCAGAGTGTTCAAATGTGTGTTGAATTTTGTTGGATTTGTTTCACTTGGCATGTCAGAATTTTAGCAATGATTCTTTATATTTGTTCTCTTTCTTACTATACATGAATATCCAAGTATAATTAATTTTGTTTTTATTTGAGCAAATTCTGGCTTTATTTTTGTGCTATTAATTTTGAAATTTTAAGCATTTCAGCAATTTTTGACACTAATGCTTCAGCCGATTGGGCAGTAGTATTTGATCATTTTTTAAATTTAGTTAAGTCTTATTCTTTCATAATCTTATGAAATTGATGTCAATTTTTTGACAGATATTCCTTGTCATTTTCTTAAGTCATGAGAATCTTATTTGTGAATGAAAAAAAATACCTTATTAATTTTCATCTAAATTCACTATTTATAAGTTATTTAAAATAAAATCCAACAATAATTTTATTTTATATGTTTATTTTATTGATGTTACCCTTAATTAGTAGTGCTATATTAAAAGAGCTTTTATATTTTCATCAGGAGATATTAGGAAATCTATATTATGGTTACTATACTTTTACAAGGACAATGATATATGTAGTTGTTCTCCTTTTACATATCTTCCTAGATTCAATATTCATTCTTTGAAAAAATATTAAAATTAAAACTTTTTTAAAAAAAATTAGAAATTAATTCATTTGATACTGTACCAATCTATATAAGCTCCACCGCAAATTGTTTATCAGTCAGCCATTTCCTTATCTTATGCATTCAGTTATCAGTCTTGTGGTTGTTCTTTCTTTCTAAATTTTATAATTCTACTATATATATAACTACAATTTTCTAATTTTTTTTATAGTTCATTATTTGTGCTGATATTTATTTATTTATATTTAAAAAAAAAAAAACCTTATCACGGGTATGTATTTGTATGTTAAACATATGCGTACATTCTCCATAATCTATAGATTAACGTATTCATTGGAAGGTTTTGAACCAAATTCTAATAGATATAGTAGACTACTGTATTTAGATGATTGAGAGATATATATCGTTGCTAAAAACAGATCTCTTAAACACATACAGACTCTATTATTGTATATATGTTAAAGATAAAAATTATTTGCAAATTTTAAAAAGTGTGATTAAATGATTTATGTATTATTTATAATCGTGTAGAGTTTAAGACAGTCGGAATGTAAAGTAAAAAAAAAAAATCTTTGTTGGTAATTGTCATTCGGGATTGCAAATTCTTAAATTAATTTTATTTTTGTTATCTTATATATATATATTTTTCTTTGTTGTCTTAAAAAATGATTTTTTTTTTTTTTACTTTCATTGATTTTTTAAATAAATTTTTCAAACTTGTTTGGTTTTATTAATAATTTATTTTTATCTGAAAATTTTTCTATTTTTTGCATATTACTGTTTTATGATTAGATGATGTCTGTTAAATTTTATGTGAAAAATAATAAATATTCATCTTAGGACAAACAATATCTCTTGAATGTTACCTTGGTTACAAAATTCATTTAGCTGATAAAAATTTTAAACATAACTCTTTTATCAATTTTATTTAAGAATTATTCTTGACAAAATCATCTTCATGATCAACACTAACTTTTTTTGTTGTTATTAAAAACTTGTCTTGTTTTATAATTTATCATTTTCTTTATAATCATGTAGTTGTTAATTTCTTATATATATATATTATGAAACTGTGCAAAAAAATAGTCAACTCTTGTTGAGAAATAACTACTTTTTTTTTCAGGAAACATGCAATGTTGATAAAAGAGCAAGCAAATACTTAAACAAAAAAAGTGTTTTAACCTGGTGATAAATAGACTAAATGAATTTTTTACAAACAAATAATCTTATCGAAGTTAAAGTAGACATCATTTATCTGGAAACACATAATATAAGCAAGAAAGATAGAAAAACTATTGGAAAAATAATCTGAGAGATTTCTTCTTGAGACTTAAGTGTTTTTGCCTTTATTATTATTATTATTATTATTATTATTATTATTATTATTATTATTATTATTATTATTATTATTATTATTATTATTATTATTATTATTATTATTATTATTATTATTATTATTATTATTATTATTATTATTATTATTATTATTATTATTATTATTATTATTATTATTATTATTATTATTATTATTATTATTATTATTATTATTATTATTATTATTATTATTATTATTATTATTATTATTATTATTATTATTATTATTATTATTATTATTATTATTATTATTATTATTATTATTATTATTATTATTATTATTATTATTATTATTATTATTATTATTATTATTATTATTATTATTATTATTATTATTATTATTATTATTATTATTATTATTATTATTATTATTATTATTATTATTATTATTATTATTATTATTATTATTATTATTATTATTATTATTATTATTATTATTATTATTATTATTATTATTATTATTATTATTATTATTATTATTATTATTATTATTATTATTATTATTATTATTATTATTATTATTATTATTATTATTATTATTATTATTATTATTATTATTATTATTATTATTATTATTATTATTATTATTATTATTATTATTATTATTATTATTATTATTATTATTATTATTATTATTATTATTATTATTATTATTATTATTATTATTATTATTATTATTATTATTATTATTATTATTATTATTATTATTATTGTTGTTGTTGTTGTTGTTGTTGTGGGTTAGTTTAGTCTCAATCATAATTTTAATATGAATCAATATACAGTGTTTTACAAACTCATCTCTAAAATGTTAATTATTTTATTACTGTGTTTTATTTTTTGAATGTATTGTCAATTAAACATATTTTCTAATAATTGCTATCCTATTTTATGATTAATAATGAAGCAAAATATTTATTTAAGAATTTAATTTTTAAAAAAATATCAGCTAATGAAATTTTTTCCATTATTTTCTTTACTTCTAGTACTTTACTATACATAGAATATTATCTAAGATACAACATCTCCGGATATATCTGTAGTAATTAAAATTAAGAATTGTATATATTGCAATGTTATAAGGTTTAAAGTCATGAAACATGTATTGCCATATATTGGTGTAACAGTGTTATAGGGTTTGAATTCAGGAAACATGTAATTACATATTAGGGTATCAAATATATAATGATATATGATTGAATTAAAGAAATGATGAGCAACTTTGTTAGTGATGATAATCATGTATTATTAAGTTCACTTCAGAACTAAGAAAATTATCATTGGTTAAATCAAAATGGGTAAAGTATTCCTAACTATTTCCTAACAAGGAAATTGATAAATAAACTTATTTATAAATCTACAAACATTATAGATCAGCAACAGGAGTCATTTGATGGAAACAAGCTTTTTCAACTTATGAAACAATAGGTCAAGATAGATATCATTCAATTATTATATAATTAGTCATATATGTTGAAAAATATTGAATTGAAGAAATTTTTAATAGAAAAATATTTAATAATAATTAATAAGAATTAATATTAATTCTGATAAGGCAGAATGAATGTTTGTGTAAATAATAAATATTTTTCCAATACATATATACAATTATGACACCAAAAAATAAATCATGGCTCTTATTCCCAGGAGGCTGTAAAGTCACCAACCAAGGCAGCAGTTGGTAGCCAAAGGTGGTGGGTGCTAAGAAACCCCTGATTGTGGACCCAGGCTGCTATTTGATAGCAACTGTTTATTTAGGTACTTATAGCTGCATATCACTTTCAAGTGAAGGAAAATTGCAAGAATTAGAAGAAGAACTGTCGTATATTAAATGAGACATTATTAGACTTTGTGAAGTTAGAAGAAAAGGTGAAGAAACAATTGATTTAAAAAGTGGACATGTACTCTATTATAAAGGCACAAATATTGGAAATACAAATGGAATAGGATTCATTTTAAATAAAAAGTGGAAGATCAACATTGTGGAGATTGATGGTGTATTGGACAGAGTGGTAAAATTAGTTATACAACTTAATAGCAGATACCAAATGCAGATAATTTAGGTTTATGCCCCAATAAGTTCTCATAGTGATGAAGTAATAGAAAATTTTTGTATTGATGTACAAAAGGTTTTTCATCAGACTAAACAACATTTTAAAATTGTTATGGGAGACTTTAATGCTAGAATTGATAAACAAATTAAAGATGAAAGTGCTGTAGGTAATTTTTGTTAGAAATGAGAGAGGACATAGACTTGTGGAGTTTGCAGAAAAAGAAAAACTTTCGTTAAAAGGAAATGAACATGGAAGCTGCCAAATGAAGGTACAGTAGAATTGGATTATTTTTTGACTAAGAGAAAATACATATTTGAAGATTGTAATGTTCTTAATAAGTTTAATATGTGAAGTGATCATTGATTAGTAAGATGTAAGATATGTGTTAATGCAAAACTAGAGATACAAAAATTATTAAGAAAAATAATATTTACAGTTGATATTCCTAATCTTCAGAAACATTCTAATGAATTTAAATTAGAACTTACAAATCGGTTTCAAGTAATAGCAGATTTTGAACATGATTCAGATTTTTATGAAATTAATATGAAAATAACTGCTACACTTTTCAACACTGCAACAAAGATAGTTGGTAGAAAAAAGCAGCAATAGGCCAATAAAATTTCTACTGGGACTAAAGAATTTATGAAGGAATATGAAGATATACAAAAATGATGCATTAAAAGGGATTGCATATCTCGAATTTTGTAAAATGGTGCAGAAAAGAGTTGAAAGTGATATAAGAAAGTATAAATGTGAATTAGAAAGGCAATCTGTAGAAGAAAATAAAAGTCTCAAGGATGTAAAACAACATTTTGGTATTGGTAGGAAATTTATATCTGCAATAAGAAAAAAAAGATGGAATTATTACTAAAAAGAGAGATGACATCATGAAATTGGTAGAAGACATTTATCAAGAATTATATAGTAATAAAGAAAAAGTACCTCCTATATCTATTACATCTCTGAATTGCCCAGAATTTTAAATAAAGAAGTGAGATATGCAATTGAATGTATGAAGAAAGGAAAGGCTCCAGGTAATGGTGGCAATATAATTGATATATTAAAAGAAGCAAATGAAGAAATAGAAAACAATTTAGCAAAGTTATATACCAAATGTCTAAATGATAAAGATTTGCCAGATGACTGGAAGAATGCATTAATAATATTAATATTTAAAAAAGGTGATAAAGAAGATATTAGAAATTACAGACCTATCAGCTTTTTATCAGTGTTATACAAAATTTTTACCAAGATAATTACAACTCGTCTACAGAGAACATTGGATTTCCACCAACCAAGAGAACAAGCTGGATTTAAAAGTGGTTTTAGTACAGTAGATCATATCCAAGTATTGAGAGAAGTTATAGAAAGGAGAAATCAATATCAGTTACCATTATGTTTTGGATTTGTAGATTATGAAAAGGCATTTGATTCTATAAACATTTCTTCAGTGATTAAAGCATTGGATAATCATGGTATAGATCCAGCATATTGTCATATTTTAAAGAATATTTATAAAAATGCAACAGCAACAATTAGATTACATAATGATACTGGGATAGTCAACACTGAGAAGGGTGTAAGACAAGGTGACTCCATATCTCCAAAACTTTTTATTCAGTGCTGCAAGAAGTATTTTGTAGATTAAATGGGAAACTAAAGGAGTGAAAGTAAATGGAGATTATTTAAGTCATTTAGATTTTGCAGATGATGTAGTTGTTTTTGCAAACAATGCTTCAGAACAGCAGGAAGTGTTGCAGGAATTTTTAGATGAAAGTAGGAAAGTAGGACTAAAGATAAATGTTAAAAAGACTAAAGTAATGTTTAATCGATTTGCTGAAAATATGAAAATAAAGATTGATTATGATGAATGAGAAGAAGTTAACAGTTAAAAATACCTTGGTCAGATTATTAATACAGATGGAAACATAATGGATGAAATTAATTATAGAACTAAACTTGGTTGGAGTGCTTTTGGTAGAAATAACGTGATACTAAAAGGAAATATGCCTATATGTTTGAAAAGGAAGATTTTTAACTAATGGGTTTTGCTAGTTCTTACTTATGGATCTGAGACTTGGCTACTTAATAGAAGAGCAATAGAGAGAATTCATACCACTGAAAGAAGTATGGAAAGATGCATGCTGGGAATAACAAGAAGATATTGAAAACACAATGTATGGGTAAGAGAACAAACAGGTGTTACTGACCTCATTTAAAAAATTAAAAGATTGAAGTGGAGTTGGGCTGGACATATTGCTAGAAGAGATGATAATAGATGGTCAATTGAAGTCTCAAACTGGATTGCAAGAGATTTTAAATGACCCAGAAAGCGACCATATGTTAGTTGGACGGATAAGATGAGAAAGTGTGCATGGTTGATGTGGAGAAGAGAGCAAAAGATGGATTGAACTTGGTGGGACCTTCATCCTGTAGTGGATTGATAATGGTTGATGATGATGATGAATATATAAAAATAATACATATGAACTTAAAAATATAATTGTTCAAATATAAACACCTAAATATGTAAAAGTTTAATGAAAATATGCTTCTAGGTGCACACTGTTTCCAATTGCTAGTCTAGACATTAAAAATAACTAAATAAATTAACTTTAGTATACTACTAGAAAATAGTTATTTTAAAGAATATTATTTAAAATATATCTGGGCATATGAAGAATATCAAATGCATTTAATTAACAAACAAATTATTAGAACTAATTTAAAAAATATGAGTAAATTAGAATAAAAGACCTCTGAAATATAAATTCTGTGCACATATTAACATTTACATTTAATAAAAGATATTCCTTGCATATTAATTATCTTGTAATATATATTTGATTTAATGGATAAAATCCTTGAATATTATTTAATTTTATGAATTTTTTTAAACTTTTATGTGAAGATGGTTTTTTGTAGTTCAATTGATTTTAAATCTATATATGTAAACTCACAAGATAAATTATAAATGATTTGAATTTTGGTATTATTAATTTTTAGTCAGATTCTTTTTGTTTGAAATATAATTCTTTATAGGGTTTTATACAACTTGTACTTATGTTTGATGTAGAGTTATTGTTATGCTTAAGATAAGATTTCCTGGTTGATATTCTTTAATCACTTACCAATGTTAGTCAACAAAGAATGATTGTCATTGTAGGGTTGTATGTAGCACCGGTAAAGGTTAATCTTAACCACCAATTTTATGATCTGTGGTTTCTTTAGGTTTTACATTGTTGTTCACTGTTATTACAAAATCAGAGCTGCCACGAGTTGATGTATAGGTTGTGCTTTGCACAAAGATCACTCATCATGGGATACCATTTCTTTATTATTAATAACATTTATATATAAATGGAAATGTTTTGATTTCTGAATCATTTTATTGTTAGAATACATCATGATTATAAATATTTTTTTATTTAAATATGAGAGGATTATTTTTTACTTAGTCTTTGTGAAAATTGCTTAAAGTGTATTATATATTACATACTTTGTCATTGCACTGATTTGTTTTGTCTTATGTCAGTATTTTAGAAAATATGATGCTCCCAATCTGAAAACTGTTCTAGTAATCAATTCTTTTGAAGAAAGTGATTTTTATTTAAATATCCTAATTTATAAAAAAATGACATATTCATAATAAACAGGATTTATCATTTTATCATAGGAGAAACTATTATCTCTTTGAGACCTTCAACGGGAATATCATTGGAGATATGTGATTTTTATTTTGAATTGAAGAATTATGATTTTGGAATATGAAAGTATGATAGTATTGTGTAGAACAATGTTTTTTCATGCAATGAACCAAATCCATTTGACAATGGAGATTTTAATTTGAAATGTATGATTGTGATATTCGTGCCATTTCAAAAAATGGTCCACAAAACATACTTAATGCTTTAATGCAAATTATAAAACTTCAAGTAAAATAAAAAAATAAATAAAAAGATTAAGCACCTTATTAGCTACTGAGGAAAGAAAAATCTTTGCATTTTTTTGATTGTGTGGATGTAAGTTTGAGAATGTAAATTAACTTAAATAACAACTTAGTTGCTTTTTATGTTAGGAGAAAAAACTTGGATGTTGAGATGACACCCAAACTCTTGTTTGTTAAAGCTATAAATATATTCTACTTTCGTAATATATATTCACTGAAAAAAAATAATGGTAGTTGATGGATGCTCTGTGGTATGTTGTAATAAAAATATGATGTGCAGATTATAAGATTGATTAATATATGATGTGATGACATTAAATCTGTTATTGTAATATGCATAATGAATTTTTATTTGCTTTATAAATAAATATTTTAAAATAAACGTTAAAATGGATTTTAAGTGTTAGACAAATTATATATATATATTATAAAGATTATATCTAAGATTATTTAAAAAAAATACAGTATTGATTGTTTTCATATATTCTTTTATGCTGATAATGATGATAATAAAAATGTTGATAGATATATACTTTAACAAAAATATTTCCATTAATATATGTCAGTGTAAACAGTGATTAATATAAATAAATAATTCTGATGCTTAGTAGATGCAATTCATTTTGAAAAAAAAAAAAAAACATTTTAATTCATTTATTATTTATATATAGGTTTTATTCAGTTTAATTAAAGAAAAAAGTTAAAGTTTACAAGATATTCTAATTATTTTCTTCATGTTTTAAATATATGAAAATTATGTATGACAATATAGAATAATAAATTAATAGTTATAATTAAAAATGAACAGAATCAGTGTTATTATTATTAATCAAAAATTTTATTAATAAAATTTTGAAAGTAAAAATTAATGATAGGCTTATGGTTCAGGGAGTATAATATTCCACCCTCTTAAATAATATTACACCCTCTTAAGTGATGAAGCAACATCATATTATAATAATATTTTTTATGTTTACAGTGATTGCATTGATTCTCATGTAATGAATTTTAAGATTATTTAGGGACTTTTATCCTCTAGTGAATAATAGTTATTAGATATTCATTTATGAATCACATTGGATAACTATCTGGGTTATCATGGTTGATTACTTGAAAAACAAATTTTTAAGAGTGTGACTTGGAAAAAAACAAGACTTATTTGACATAGTTTAATAATCTCATTTTGTGGACACAAGCATTAATCATTATGCTATGTAAAATGAAAGATGGATAGGATACGTCTGTATTTTCTCATATAGACACCCTTACTACTTAGAGGAATATTGTTATGATAAAAATTCTACCAGAAATTTTGACGATCTTATTTGTTTGACCATTATACTCTTGAAAATTTAAACCAGTGTATTTATTCAAAATAAAACTAAGATTAAACTAACATCTTAAGCAATATGTAATGAGGCATATAATCATAGCTTTTTACAAATTAAATATAAATTCTATTAAAGTAAAAAAAAGGTTTAATAGAATAAATAATAAAATTAAAAATATAAATAAAATTATATTATTACGATGCATAATAACAATTAAAAATAAAAGAAAAACTTATATTTTAATAATTTCAGAGGTTTAATTACATTTAATGACAACCCTTTAGAATCATAAATATGGATAATTGGTATGATGAGTACAAGTATTTTACAAATTGAATGATTGAATCTTTGGACTCTCTTGATCTGCTCTCACTGAATTTATATTAAACAATTGGAAAGAATTATAATTTTTTTTACAGATATACAACAAAAGTAAATGTATAAAGTGCAAATAAAATTTTATTATAAAGTGAGTAAAAAAAAAATGCTATTTTATATATTTACAAAAGTTTTTATAACCCTCTGATTTAATGTAGTGATAGAGTGTTACAGTCTGGAGCATAAGCTCTAGGATTGATTCTAGTTTCTGCATTTTCAATACTTGAACTTTCTTATGAACTCATGAGCAATAAAGTGTTTCAATTGTTTATTTACTTATTTACTGTTTCTTAATTCATTTCTTTATAGAAAATACTTAGTCAAGATTTCATGGATAATAATTTTAGAAGTTAAGATATATATAGGATGTTAGATATTTGTAAAAAATAGAAATAAGAAAGAATATTCTATTTCTTTTTTAACATTATAGACATAATATTAAACACTTGATATTTTTTTTATTGAGCAATAATCTTAATTTTCATCAATAATTGTTTAATAAAGCAAAGTTTTTTTTTTCAAAGATGTCAAAGATTTCTTATATGTGACAAATTTAGTGTAAAAATTAAAACATATTTTAGCAGAATTTTTATATTTTTTTTTGTAAAATGTCATAAATAAATAAGGTTTAAGCATATAGTTTGTAGAAATTAATTATTTTATGACTCTCACGATCTTTAAAGCAAATATTAAGTTTCCTTATTTCACGTGTAATCATGTCCTTCCTATCTTATATATATAAAGGATTAAGAGCCAAATAATTTTTCTTTGTCTGTATTAAAAGCAAAATTAGTGATGCAGCTTGACTATATTTTTAAATGTTTAAAGATTTAATTTTGTTCTAAAAATATAAATTAAACTTTAACTGATTTAAACACTATGTTTCTTTTTTCAAATTTTATAGCAGTTTAACTCTTCTCAATTCCCCCATATTACAATAGTGATTTTATATGTACCTTTTATAAAGATTTGGAGCTTTTTTCACGAAGGCTGAAAGGGGCAGAATGGGAAGAGAGCGTCAGGCGGAAATGTATCAAGATGATATATTAGATAATGAACTAAGACACTTTTATCCAAATTAATTATTCAGTATTAGGTTGCATGTTATCTATTAAAACAATAATCAAATGCTTCTTTACTTGAAGCATCAGAAACTATAAAATGAACTTTGATTCCATTACTTTTATTTGTTAATTCACAACACTATGTAAGACATGTGAATCAAATAGTTTTTAAATATAAATAATTTATTCACCATGGAATCTAAATTCAGTTGCTTGTTTGAAAAAGGAAAACATTAAATGGAATTAAATTAAGTAAAAATCTCTTACAAGTGAGTGCATTGTAATTATCTGGTATAATATTATATAATATTTTTTTGTACTAAAGATTTGATCTTGATAAGGATAATGATTTTATTAACCTTTTAATATAAATGCAATGTTTTATTTTATAGTTTTGGAAACTATTCACATTATTATATAATGAAGTTCAGAAATGAAATTTTTTTAAAAATATTTTTCTGGAATTATTTAATCTCTTCATAAATTAAGATATTGTTCTTTCTTTTTTAATAATCTCCAATTTGTTAGAATGATTTTCAGTTTTTAAGAGATTATGGGTATATATTTTATAATAGTATGGTAAAATAGGGATGATGATCATCTATTCATTTCCACAGCTTGGTATATCAAATATACACTGATAAATAATTAAATTTAAAAAAGTGGAGAACAATTTTTTAATGATGATGATAATCATAAGTTATCAGTAATAACTTTGGTAGTAATATGTAAAAATATTTTTCTTAACCATACATGACATAGTTCAACAGGTAAAGGGATTTAGATATTTGGGTAGTTGATTGAGTGAGGATGGAAGAAGTGAAGATGAAGTTAAAAGAAGAATAACATTGGCAAAGGAGGCATTTACTAAGAGAAAGAAAATATTTTGTGGACTTTTGAAGAGAGAATTAAGGGAAAGATTAATTAAATGCTGTGTGTGGAGTGAATATTTGTATGGTTGTGGAATGTGGATACATAGTAATAAAATTAAGAACAGACTGAAAGCTTTTAAGATGTGGTCATGGAGAAGGATAGAAAAAATCAGTTGCATGAATAAAATAATATATGAAGTTTTGAAAAGAGTAAATGAAAAAAAATATGGAGGAAATTAGAAATAGGCAGAGAAAATGAATTGGACATATATTAAGAAGAAAATATAGTTTAATGAAAGATGTTTTGGAGGGAATGAGTGGAAATGAAAAGAAAGAATGGAAAAGATTGATATTTCTGGATAATATAAGTGCTGGGAAGAGTTATGTAAAATTGGTTAATGAAGAGAATAGAATGTTAAAATGGATGAATTGATGATATGTCTGCTCACTGGGCTTGCCCATTGGACAGAATGTTATTGACGATAATGATACATAGATTCCTAAAAATAAAACTATATTAGAATGTTTTCTTTTCTATAAATCAGAAAACTAATTGCTAAGCTTACATGTTCATCTAAACACATAGAAGTGCAACTACAGAACTTTATTGGTGGAAACAAACTCACAGTTTATGAAAACATGAATGAGTGATATTAGTTTAATACACTTTTTAATTATGTATGTAGGAGAATATTGAGTGGAGAACAAAAATTTAAAATTAAATTTTTAGTTATTTGTAATTAATAGCAATAATGGATGATGTATAATAATAATAATAATAATAATAATAATAATAATAATAATAATAATAATAATGATGATGATGATGATGATGATGATCACATAAATATATTTATTTAAATATTACTAGCTAGATATGTAAATGGATGCATCAAGATATGTTCCCATGTATATAGTATTTTCAGTCAGCAATTCAAATAAAATTAGCTTTCATGCCATCTCTGAATGGCACAGATAATCATATTTTTTGGTCATGTAGTTACATGGCAATGACACAGATAATCACATTTTTTGCTCATGTAGTTACATGGCAATGACACAGATAATCACATTTTCTTGGTCATGTAGTTACGTGGATAGCATTTGAACACTTTGTATACTGATACCTGTTTTGTTTGTCAAATGATTCCAATAGAGTAGTTATTGATTTTATTCCTAGGTGTTAGAAGTTAGCAACAACAACAAAAGATCTATAATGCTATGGCTAATACAATTCCACAAAATAGTGGTGTGGTGCTCACATTATTTTTATAAAGCAGAAGAAATTCTAAAAAGAATTTTTAGTTTTCTAGATTATTTTCATTAATATTAAACATGTATTTAATATTGAATATAAAATATATTTTGTTTTAATTATATCATGTTTAAGGAAGATTTAAATTTACAACAAGGTAATCAAAGGAAAAAAATGTTATTATAACTAACCTAAAAAGAATGCCTTCTTTTTTTTATTTATTTAAATAATTTTTTAATATTTTTTTAATTTATTTTAGTTTATCTGAAGATCACATATATAAAAAATTGAATTCTGCAAAGTTAGTTTGGATTTAATCATAGATGATAATAAAAAACTTAATAAAATAATTTTAATTCAGTAGGCATGCAATAGTAAATTATTTTAGTTTAATACATATTCTAAATATTAAATTGTAATTGTACATTTCAAAAATATTAAGTATATGCAATTTACAAGCAGAAATTATTAGAAATATAAAAGTACAACATAAGAATAAAAATATCATTTTTTTCTTATCTAGATTTTTTTGCATTGAAAAATGAATCTACATATATAATCTTAACATTAAAGTTTAATAAAAGCCTTTCTTTATATGGATATTTTCTAGCAACATTTTATAATGCCTTGATTATTATCATTTTATAGATTCTTTTACTTCTTAAATGAAGGTGATTTTTAGTTCAGTAAGCTTTATAACTGTAAATTTGCAGAGTTATATTTAGGAAATATTGAAATTTCTATGTTATTACTTTATAATCATCACTCTGTATGCATACAATAAGAATTCTCTGAATGCTTTCCTTACAGTTTATAGGTATATAATTGATAAGATTCTTCAGATGGGATTGTTTGGTCATTTATAAGGTATAGATAGGAAGTAATCAAAAAGATTTTTTTTACCTTATTGTTAATAGATGAAATACACAGGCTTATATATATACCTGTGTCTATATATGTGATAGACAGGGTATGAGCACAGACTTTCACATGACCCACTCTCCACACCATCTCATAACACTGATACACCTGAACACACATGGGTCAGATTGACCTTTAGGTCAACATGCGTGTGACAACAATCTCGGCCTAAGGGTGGCCTTTGAGCATTCCTTCATCGGATTTTCAATTGGATGGACGGTTGAAGAGTCTAACTCTTCAGCTGTCCATATTCTTGAAAATCTGATGATGATATGTTCAAAACACTTGTTTTCCAATTATGTTTTATAGCCATGTTGATTGTAAGTCATTCTGACCCCCATATGTAGGACATTCTGCCCATTTAAATACACAGAAGAGGGATAGGTAGAATACATTATAAATAAGTAATATTTAAATACAAGTATAACATGCCATCATCAGATTTTCAATGATATGGATAACTGAAGAGTTGGATATTGGAGAAGATTGAAGCTTTCCCATTAAAGTTTGAAGATTTGTTATCTTAATATAAACTGAAGACTGATTATATATGTGTTGGAGATTTGGAGATTATGATCTGGACCAACTGATGATTGCTAGCTCAGCATGAAATAATCATCTCTGTTTTTTGCATGTACATGGCTGGGTGTATCGATTGTATAAGATGAGTGGATGACTGAAGGGAGATTGAAATTTGTGGTCCAAATCTTTTCTAATTACATCTAATTTAAAAATATATTGTAACCGTCGGAATTGTTGAATGCTGTATTCCATTTAAATCGAAGAAAGAAGGCCCAAAATGTTGGTGCCAATTTGTAACTGATTGAATTGATGGATGAAGGTGATGGTTAGGATGATCAATCTGATCTGATAAAAAAAATCTAAAAATCTAATTTAAATTAATCTGGTCTAGCTCAATCGGGTCGCCGTTATATAATAAACCATCACAAAGCACAAATAATCTCTCTTAAAGTTTAATTTACTTAAGTTATATGTGAAATGAAGAAATAATGAGACTATCTGCTCCAGACATCAACAAATCCATCACAATTACAACATAAATTGCAAAGAGCAGGGAAACCAACTACTATTGCCCTAAACAATAATATAGGATTAGGCTAACTACTTGATTGGCAATCTAATCAAAACCAAGTCCAATTAATAACTAAAACAGATCCCAATATATATATTTTTTATTAGCCTGTTACTGTTATAGTAATTTAACTCTACTTTATTATTTAAAGATGCTGCCTTTATAACTTAATGGATAAGCTTCTAAGTACCTGTAATAGCACTTTACAAAACATTTGTTTACATACAGACATTATTTAAACAACAAAACAAAATAATACTTGAACCCAAATATGCATATATCTATTTTAGCAAACGCTAAATAGAAAGATAAACACTCGTGTCAATAAGCGATATACAATTCTTTCTACTTCAATCTCTAATTAATAATTTTCTGTGGGTATCAACTGGTTTTATTATAATTTTATAAACACTTTGAAAATTTATACACTCACTTAAATGTTTAAACAAATTAATAGACGTCGATGGTTTACTAATAAGCTACAAAATAATTTATAAATAACTCACAAATATCTCCCAATAAAATGATGCTTAATTAGTGCTTCGTTTAGGTTTTAAAATAGAATACTTCACTGGAGTTTAATATCAACACTCTATTAGCTCATCTCTAACTTTACAATGTCCAACCACATTACATAAAAGATATATCGAGCTTCTATTGGATGTTTATTCACCTGTGAGTATTAATACAACTTGTTTGAAATTTTAAACAATTGAATAAAAATTGATTGGCAACAATTAAAACATATGATTATAATTGATATTTATACAAATCAAAACAATATTCAATTAAATCGGTCAATGAAGTTTATTCTCTTCATTTTATAGGAGTTTAAGAAAATATCCAAGACGAATTATTCTGAACCAAACGATAAAGTATAATCTATTTAGATTTTTATGACGGAATCAGACAAACATGAAATGATTGACTTTGTAATATTAACTAAGATAAATGATAATATGTATATATAATATTCGAATGCAAATATAAATGTGAAATTCATATAGAAACAAAATAAAATACTAATAAGCAAAACATACCTTATCTTATATTCCAATTCGCTTACCAAGCTGAGTTTGAATCCTGTTACTTAAATAGCTACGCCGTCTTACGCAATCCAAATAAAACAAAATAATTAAACTAGTCTTGATATTTAAATTAACTCAATTTATTAGATTATAGAAAAGAAAATTGGCAATATTAATGATAAAATACATCCGAAATGACTTTATATTTTTAGATTGGTTGACTAAATAAAATGATCAAATTGCTATGTGTATCTCTATATATGTGTTGCAATAACGATAACGACAAAAAAAAAATGAATGAGTAAATGACGGGAAAGGGCTCTTGGATATTTTATTAAAAAAATTTTTTACATATAACCGATACCAGAAAAAAAATGTGAAATAGGAGGGTATCAAAATCTATTTGTTTATCAAAATAATTACGGATAAATGAATATGAAATAATAAATATATTTGAGTCTTTCCGATCATTTTCATTTAATAAATTATATTACTTTTAGAGATAATTAAAAAAAAATCATCATATTTTATTACATATAAAAAAAATTAATACACACACATTTCATAAAAAAAAAATCATACCATATATATATAAGTCTGTTCGTTCACTATTTATTGGTCTATCGATTGACTTCAGTTATAGTGTAAAGAGAAGTTTCTCCGTCAGAAATAATAATCGTAAACTTTACAATACTTCACTAAAAGTTTTCTTTTTTTTTTTTTTTTTATCCGAAGAGGTGAGTGCACTTTGATTATCCCTTTTATGATGTGAATTGATCCAGTGGGTTCCTGTTCCTTTAATCGTGAGACGATGTTTATGCAAATCCATTTTTTTTTTTTTTTTTTATAAAGCATTTTTTTTTTTACTTCATAGGTTTTTTTTTTTTTTTTACTTTGCTGCCGCTTCCCCGGAGGTCCCTTTCAACTGCCCGCTAAATGATTGAACGGGCAGATAATTCCACTATTTTTCCATGTTTTATAGTTTTACATACAAAAAAAAATATTGAAAAAAATTTATTTGTTAAGACACAGAAAATAGATCTATCCTTTACTATTGCAAAATGATAAAGAGTCCTGTTATATTCTGTCGCGTCCTTTTTATATGTTCTCTTTCTGACGTTTTTCGTATCTTGACGACCACACAAAATTACTCAATTAAAACTCAATTCTATCAATTTTCTTATAGTTGTTTTGGCGCGGTTATGGGTAAGTTCGGATAAAAAGATACATGAAGATTAAATCCAAATTCGATTACAATTTTTTTATTATTTTACAAACCAAAATACAAAATTGATATAATAACCTTTTAAATTATTGATAAACATCAATGATTTACACATATCTATATTTTTTAATAATAATATATTTTTAAAATTAATTTATAAACACATATACACAACACAAAAAACATTGAACTGTATATAATAATGTTACTATGGTGACTGCATTCATATATGAAATATATAAAATAATATCAATCCTATTTAGTTAAACTTAAATTGTACTGAATTGTTTATTATTATTTTTTTTTATATATATATACCTGGATCATCAATTTGAACATTCACAACATCTCCCCTCTACAGAAAAAAAAAAAATAACGACACCTTTTTTTCTTTCCCTCTCTAAAATCATTAAACATTTTAATTTCTGCACAGATAAACGTCTATCATTTCCATCTGTCTTGATTTTAACATCATTTGAAATGTTAGTAAAAAAAAATTTCAAATATCTTATTCTCATAGAAGCAATGTGGAATTCGTTCATTCCATTTATGCTTGTCTAATTAGTTTACCTACATGTATTTTTTTTTTTTTTTGAATTTCACAATCAAATTATTACATCTTTACATTCCTCTCTGCAACTTTCTGGACAACAATGCTCTAAAATTAGAGTCAAACAAGAAAATCATTTAGTATTTGCTTCATACAAGCCAAATATATTATGGAACAAAATTCATTTATAAGCCAAATATTATTAGTTACTCTCTAATAATCATATATTTTCATTGCATTGTTAAAATATATACATATTCACGGTTTTATTTTCTTAAAACTCAACAATAGCTTTTATTATTATTTTCTTTAGACATATCTGTAGTTCACTTCAGTGACACTACTATGGGCCTAAATTTTAAACATTCAATATTGTCATAAAATGAGAATGTAACTTTAGTTATTTAATATCTTATATTTATTCAATTCCTGCTTTGGACATTGAAAATATCAACCTTTAAAGTCACTTTTCCTATAAAATAATCTAAACAAATGAAAATTAACTCATACAGTGAGCTGGAGATTCAAAACAATAGAGATATCCCATTTTTAAATCACTTCTAATACTAAAGTAAACTGATTAAATGTCAATTAAATCTAATTTTAATTTCTGGAGGATCTGACAACTACTTTACAAACTAAGCTGTGCTCTACATTGATGCTAATCAGGGACATTTATGTTTGAATAGCTTTATTTTATACAGGTTAGGGAAACTACTAAACATTTCTCTTTAAAATTATAACTCATATTAAAAGATAAATCCTGCCATTAAGGATTTCTTCCTACCTGCCAATGAATAATAATAAGTCTGGGACATCTGTCGACTTCAGACTTCAATATAATTTTATATAGAGTTATGAGCCACAACACACATCTATAGTTCTGTCAACTTCCTCAAAGAAAAGACTTAACCATACAAAGATTTACAATTTACAAATAGCACAGACATTAAAATCTTACACTCTACATCTCTAATGCATTAAATAACACATTCACCATCATCAGTCAATTCCACAAGGTTTAATTTTAAACAGTACTTGCATACTATACAATGAAAATTTTCAAAAGTACTTTGACTATAAATATTTCTCACTCTATTTTTTTTTTTTTTTTTTTAGTCTTTCATATGTGTATCTACACTATTACTAATGACTTTTGGTCATAATAATAAATATCATAAGACATACTAATAAAGTTACTTTAGTGAATGTCTTTTTATTTAATTGGGTGGTGCTGCTGGCTTTAAGCTTCGGGCATTGAAGGTACCTTTTTCACCTTCTGGGGTTTCTATGAGAAATGCATTCTCCCCCACTTTTCTTTTTATTTGGAATGGTCCCTCATATATATTCAAAAACTTTTTGAACTTATAATTCTGCGGGTCACTGATTTGGCTCTACTTCAAATAAATATGTTCTTATATAAATTCTTTTATTTTCCAGTCATACACAAATTCATTAATCCATTAGTCAAATCATGGGTCAGGGAGGAAATCATGCCATCTAAATTTATCAAATCAATATTAGTCTTTTCCTCTCTCCATGTACTTTTCAACTACTCTCAATATTTCTGAACAAAATAACAGAGAAATGTTACTATGAACATTATTATCTACTGTATAGTTATACTTACTATAAGTTTTCTCAAGCAACAAACTCTTACTCCATTTTTCAAAGGGTTCATCTTCCTTCCCTTTTACTGTACTATCACAAAGTTCTCCTTGAAATAACTGCTTAACATACTTTCTATAATAAATGTTATCTGACTGCATTATTATGGACATATCTTCTTCCATACTTATTTTCCACCTTTCCTTTGCAGTATGATACATACTTTTAAATCTTCGTGTTACTTGTTTGCACTCTATATAATTTCTTAAGTTACCTTTCAAATTTTCAACTCCTTTGGATTTAAATTTATTTATTAACAATGCTTCATCTATCATTTTCTGACTAACCTCAGTCTTTATGTTTTTATTTGGTTGTAACAGCTCAACCTTTGAAAGCTTCTTATCTAAATTATTCTGTTCATCAATATACTTTATTTTTACTGAATCATTAGAACAATCTATTTTTACCTTTTCAAATCTTTTAATCATCTTTACTTTTCCTAAAGGCACCTGTTCTAACGTTTTGTAATTTATTATTTTTGCTTCATTACATTTTACCTTCATATTGGTCTGAATATCTCTTAGCTCCTTTTTAATATCACTTATCTCCAATGCGGTTGCTTTCTGGGTATCTACATAAGTCTGTTCAATTTTAAAACATTTTCCCTCCAAACTTTGATATTTAATTTTACAACTTTTAACTTCGGCTTCTAAAATGTTAAGCCTGACATCTATGTGTCCTTGTGACTTCTGTATATGGTCACTCAATTCGTCAAACCTACAATTATATTTATCAGTGGATTCTTTCAACCGAGTATCTAAGTTATGCTTAAATTCATCAAACTTGGCATTAGTAGCATTTAGCTCGATTTTGCATAAGCCAATTTTAATATTTACCTCCTCTCTAAGTTCTTTATTTTCTTTAATCATATCACCCAGTTTATTATTCATGTCTTCTCTTAACATTTGATTATCTCTGCTCATGTCACTAAATTTATTATTTATTTCACTATTCATATCACAAAATTTATTATTTATGTCACTTTTCATATCATTTATATCACTTTTCATATCACCCATCTTTTCCATTAATTCTTTTAGAATTGGATACAAATCTCCTTCAGGTTTTGATAATTTTTCTTTCTTATTGCTTTCCATTTTTATTTTCTATTTATATCAAATATAATATCTCTATTTTAAATAAATTGCGAAATACTTTACTTTTATTTATTCTTACATAAAACATATCTATCCGTTCAATCCTGCAGCCGTGAACAAAATCCCCAAAGAACGACAACAACAAATATTTTAATATCTTATTTAAACCTATGACACAATATAATCAGCTATATAACTCCACCAATGCATATAAAAATAATACCATGTTTTAGCATCTATATGAGACTCAAACTTGGGTCTTTAATTGGTTATTTTGGCCCGAGTTGGCGCGCCATTTTGTAACCGTCGGAATTGTTGAATGCTGTATTCCATTTAAATCGAAGAAAGAAGGCCCAAAATGTTGGTGCCAATTTGTAACTGATTGAATTGATGGATGAAGGTGATGGTTAGGATGATCAATCTGATCTGATAAAAAAAATCTAAAAATCTAATTTAAATTAATCTGGTCTAGCTCAATCGGGTCGCCATTATATAATAAACCATCACAAAGCACAAATAATCTCTCTTAAAGTTATAAGTGAAATGAAGGAATAATGAGACTATCTGCTCCAGACATCAACAAATCCATCACAATTACAACATAAATTGCAAAGAGCAGGGAAACCAACTACTATTGCCCTAAACAATAATATAGGATTAGGCTAACTACTTGATTGGCAATCTAATCAAAACCAAGTCCAATTAATAAAATAAAACAGATTCCAATATATATTTTTTTGTTAGCCTGTTACTGTTATAGTAATTTAACTCTACTTTATTATTTAAAGATGCTGCCTTTATAACTTAATGGATAAGCTTCTAAGTACCTGTAATAGCACTTTACAAAACATTTGTTTACATACAGACATTATTTAAACAACAAAACAAAATAATACTTGAACCCAAATATACACATATCTATTTTAATAAACGCTAAATAGAAAGATAAACACTCGTGCCAATAAGCGATATACAATTCTTTCTACTTCAATCTCTAATTAATAATTTTCTGTGGGTATCAACTGGTTTTATTATAATTTTATAAACACCTTGAAAATTCATACACTCACTTAAATGTTTAAACAAATTAATAGACGTCGATGGTTTACTAAGAAGCTACAAAATAATTTATAAATAATTCACAAATATCTTCCAATAAAGTGATGCTTAATTAGTGCTTCGTTTAGGTTTTAAAATAGAATACTTCACTGGAGTTTAATATCAACACTCTATTAGCTCATCTCTAACTTTACAATGTCCAACCACATTACATAAAAGATATATCGAGCTTCTATTGGATGTTTATTCACCTGTGAGTATTAATACAACTTGTTTGAAATTTTTAAACAATTGAATAAAAATTGATTGGCAACAATTATGATTATAATTGATATTTATCCAAATCAAAACAATATTCAATTAAATCGGTCAATGAAGTTTATTCTCTTCATTTTATAGGAGTTTAAGAAAATATCCAAGACGAATTATTCTGAACCAAACGATAAAGTATAATCTATTTAGATTTTTATGACGGAATCAGACAAACATGAAATGATTGACTTTGTAATATTAACTAAGATAAATGATAATATGTATATATAATATTCGAATGCAAATATAAATGTGAAATTCATATAGAAACAAAATAAAATACTAATAAGCAAAACATACCTTATCTTATATTCCAATTCGCTTACCAAGCTGAGTTTGAATCCTGTTACTTAAATAGCTACGCCGTCTTACGCAATCCAAATAAAACAAAATAATTAAACTAGTCTTGATATTTAAATTAACTCAATTTATTAGATTATAGAAAAGAAAATTGGCAATATTAATGATAAAATACATCCGAAATGACTTTATATTTTTAGATTGGTTGACTAAATAAAATGATCAAATTGCTATGTGTATCTCTATATATGTGTTGCAATAACGATAACGACAAAAAAAAAATGAATGAGTAAATGACGGGAAAGGGCTCTTGGATATTTTATTAAAAATTTTTTTTACATATAACCGATACCAGAAAAAAAATGGGAACTAGGAGGGTATCAAAATCTATTCGTTTATCAAAATAATTACGGATAAATGAATATGAAATAATAAATATATTTGAGTCTTTCCGATCATTTTCATTTAATAAATTATATTACTTTTAGAGATAATTAAAAAAAAATCATCATATTTTATTACATATAAAAAAAATTAATACACACACATTTCATAAAAAAAAATCATACCATATATATATAAGTCTGTTCGTTCACTATTTATTGGTCTATCGATTGACTTCAGTTATAGTGTAAAGAGAAGTTTCTCCGTCAGAAATAATAATCGTAAACTTTACAATACTTCACTAAAAGTTTTCTTTTTTTTTTTTTTTTTATCCGAAGAGGTGAGTGCACTTTGATTATCCCTTTTATGATGTGAATTGATCCAGTGGGTTCCTGTTCCTTTAATCGTGAGACGATGTTTATGCAAATCCATTTTTTTTTTATAAAGCATTTTTTTTTTTACTTCATAGGTTTTTTTTTTTACTTTGCTGTCGCTTCCCCGAGGCCTTTCAACTGCCCGCTGAATGATTGAACGGGCAGATAATTCCACTATTTTTCCATGTTTTATAGTTTTACACACAAAAAAAAATATTGAAAAAATTTATTTGTTAAGACACAGAAAATAGATCTATCCTTTACTATTGCAAAATGATAAAGAGTCCTGTTATATTCTGTCGCGTCCTTTTTATATGTTCTCTTTCTGACGTTTTTCGTATCTTGACGACCACACAAAATTACTCAAAAAAAACTCAATTCTATCAATTTTCTTATAGTTGTTTTAGCGCGGTTATGGGTAAGTTTGGATAAAAAGATACATGAAGATTAAATCCAAATTCGATTACAATTTTTTTATTATTTTACAAACCAAAATACAAAATTGATATAATAACCTTTTAAATTATTGATAAACATCAATGATTTACACATATCTATATTTTTTAATAATAATATATTTTTAAAATTAATTTATAAACACATATACACAACACAAAAAACATTGAACTGTATATAATAATGTTACTATGGTGACTGCATTCATATATGAAATATATAAAATAATATCAATCCTATTTAGTTAAACTTAAATTGTACTGAATTGTTTATTATTATTATTTTTTTTATATATATACCTGGACATTCACAATATATAATATACATTTATTTAAATATTATATATATGTATATATATATATCAATACAACCTTTCTCAAAATAAAAGGCTTAAAATCATTAAATCGTATTGTATTGGATGATATCAGTGTGTGTGTTCTAATACATTGAATGCTTAAAATATAGAACAAATGTATTAGAGGTGAAAACATTTAGAAATTTTCAGGATGGGGAAAAAGATAAGTGATATTGGAGATATTGAAATGCTAAGAATAAAAGTTTAAGTGTATTCTGCAAAGCCATATGTAGAAGATGACTATAATTTCATTAAAAAGTAATAAATGTATGAGGACAAGATTGTTAAAGCACTTTAATTACATCTTGGCCAACAGCATGTTTTTAACATGGTCTGATAGTGCTGCTATTGTTTTCAGTTTTGTAGCTGTATATAATGCTAATTTGCCAGTTTGCATTTATTTAAAGGTAAAAATGGGAATAAAATTATTAGTATTAAAAAAATATGAAGATGGCATTATGTCAAGCGTTGTTAGCCAAGATGTCATCACAGCTGCTTTGCAAGCACATAGTTGGTTGCAGATGGTTGTGGGTTCATGTCCCGGCCAATGCCATGACATATGAAAAAAAGAAGATGACATTATTGTACAGATATCATATACCTAAATGCATGAAAGCAGCAAGAGGACAAATAATGAAGTTGTGGAAGAATAAATATAAACAAAGTGATTATACAAAGTGGGTTATTGGTTTTTAGGCTGATTTTGGGAAAAGATAAGGGGGATTTAGATATAAAGCCTGTGGAGTTGACAAAGATTATGTTGTGGAAATGGGATGGAGCAGGATAGAGAAGAGTTTAGTAAAACTTAGGGTGAAGAATGGAAAGGGAAAGTAAAGTGACTAAAATGTTTCTCCAGGCATTGTGGTTGAGAGATTTCTGACTCTATATAAGAAGTCACAGTGTATCACATCACATATCAGAAATTCAAAGGAGCTGACAATGCCGTTGGTTGATAATATGATAATAAAAAGAAATTAACAGTTTACTGATTGTTAGTTTCATGTTTTTGAGAATGAGCTTTTTTTATTACTTCAGAAAGGAAAATAGTAATTTTCCATAATTTGTTTATATATTTATGCTTATTTATGCAGAATATTAGTAAAATATTCAGTTCAAACCAAAATGGGCATAGATTTTAATTAGATTTTATTTGAAAATATTTGTTTTTAAGAAGATAAGTCAAATAAAATCTAAACTATTGTTAAGTGATTCACTGAAAAGAAATGTTTGCATAAACACCAGCGTAAAATTTTTTTTATGCAAGGGGAATTTTTTATTTTAAAACAGAATTTTGTTGTTTTGTAGTATCTAAACAAGAATTCATATTGATTGTAGAAATGGAGTTCAATATAAGAAGTAATGCATCAATATTTTTTTTTCAATTAGCCAAGACAGTCATCAAATAAGAACAATATCATTATTCTCATTAAATATTTCACTTTAATGTATATTTTATATTTGTCAAAGTTCAAGTTTTATCTTTTAAAATGTTTCTGTTTTTAAATTTGTAATAATGTAAAGATAATAAAAATAGTCATAGAATAAGGATATAATTGTAAAAATAAAATGTTGAAAATATAACCAAAACTGTTAGAAGTGGGATGAATTATTTAGTAGAAAAATTAAAGAAAGTTTGATTACTTATAATTGAAATTCAGTAAATTAAATAAATGGTCTTCATCAAGGACTTTTTAGTCAGTTTATGGGGATTGCCTTTTATCAGATGTTTGATGATGATAGTTATTGTAATACATTTAATATAAATTACAAATTTAATATTCAAATGTTTTTGATAAATTTATCTTTTAAAATAATAGAATTACTGTTTGAAGGTTGTCTTTTTGAGAATTGCATTTGATTAAAATTCCATTAGTTAAAAGTTTTATTTTCTACTGTTTTTGAAAAATTTGATTAGAAATAGATATTATTGGCTTGAAATTGTTTTAAGAAGCAAGCCCGATGGAACAAACATTTGTTTTAAGTGCTTGTGAAAGTTTTTTCTCATAAATTTATTTGAAATTTCAAGTTTCACTATTTTATTTATTTTCTTAATTTAAGGAACTTGATAACCTCTTTTTTCCTTTTATAATTTAAAAGAAATTGATATAAAATAATTCCATATTCTATCTTGACTTAGATACATGTTTTTTCTAATATAAATAAATTATATCTTATGTTTTACAAATTAAACCGATTCATTCAAAAATATTAAAGCATTATTTTTGCATTTTTTTACATGTTATTTATGTACTTTACAGACAACTTTTTTAATTAATTATATCCTGATTTATTTATATGGTTTATTTATATTTAACCACATTCCATTTACTTGAATAAGAAATTTTAATAGAAAAAAAAAAATAACTTCATGAAATTTAATATGTACAATTGGACACAGTTCATTAATTTGATCGAAAAAAACCCCTATTATTTTCAAATATTGTTTTAATTAAATATGTAAAGTTAGTAATAGGTGTTCAAGCAATAAAAAACTAGCACTATTGATAATTAATAGTTTCTTAATACCCTATTTTCTAGTTTTCTCAATTTACTTTCAGTCAGAGAACACAGACATAAATAGTAGAATAATTTTGATGTTATTGTTTAAATAGAATAATATTAAGCAATAATAGTTTAATATTAAACATTTCATTTACTATTATGAATTGAGAATAAAATATATCAGGAAGACACTTGAATTGCATTTATGTATGCCTAAATACGTACAGTATATGTTTTTAACTGTAAGTTTCCACTATATAATTTGTGTGAATGATACTTATATATTGTGACCTTTTATCTAGGCCACTGTATTAAATAGTCCAAAATTTTAAATTTTAAAGATAGATCTGGCATTAATAGCTTAATAAATGACTTTGAATAGAGATTGTTCCAGATACACTAGAAAATTTGCTTGAGTGTAAAAGAGATTTCCTATGCATTGTCAGATTTCAATAGTGATAAAGTGATAATTTAACAGTATTATTATTAATCTGAGGGTATAAATATGTTTGGTATTTTATTATTATTGAATAGTAATTGGAAAGATTAAATTTATAAATCTTGTAAATGAATAATTGTAGTCAATTCCTTAAGCATATTTTTATAGTGAATTAAAAGTGTATTGAATATTCTGGGTAGTTATCAAAAATAAAGGTAGATGGAGTAAAATTAATGATATTCACATTAAGTTATTATTGGTTAATTTTTAATTGTACCACAATTCAATGTAATACAAGGTATAAATAACTTAACCGAGTTTGTAGAGGGGGATTATCAAGAAAGAAAAATCAAAGTAAAGACTTCAAGATCTAACACTTACAAAATTAAAGAAATGAGATATTTCTTTTATATAGCGTGATGTTTATGAATTGTAATAAACTAATGATCAGCTTTTCAAGCTAATGCACATGTGCTTTATGAATCTTAACAATAAATGAATACTCTCATTTTCAACACAAGATAAATTCTTTGTGAAAGAATAGAATGAATCCATCTATTTTTTCAACCCAAATGCTTAAGTATGGGCAAATCCTAGGTACTGGAAATGAGGCATCATTCATTCAGACATAGTAAAAGTAATTTAAAGTGATTGGTTAATATCTTCACACTCTCATTTCCAGTACTTAAGATTTGCCCATACTTAAGTGTTTGGGTTGAAAGAATAGGTGGATTCATTCTATTCTTTCACAAAGACTTTATCTTGTTTTGAAAATGAGAGTATTAATTTATTATTAAGATTCATAAAGCACATGCGCATCAGCTTGAAAAGCTGATCATTAGTTTATTAAAATTAAAGAAAGAAAGAGCTGAAAAAGTTAAAACGCAGATTGAGTAGAACAAGATTGAAAAATAATGTATTTATAAAAACATGGAATAAAAAATTTAATTCCTTGTATACATTCTAGCTGCTCTTCTATTGATTTATAATTCCTGGAATTTATATTGGAAAGGAAAAATGAGAGCCATATTGCAAATTAATTGTCTATACCAGATACGACTTCAAACTCAAGATTAAACAAGAAAGTGTGAGCATGAACTTTTATTTTATTTATGTTAGTCAGTTTTTATATTTAAAAATGATGCATGAATTATTTAGAGTGGCAAGAAAAAAAAAGTTTTTGCATGCTCTTTATAAATAAAGAAGAAAAATAGGTTTGCTGGTAAATTATAATCTTAATAAAAATGTAATCAAAAATAATTTTAAACAAAACTTTTAAGATTTAAGTAAAACCAACTAAAAGTCACTTCAAATGATATAAAGTTTAATCAATTAAAAAAAAAAAAGCCTGAACTTATTTCCTATTCTTATTAAAGAAGAAAAGTCGCCTGATAAATTTTTTAGCACTATTTTGCTTAGTTATTGAAAATGGAAACATTACAGTGTTATAAATGCCCAATGATATTGTAATTATAATTGCAAATGATTTAATAAATCCTGTTAAAAGAAAATAATAATAATTCATCTTAGTATTATTAAAGAACATATTAAAATTTACTGATAGAAATCAATCAATAAATAAATATCTACTTCTTAATTTTAGAAATGCCAAGATCATTTTAAAATTATTCCAGATATCACCATGGATGGACAAATCAATAAATGATTTTAAAAAGTTTTATCTTGTTGACCTTAATAAACATATAGCTTCATTTTAAGGAAAATTGTCTGCAGAAGATGTGAATAAACATAGTATTCTTATTTTGTTGCTACATAGTTTTGGAAGTGTTTGATTTTGTTTCACTGTAACAGGATCAAATATAATAATAATAAAAATATATGGATGTGTTATTCATAAAATGTTTTGCCCATGATATCACTTTCCCTTGTCAGTCAGTTCATAATAAGGGAATAAACTTTGAACTAAGGGGGATAAAATAAAATGGAATAAAATGTTTTTTACTCATGTTTAGTATTTTAATATACCAGTTGTAATATGTTATATATTATTATTATTATTATATATTATATATATATATATATATATATATATATATATATATATATATATATATATATATATTGTTTGAATCTGTGATATGAATATATAATTACTTTAAGGACAGTTGAATATAAAGGTATATACATTTATTATATTATTATTTTTTTGTTATTTTCTCAGTTGGTTGAAAATATAATATTAAATCTCATTTATCTAGACAGAGAGAGATATATATTTAAATAGCTTCTGATATTTTATTGATGGGTAAGTAGATAGAATAATTTGTCAGAGGTTAAGTATAATGACGCAATTGTTTTATTATATGGAATATTTTATATAAGCATTTTAAAATTTATTAAATTTTGCTTATGAATTAGCATGTCCACTTTAATTATAGAATGTAGGCTATTCTTCATTGTCTACGTGTGTGTTTCTTGTTGTGACAAAAACATTATCAATCATCTTTGAATAATTAATTGTCAGTTGACTTACAATGTTGGTTTGTTTAATATACTATTAGTTTATGCATTGAAAAATGGGATATTTATATTTTAACTTTTATTGTTAGAATTATGTGATCTTGCTATTGTATTGATAAGGATTTGTGATATCTCTCAGCTGATAAGTATGTGTCACAGATAATGGCGTCTAATATAGTATCATTGATATTGTGCATGGGTAGATGGAGCACTCTCCCATTGCTTATTTCATGAGAGGATTATATTATCAAGGCTGATAAATAGTTAATGCTTAGTTAGAACAGTTAATTACCAGAGAGGATTATATTCATGGCCGTATTCTGTTTTCATGTGATGAGACAATGTCCACACATTCTGTACCTAAGATAAAGGTATTGGAATCAGCCATATTATTGTACAACTCTATAATATTGTTTTGTAGAGCCTCTCTTTATTGTCTGATCCCTCATGAGGTTATGTAGTTATTTTTACATCATGTATTGTGATGTTCTTGGTATTTTAAAATAATATAGCAATTAGATTCAGGAACACTTGTGTATCTACAGTGTTTGCCTAATTGTGAGTAGTGTATGTATGATGCTGTAGTACTTTCATCAGTTTATGAGCAAACCAACCAAAACTTACTAATAATTATAGAAAAATTCTGTATGGCATAGCAAGAGATACACATGCACAATGTTGTTTTATTTTCACCAAGCAGTGATTTGCTGATGGATCGGTAAGACATGTTAATGATTAGAATGATTATGTTGGGACATAGGCAAAGTTTTGCTATCATGTATATATTTGACTTCTGATGTCTGTCTCCACAGTAATATAATAAATCTCTTTATATCAAGTGATAATAATTGTTATTTGTGCTGCATATGATAATTGCCCTTATCATATTCTGATATAAATAAAATAGCTACAGTGTAATATGCTACTTTATAACCTTAAGTTGTAGATTTTAAAGTTTTCTCTTATCCCAAAGATTTGAATGCACTTTTATTTTATAACTAGAGTGCTAATTTATGTTAAACAGAGTTTAACCTTCCTGTTCTATAATATAAAATATGAGAAACATAGCTGATAATGATAATGAAGGTATCACTGTACTATACTATTTTATATACTATTCGTGTATTTAATGGGATATACATTATTTTCTATACCTGATTTTATATAATATCTCTGTCTTATTTCAAATAATGTTTCTGAAATAAATTTGTAAATAGTGTAAATAAATCTTGTTGTTTTAAAAGTTTATTTAGTTGTCTGTAGTCTTATTGCTAATCACCATACACATTATTATTGTTATTGCTATTGACACATTATCTTATTATTTTGAAGTCATCATCAATCTAAATAATATATTTAACTTTATGTTAGTATATCATAATAATTTTCTTAAGCCCTTATAGTTTAAAAGTACATCTAAGGCATCATCACTTAATAATCAAAAGATTGTTAACCTAGATTGCATATTATTTTAAATAGTATATTAAAAGATAAAACAATTTTGATTTAATCAGTTTATTTGAACCCGCAGATATATCATTCACTGATCTTGACCATCTTATTCATAATTATTTGATAAAAAGAAATTGGAAAATTATCGTGTTTAGTTATTAAAGGTATTCATATTTTTTGAAGTTTAAAGTTTATAATATTTATGGAATTTATAAAGTTTATCTGGAATTGCCAAATATTGTTTGTTAATTCTATTTTGTGTTAAGAGCTGTTTTGTGTGATATATTTGGGTAGTGGCAAAATCCCTCTTACTGACCCAAGCATATCTTGTATAATAATATTTTAAGTTGTTTGAACCCTGAGAAGAATAAGTTACGAATTTACAGTGTACAATTTTAATTTATGGTAAATTTTATATCTATAGTTATTTATTATACTTAGATTTGAGTTATGTTATTTTCACAGTTTTTATTAAAGTCAACAAAAATTTAATGTGTAACTTGTTTCTTTTATCTTAAAACATATAACTTGTTTTAACTTTATGGTGAATATTCTGCTTTTGTCAAACTGGGAATCCCTATTTTATTTAGTTTATCTTATTATCATTTAATACAATATTAGTTTATAGTTCAAGATCTCATTCTTAATCATCAACATTGTTCTTCGATTTCATCTTGATCTTTCTTTTATTTCTTCGTTCTCATTTGATCTTAATTCATTATCATAATTGATTCACACTTCACTGGCTTTTATTCTATTATCATCTTAATCATTCATTAGCTTTTATTCTATTATCATCTTAATCATTCATTAGCTCTTTTTCTATCATTATCTTGATCATTCATTATTGTAACACATCTTCTTTCTCTTCTCTTAACTCTTAGACTTGTTTCATTTTATTATTTAATTATTACTTATTTTCATCATCCATTTAGTCATCTACCCTCTAATTTACTTATTACTTAATTCATAATTTTAATTTTATATTCATTCCATAGACCTAATTATTATTTATTTATTGATTTGATGAATATTAAATTTATTTCATAATACTTTGTGGATTTTAAGGCTTGTTTAACTAGAAGTTATTATTTTCATGGAAACTTTGTTACCTTCTTTAGATTTATTGCTTCCTGCTAACTTAGTTGATTTTAAGAAAGTAATATTTTATTTGTATAATTATTTTCATATATATATATATATATATGCATATATATATATAATTATATATATATATATATATATATTTATGCATTTATTCTTCCTTAGTCATAAAGCAAGGGTTACAATATATATAAATTATCATACATAGACTTCAAAGATTAAAACTAAATAAAAATACACAAAATTTTTTGATAAAACTCAAGAGATAATATTATTTTCAATATTGTACATATTCAAATATATTACTTTATTATAAAAGGCTATTTTTCTTTGCTAAAATATCACATAGTTTCCATAAACTACATTTGTAATTATGTAAACTGAATTGTTCAAATAATTTATTAATATGAATAAGTTCTATAAATTAAGAAGTAGCCATTTATTTGAACAAACTTAAGTCGTATATTTCTGTAAAGAATGCAGTTTTAAAAAAAGGGTAATAAGAATTGCATTTTTTTATGGTCTTTTTCTAAAAAAATAATTGAATGGCTAGTCATTTGGGAGACAATTTGATATTCAAACTCTGAAATAACAGATTTCTAGATAACATAGGACAAATTGAATGATTAATAGTTTAGAATATCATATGGAATTTGAGGAACATAAGTCCCAAATTTAGTTTCAATCCAATATTCTTTAATTTTTAAGTTGATCACTCTTTGGCTTCACTAAATTGGACATATTTTTTTTTATAAATGTAACTCCATAGTCCAAAGTATAGTCTCAAGTTATAAAAAGTTTGGATGAACAAAATATGTTTTAGTGATATTATTTTTTTATTTTATTATCCATGTAGAGCAATTTCATACTTTACAAATATGCATCACAAATGAAATCATGATTCCACTCTAGAATTCTATTATGACAGATGAGTGATAAAACAAGAGTTTTTTACTCTAATGCCATGAGAAGTCACATGGAAATAGTAATTTAGTAAAATGAAAAATTGGAATATAATGATTTTACAAATTATTTAAAAATTGTTAAAACTGGCAACAAATGAAAAACAAATCTTATGTATTTTGAATAATTTAATGTTAATTTCTGAAAACTTTTGCACTCTTTTAAAGTTAATAAAGAGAATTATAACAATTAAGTCAATAACAGTGGACATGTGATTTAAAATATGCAAAATTTTAAATTTTATTTTTTAAATTGTATTTTGTTGAACTTAGCATTATAATATTTAAAGATTTTATTTCTAAATTTTTCTAAATAAATTTAATAGAGGGTGAAAAAAAATTTATGGAAGTAATATAATTTTCTACTTCTTCTTTTCCTATGTATTGATTTCTATTATAACATCTCATACTGTTTACACCTTTTTATACACTTTATCAATACTTTTATTTGTATTATTTGTATTACACTAACAGTTTCGACTGTCCTGCAGTCATCATCAGAGCTACAATATTCAAATATATAATTATACAATTATTACACTTATCCACATATTGATCAACATAATTAATACACAATATAAACAAAAATAATTATACATTTTAATATGATCTTTATAAATAATCATTTCCCATTTTATTACCTTTTCCTTTAAATAATTTTATCAATATTTTATATTAATTTATTTTATATCATTTTATTTTATTTTTTAAATATTATTTAATATAATAATATTTAAAAAATAAAATAAAGTGTTAAATAAATGTTAAAGTTATAATTATTATATTAAATAATATTTAAAAAATAAAATAAAGTGATATAAAATAAATTAATATAAAATATTGATAAAATTATTTAAAAGATAAAGTAATAAAATGGGAAATTTTTGTTTATATTGTGTATTAATTATGTTGATCAAAATGTGGATAAGTGTAAAAATTGTATAATTATATATTTGAATATTGTAGCTCTGATGATGACTTCAGGACAGTCAAAACTGTTAGTGTAATACAAATAAAAGTATTGATAAAGTGTATAAAAATGTGTAAATGGTATGATATGTTAAAAAAACATTTGGTTGTGATTGAAAATGCCCAAATTTAGAATATAATGTTTATTAAAAAGTATCATATCAAAGTTTCTTATATTTTTGTATCTAAATAAAACATTTATAACTGGTTGTAATTGTTTTGTTTTAATTATTGGAACTGTTAGAATAAGAACAAGAATACATAGACAGTATAGACATAAAAAATTTATGGTAATTTTATTGTACTTAACAATGTAATGAAATTTTTGTCAATTTCTGTATTGTGGAAATAATATAGTTATAAGTAGTATATCCCATTTGTATATTTATATGTCCTTTTTTAATGGTTAAGACTTTTTCATAATATTAAAATTGCAGAAAAAAATTTAAAAAAATAAAAAATGGATATTAAGTTTAAAATGTTATATTTATATCTATAAATTTATTTTATTTTTATTTTTCTGACTTTAATTTAAATAAACATCATATTTTTAAAATGTTTTTTGTTTAACTTATTTTGAGTTGAGAAAATTGTCTATGTTTCAGTTTTTTGTTAAGCTATGATCTCTTAATGAACTTGATTGCTATTGTTAATTTTTTTAAATTTGAATAAAATTGAATGAAGTAAAATTGAAGATTCACTTTTGCAAAAGTTAGCCATGAGAATGACTAATAATTTATTAATACTGGATGCTGCTTAGAACTACTTCAGATGAAATTTTTACAAGATTTATGTTATCAGAGTATTTGAGAGTTAAGTCACTAGTTACTTTTTGCAAGTCAAATAAATGTATTTAAAGAAAATAATATTTTTCTACAAATCATTCAAAATATAAAGATAATAAATTTAAATTTTTTAATATCTCTATTTCAAGTGAAGTTTGATTTTTATATAATCTTTTTAATTTTTTATTTTCCAAACATTCAAATCTCATTCACTGCTTTATATATTTCTATTTTGTCATTCATTGATTCATATATTTACAATTTCTTTATTTTTATTTATTTAATAACAAATTGAAAAATATAGTTGTAATGGTAGCTTACAATCCTATTGGAATCAACTTTTATTTATCCACATCACTAGATCAAACCCAGTTAAAAGATAAACTTAGCTAACAGATGGTTGAATATGACTATCATTTTTTTGTAAACATATATATATATACATGATTAATGTTTGCTTTATTAAGTACTAAATTAAATAAGTGTTACAATAAACTAATTTCTTTTGTTTAATGAGAAATAGAAACCTTAATGTTTGCTTTATTAAGTACTAAATTAAATAAGTGTTACAATAAACTAATTTCTTTTGTTTAATGAGAAATAGAGACCCAGCTAAAGAAATTCCTCCTATATATTGAAGCAGTTGGATCTAAGTTCGATCCTAGCTTTATGACATCTCGCCAGAAGTCCACTTCAAACCCTAGTACTAACCTTGAATTTCCGATGCAATGGGGTTTTATATGTTCAGTCCATGCTAATTTCCTTAAAGAAAAACTATTACATAAATGTGTGTTAAAATTAACTTGTTTGAGGTTTAAATTAATCAATTCTATTAATAAATTCATGCTAGAATTATTCATGAATTTATATATATTATAACTGCGTGGATTGTGCATATATATTTATAAATATTTAAAAATATATATTCGTTCAAAAGTTTCATTGCATCGGGAATATTTTATTTTACTTTAAATAGTTTGTTCAGATTTTTAGTGATTAAAAGCTACATTCTTTTGATAAGCTTTCAGATTGTCTTTTTCCAAAAACAATGGATAAATTTTTATTAATTAGAAAAAAGATAATTATTTAAAATGTAAGGATGGTTCCTAATTAAAGTCATTTTTCTGATTTTAAAAATTCATTTTCTAATTAGAAAATGAATTCAAGTTTATGAGTTTGAAAGTCTTATTGAAGGAATGTATCTAAAAACAACTAGTAAAATTTTGTAACATTGATAATGAAAGAAACAGCAGCCTGAAGGCATCAAAGGACAGTATAAATGGCCTGGAAAAGGTTGGAGAATGAGAAGCCATATTTGTTTTAAAAGAAGTGCTACTAAAATCTACATGCATCTTAAATTATGAATTTCAATAGTGTCTCCATCATGGTGAGGGGCTAAACTTCAGGAGTCTGATTACTGTGCCCAGAGTCCCCCAGAAGATCTTTAATGTAGCTGCAAAATAAATCTTTTCCAGACCAATCGTGCTGCCAAACATGAAAGAATCAATTCAAGTGCCATTCAAAAGTTCAAAATGCACGCCTAGGTTTCATCCAACTGGACTCTGCCATTTGTAATCTAAGTAACCAACCATGAAGGAACAGTAATATCTTTCTTGAAATAACTGCAACTTTCTGGCCAATTTCCGAACTTTATTTTACATCACCTTTTAAATTAACTACTGTAAAAACTCGACTAATGCTTTTGATCTGTATAAGTAATTCTCATTTTTCTATCTCTAGTCTTTAAAATTAATAGTTTGTTAAATTTCTCTTTCTCATGATGGTGGTTCATTTCACTAACTGTACTATATATTTATTAAATAATTATTAATATTTATTTTTATTATATGTCAATGATCCTTCGATTCGATCATAATCCCTTTGGGTCATTTGCCTTATGCAAGTCATATAATATTAAGTCTTACAGTAATTCTCGCCCGTTAGAACTAGATTAATACTGTTCTATTAATCATCGAGTCGAAAGAATTTATTAAATGTTTTGCTATTTTTATCAATGGCTAATAATAAATTATCAGCTCAGTTTCTAACCTATGTCCCTGGCTCTTTTATCTAGTTTATAAATATTTATTTATTCATAATCTTAAAATGTTTTTGCAAAAGGGTCGATAAAGGAATTAATGTCAATATATTCTAATTCAAATTTTATACTTCCTATTAAATTCAGGGAGGGCATGATGTTTGGGGCATAATTAATATAATTTTATAATTATGTTAAGTATTTCTGTATTAAAGCTTGTTTGACTTTAATTTAACTCGATCAGGTCATCACGTAGAACATTCTATATATAAAGTGGGTTTTATTATTTAAACACAATGATGATCAAGTCATCATTTTTTGAATATTGCTGACGTGAGCCATCTCCTGCTTCGTAGGCTTGTCTTCGGTGATATCATTGTCAGTTTAATTTCATAGGAAGAAAGCACTTCCTCCCTTGCTTGTATTATATTTGGAACACCAAAGGTTTTTCCCTGTGTTCCATGGATCCTCCTTGATAGGGCAGAAAGACTTGTAAAACACAAGTCACCCTCTTACTTAAATCACCGACAAGCCATTCTCTTTCATATTCATTTTTATAGCTCATAAGTTGTCCGCACCATTATTTCTCAGTTCAAATAAAGCCCCACTCTCATGCTCGTAAATCGTGATGAATTGATGTCATTAAAGTTGAACAAACTCTTATTCATTTCTAATTAAATAAGTTTCCTGTTAAATAATAAAGTTATGCCCTAAATAAGTATCTTGCTCTTTGTGAATTGATTTACGAATGTGAAAATAAAATCTCACATTCTTTCTTTTAGAATTAGATTAATAATTTCAGTCACCACCAAATACTTTTATCTACCTTTATTTTCTTGTCGGGGCATAGACATATATAATCTTCCTATAATATTGTGTAATAGTTATTGGTGTATAATAAGGACTGTCATTCTTATTGTAATTATAAATTCCGTTTAAAGACTAGAGGTAATCTATACAATCAGAATCTAAAAGTTGAACCAAATTATTATTATTATTATTAAACATTTTATTAACACATTTGGTTTTTAACTTTCTTTCTTATTCAATGGTTATTTTAATATTAATGCTCACTGTTTATATAGGCAACCTGAACATATACATATATGAGTTGACTTAGAAATATCCTTAGTTATTTTATTATACATTATTAGTGTCAGTTCAAGGGTCTCAAATCATCATCATCCATTGAGCTAGTTTCTTGGCACATAGTCATGTACCATCGACTTATGTCATCCATTGATTTGATCTGAGCTCGTAAGTTGGGTTTGAATTCAGTTTGGTTCGGCTGAGTTTGAATACGACTGAGTTTCGGTCCTATTATGGTGGTGGGGTTTTTCGACCGATACAATATATAGATCAACAATGAGTTATTTTTAAATGTGTTGAACATCATGAATAAAGACAGATTTAGTAGACATAGTGATGACCTAATGTCAAGCCAAGCACTAGGCAACCAAGTATGGAAGGTAAAAGTAGAATTCTGTTACATAATTTTATTTTTAAGTGCAAACAATACAATACACACAACAATAGACAGCTACAGCCATAGAAAAGGAAATGGAAATGCTAATATATTAAACACTGGAAACTAAACAGGGTATAAAAGCAAACCCAGTTCAATTTCCATTGTTTTTTGTTATTCTTCAACTTTTAAAGATCAAATGTTTGAATCCAAGAGAAGATGGATGACATGTTCGAACATTTCAGATTATCTGTATAATCTTCGTAGTGCAAAATTATAAGAAAGTACAAACAACATTTTAAACAGAGAAAAATTTGATAAATTTGTATGATTTGACAAAAGAACTGAACTGATTTTAAATTGAAATTTAAAAATAAAAACTGCATTATTATTTGAATATGGAGATAAAAGAAGTAAAACATCACCAATATATATATATAAATAATGAAGTAATTTTTTCTTATATAAACTAATAAGTGCCAAATAGTAAATTAAGAAAAAGTAAATCGATTATGAAGTGCTATATAATATATGCTGGCTAAATTAATATTGCCATAGGGATGAATTGCTATAATCCTACTGTAGAAGCATGATGATTTGATCTATTTGCCTATGTAATGCCTAAGTAAATTGACAACAGAATATTTGTGTCAGTTAGCAAACCATCTAGCACAACAAATTCAGTCCATGGAGGGTGTCTATCCAATAGCCAGAGTACCCTATAATAAAAAGAAAGCAATTATCCCACCCATTACAGACCTCAGGCCAATATTAAAATTATTGAGAAAATTATTAAAGATGAAATTAAACCATATATAATGCCACTTATCTCCAAAACATAATATGCAAAGAAGAACTCTTCAACAACAGAAGCAGCCTTATTCTTCAAAGCAATTCTAGCCACAGTAAAACAGCAGAAAAAATATGGACTCATTGTTGTGCATCTTGACATAGAAGCTGCTTTTGACTCAGTCAATATATATATACGCTTCTGGAAATGCTAAAAAACACAGAAATTCCTAGAACACATCTATATATAATTGCAAACCTGCTTCTGAACAGAGAGATCCATATAACTTTAAATGGAAGAAACTCACCATCTTTCACACCCACCAAATCTATATCCCAAGGATCCTCTCTGAGTTCATTATTGTTTATATTTTACATCAATCCCCTTATTAAAAGCATACAAAATGCATTTATTGGAAGATAACAAACACAACACAGCACACTACATGCATTGCCTATATGGATGATGTTACCACATTCCTAACATCAAAAAAACAAATACCGCAAGTCCAAAAAACATTGCAAGAATATAGAAATACGAATTAAAGTTTAATCTGGCAAAAACCACAGCCTGGTCACTATACACTGCTAAACTATGTACATCAATTTACAAATCAAAATCAAACTCATTCCTTGGGTTCCCATTTCATATGGGAATTACAGAAATGAGATGCCACATTCAAAATAAACTTAAAGAAAAAGCCACAAAAATTATAAACTCCTTGTCCAAGGCATATCTTTCACTATATTCCAAAGTACGGTTAATTAACCAGCTTATCACAACCAAAATAACATACTATGTACCGGTTATTTCATTCTCAAAGGTGTTTATTTCAAAAACTAAAATCATATATAATAAACTATTTTGGGCCAGAAAAACAGTAGCAATCTCCACTAAAAAACTTAGCCAACCCATACTAAAGAATGGACTTGGCTTGCAAAACATTAATATTTTTCATTTACAAAAGTTAAGGAACTCAATAATTACAATCCTTGCCAAATACCCAAAAATTAACCACTTGCTAGCAGTTACTCCAACAGATAGACCATCTCCAAAAGGTTCTTTTTTCACTAACATTATATACCAATGCAAAACCACAGCCAAGATTCCAGAACAGTATTTGCATAAGTATTCATACTGGGATATTTATGGTTTAATGAACAGAGAAACAGATACTAATGTTATACAACCTATGTTAGGAATTAACAACAAGAGACTACTCAAGGAATATAAAAAATGGGCTCTAGAGCCCAAATGCTTTGATTTTATCATTAAAATGAATCTCATTGCCTTGCCAACAACCCACTTTCTTTATCATAAAAGAATGTACATATCTATTGATCTTTTCTGTGGACTCTGCCATCAAGCAGAAGAGATGCTGGTCCACCTTATTTTTCAATGTATAGCACTTTATCAAACATGAGAGATGATGTGTAACATCTACAGAAAACTGGGTAAATCATTAATCACATAATGGTTGTTTTTCAGGGAAGATCAATACCTAGCATTAGGGTGGCCATGTTTGTATTATACGCATACTGGTGCACCAGATGTACTTTCTTAATTGGCAATAATACCTGATGACACGCAGCTACATTTAGCAACAAACTGTTACACATTAGAAATAGAGATAGAATAATAACCAACCCCCACTTATATGCAGCAACATGGTCATTGTTAAGGCAAACATCAAAGCTGTGAATGCTGTAAAAAAATATCATACAACTAACATTCAAAAAGACATGCCCACAAAACTAAATAAGCTCATCAAACTTTAGAACTCTGATTATTTTTATTTTTTTATTCTTTATATTGTATCCATTAACCACAAAGTGCAACCACTAAATTCCTTTATATATGTTTACCCTAATATTACTCATTGTATGTTAAATTTGAAATTTTCTAGATGTAAACTTGTGTAAACCATTGAGATCAATAAAGCCTTTATTGAAACATAATAATAATAATAATAATAATAATAATAATAATAATAATAATAATAATAATAATAATAATAATAATAATCATCATCATCATTATAATAATAATAATAATAATAATAATAATAATAATAATAATAATAACAACAACAACAACAACAATGCCACAATATAAAATCAAACCAATATATATAATTTCACTAAATAAAAATAAATCTTTTTTGAAACTATAATTAATGAAAATCATAAACTAACTAAAGAATATCATAAAAAACTCTTACGTTACCAAAAATTTCTTTGTTTTTATAAAAAAAAAAAAAAAAGTGAGACAACAGTTATGCATGATCGAGTAGTTGGCGTCAATATGGCCACTGAAATGTGTAAAAATTTAGACACCATCAAATCGTATGCCACGGTCGCAAAAGCTAACATGCAAGCAACAAGTTCAAAGAATTTCGCGACTACAATAAATAATAAAATAGGTCTGAGATTTAGAAAAACAAATCCGAATGACATAAAACAGTTAGATTCAAAGATGCAGGCAAACCAAGACCCCTCTCCTTGCACACTGGACCGATAATATGCTAGAAAGAATTAATGAACTCTTTAACAACACAATTCCATGGGGACTCTATACATCATTCAAAAGATTTTTTTTTACCAAACTCAATAGTAATATCTGCCACAGATGCAAATATATCACTGTATCGGTTTCCATGTGTGTTATTATGTCAAGCAATAACATGAAAACAAATTATGGGAAATGATTGTCAGAATCGCAGATCATCCAAATCTCAGATACCTCGCTATCGAATTTCTTGATATTAGTCAAAAGAACCGATTTCAAAACCAAATTAAAACATTTGTTATAGTCGATCAAGATCAACAGAACCAAATTACTGGAATAATAAAAAATACATACATTGGATACATGAAAGAAGACTTTCAAAAAATGATGGATTCATTTGGCAAGGTTATAGCATTTCAACCAATATATCTCAAAGACACACCAATACCAATATATAGCAATAACTATGATTTTAAGTTAAAATTACACAAAGACATTGACCCAGAATCTATACCAACACAAATTGCAGATCAGGAAGCTATGCTACGCCTATATATAAGAGGTTTAAAATCACAATGCTATGCCTGTGGCAAGCATAGTCACCTAGTTACACAGTGCATGGATAGCCAATTCACACAGAGTCAGACACCAAATAATCAGCACACCCACATGAAGAGAGAAAAAACTATTAATGAGTAATAGTAGATTTTGTTTTCAGTCTTTATTGAATTCCAGCGTCAGTCATATATCTATTGATACTTGAAGCAAGAAAGTTTTGCAACTGTGGAAACTGACATTGTAAATTTTTCATCACAAACAATGTCATCACTTTCATATTCAAATATGCCTAGCATTTTCTAGAAATGACAATTTCCAATAAGGAGAAAAAAAGTTATCTCAGTTTCTATTTAATATGATTTCAATAATAATATAGCAGGATTTCTTATTATTTTATCTAGTTGCTTTAGATCATCACTTACAACATAAGCAATTACTTCAATCTAGATTCATCTCATCATGCTAATATTGTTTTTAGACAACAATATTTTCATAGATGATAGATTGACAATTTATGCAATCATATATTGGTTTGAAAAATGTGAGAATACAGTTTAAATATTATTAAGTGCATGCTTGGACTTCCTCTATCAAAGGTAATAATAACTACATCAGCAAAAAATCACTTGATTTTGGGCCTAGTGTATTAGAAACAAGTCTGATTGGCTTGGTTCAAAATCTTAGGATCTTAAAACAGGTAAAACTCTCCATATAGTTGTGCCACTCAGTGCAAGCCAGAGTAATCAATGGATGCCAGAAGGCTTATGCATAAAATCCCTATCTAGTGCATACTTATCCAATAATCCAATACTTTTTCTACCTTGTGGCTTTCAAGCTAGGTGCAGTATTCTCAGATCTAAGGCTTCTCACTGATGAAAGCCACAAGCTAGAAACTAGTCTAGGAATATTGGATGAATAGTTACTAGATAGGGATTTTATGCACAAACTTTCTGGTATCCATCGATTACTATGGCTTGTATTGAGTGTCACTACTGTATGGAGAGTTTTGCCTGTTTTAATAACACTTATGAGCAAGCATAGAAAACGGTGATCATGAGATCTCAGGAACTTCTGAATTTTAGATTTTTTACATGAAAATGAAAAAAAAAAGAACTTTGTTGTTATATACATAATTGCAATGATTCAATCTCTGCATCCCAAAACTCTTACTAATAAAGGCAAATTTGATAAACTCATCTAGATATTATATAGCACTATCATCCGGTAATTATTGATTACTCAGTCTTATTAATAGATGTCACTAGAATTCAGAACTATTCTTGCTTCTGATATATAATAACTCTTGTGTTATTATCTCACTAAGTCCATGCTTAGAAAATTTGTATTAAAGCTAATGCAGTAAGTATATACTTTAAATACTTGCAATAAAGCTAATACAGAGATAAGTTTGAGCTGTTGAGTCACTGAGTGATTGCTTTCTGTATGTTTAATGCAGCTATTATAATTTACAATGAGGATCAAACAATCAAGAACTGAAAATTAACAACTGTGTAAAATTTTTGATGAGCTATATACTGTATGTATTAGTTAATATTCTTAAATTTAAATTTATATAGGAATGTATGTTTTCCAACATATATGAATTTTATTAATTTCACGGCTGAGTGACCGCAGTTTACTTTTAAATATCTTAATATTTCACTAACATCTGTGGTTGGTGTCATCAACGGCATCAAGAAAAATAAAAATGTAGAAAAATTAGTATTTTTTATTTTTCAGAAATTTCTTAAGCAAATAATAATTAACATTTTGTATGTATTTTAATAATTTATACGCACAAATATATGTATATAAATTATTATTTCTAAATTAATAATAAAATTTATGCTTGGGTGTGTGTACAATATATTAAAACTATAAACATGTGGTTTATCCCTTTCATCATTAGATCGTATGTAAATATAGTCAATCGGGAATTAAAAAATATAATAACTTTCTAGAATTTTTGATCAGTACATCTATCAATTAATATCTATAAATTAAAATTTATATATGAGTGAAAACTTTTCCTAAATGTCCTAATATTTCGCCAACTAAAGTGATTGATGTTTTTACTGGAAACAAGAAAAATAGAAATACTTAACAAAAACTTTAAAAATTGTAAAAAAAAAACAACAGGCTTATTATTGTGGAAATATTTTTCAGTGTTTCTTAAGTGTTTTCTAACATTATCAAATATAATTGTTTCCTAATTAGGTAAGCCTAAATAATTGGAGTCAATCATTCTAGATTAACTAAAAGATAGATTATTAAAATAATTAACTTTAGATAGTCAAGAAATTATTATTTTTGATAATAATAATAATAATTTTATCTAATCATAGAGAAATATCTTGTTCTGATTTTTAAATAATATTCTATAAGGAAACATTTTATCCAACATATATCTATACCAATCAATCAATTATTGGTAAAAAATGTTTCATTGATTTTTAAAAGTTGATGATTCTTTTCAAAGGCTATTTACTTTCTTTTGCTTTCCTGATATGGCAGATTTTAAATTTACTATTCATTAAGATCATAAATGCACGTCTTTGCTTTTGTTTGTTTTACAACTGATTGCTCTTATAATATATTCAAAATATGACAACTTAGTCTGAATATTTATTTGACTTCCAATGATCACGTTTTAATTTCTTTGATAATTATTTCATTGGTCTTTTTTATTGTTAGTCATTTTCTTATGTGATTTTAATCACAAGTACTCAGCCTCTATTTTTATGACCAGATATTCATTAAATTATCTAGAAAGTTCTAAGCTTTGTTTTATATCCCTTAAGATACAACTGAAATACAATCCATAATGTTTGGTAGGAGATTTTTCATTAGATTAGAAACTGTTTTTAAATTACATATGTTATAAAAATAGAAATCAAAGACTGATGCTTTAATTCTGCTATCATTTAATATATTAATGATTCCTAGTAATATTAGATATAATGATGATGATAGCAAAGACCTTAAGACTTTTATTAGAAAGATGACAAACATATTGAAAAGATGAGGTTGCTACTGAATAGGAAAGTGATAAAGAATATGACAATAATGACACCTGATAACTATATATTTGATAATGAAGCCAGAGATATGGTTAACAATTTTTGCCTATATGAATGATTTGTCAGTAACAATGGATCCAATATTTGAAAATTATTAAGGAGAGTGGGAATTATAAACAGGGAAGATAGTTTTAGAAAGAGAGACATTTACAAAAACTAAAATCAGAATTATTCAAGTTTCTGAAACTCAGTATAGATATAAACGTTGCATTTATCGGATGGTACTACTTGGAAACAAGGTCTTGATTTAAATTCATTATTAAATAGTTCAAAACAGTTGATTGATCATAAATCTATTCCTGATATAGTTTATAAGATTTCTTACAATTGTCATGAAATTTATATTGATTGTTCATGGTAAATTATTTTAATGAAAGTGTTAAATTTCATAAGAGTAGAGTAAAAATGGGTATCATAATTCAGTTTTGTATATTCATGAATTAATTATAGGTTATAAAATATGTGACAATGCAGAGGTTATTTGTTATGAAAAAAGTGCATTCAAAAGAAAAGTCAAAGAGATTGATGCCATCAATCTCATGAAGATGTTGTTCGATATTAAATGTATGTGATTTTTAAAGTAAATTATGGAAATACTATTTCTGTTTCTATATATTTTGCATGTATTTAGTTGCATTTCTCCTGAGAAAGTCTGTTTATTAATAGATGAAGCCATGAAATGAGAGAATTTTAGTGTAAATTTATTTTTAGTTAGTATTTTAATGTTATATGAATTTCTCTTTTATTTATATATGGAATTATATATTTTTGTAAATTTTTAATTACATAAAGAATGAAAATTAAGAAAATATATCCTTGTAAACAGAGATAATTACCTTTTGATGTTCCAGGTAACCATCAGTTACTAATTGACAATCCTGAGGCTAAACAAGTTTTCTGTATTAATCTGTAATAATTCTTTTATTTTGGGTTTAGTGAAGTAAAAGTTTTTATAAGAAGGTAAAGCCAGCAAATAATAATTAATCATCTCCAAAGAGTTGCATGTATTGAATTATATTTTTTATGAATCCCATTTGCTTCCCTAAATCCAAAACAAAAGAGCCATTATAGGGTAATGCACAAAACTTGTTTAATCTCAGGATTGCCAAATAGTAATTAATGATTTTCTGGCAACATAAAAAGATAAACTTATTTCAGTTTACATGGATATAATCTTTTAATCTTTTCTCAGTCAGAAATTCCAGTTGGTCAAGTGATTTAAAACTCTAAACTTTTGATTGGTCAATTACAAAATCAGCAGTAAAAATTATATTAGAGTTTTTATATTATATTTGCTTTAATTTTGTTTGTAAAAAAGAAATTAATAATTTGTCAGATTATCAAAATGAATAAAAGTTTTTTTAAAAATAAATTTCTATTTATAATTATAAAAATATTCTATAATGGAGAAGCTAAAAAGAATGTTCATAACCTATTAGAAAATGCTGTGTACATCATTTATGTTTTGCAGAATTAATGTTCGTATAAAAATAAAGAATTTTTACTAAAATATTAACTATTTTACTAAAATAATTATACTTTCAGCATATTTTATCAAAATAATTTATAATATGTAAAAAAATATGAAAAAATACTCTAAAATATACATTTTCATTTTGAAAATCAAAACAAAAAACTTAGACCTATCAAAATTGATGACAAGAGATCTTTTTTGTTCAACATGAGAAACAACACATCAGTGCCTTGGAAAGTCCACTTTCTCCTGTTGTTTAAACTTTAAATTTAAATATTATTGATTTTTTTACTTGTGAAATAATTCTAGTGAGGGTAGCAACTTACGGTATGTTTTAAACTTTAAAATGAGCATAAATTCTCTACGATAATGAGCCAATTCTTTAGCCAATTTGATTAAAATTGAACCTGACAGTAAAAAGATTATTTTCTATATTTTATCAAAATAAAAATTCATGAAACTATATATTTCAACATATACAACTCTCTGGAGGAGATAAATTATTATTTTCAGGATTTCAAGGAAGATGATAGTTTTCTGCATTCTTATACTTATAAAGTACCTTTCTGGTTTTAAATTCTTATAAGAAATTGGATTGAAGTGAAAAAGAACTCTTTTTTTACTTCACTAAACCCAAAATGCAAGAGCTATTATAGGTTATTGGAGCAAACCTGTTTGACTTTATCATTATTATTTAATAATTGATAGTTTTCTAGCAACATCAAAAGATAGTTATCTCTTTACATAGATATAATCTCTTAATTTCTATTCTTTATTATATATTGTAACTTTACCAAAATAGACTCCATGTATTACTTTAATATTACTACTAGCTCTCTATCCTAACTTATTAATTAATCAAGTTATTTAAACAACTAATTAATGTAATACTTTAACTAACTCATTCCCATCTGAATACTACATCTACGAAAATTATACTTAAATAATTTGAAGTTAATAAATTAAGTAAGTCAAAACATAAATTAAACAACAAGTAACTAAAGATTAAAATAAAATACCCAGATCATTTATCATTACAGTGATTTAAAATATGACTGGCTCACTTTTCTATTAAAAATGGTTCAATAAAAATACTAAAAAAAATTGAGACCCAACACAAAGCATTTAGCAAGGTACACAGCTAATTTAACAGTAACAACATACCCTAAAAGATACACTGCCAATGATATAAGAATATCACCCCTACCCACTTTTTAAAACTATCTGTAATATTCCCATGCCTCACATATTACGTAAAGTAAATTCTGATTAACAATTACAAAATTACACTAATCCACTAAAATAATGAATATATATTTTTAAAAATATAATAATACATCATTAAATAAACTTTTTAACACTTATCATCTTAATCTAACTCTTTAAATTATCACTATCTCAGGTTCATCTCATTTTAGTAATTATACATTAAATAATATAGCTAAACATAGTGAGGGATTTTACATGGACTTAACTATCCCGCTACAACAATAATAAACAAAATAAGATATCTCAAGACTTTTATTATAAAATACATCTACAAAATTTTGCCCATCAATAAAACAAAATTAAAATTATAGACTCTTATAAACATAATATTCATTATCTTCAATAAATTCAATATATTTTCAATTTTATTATGTTTCAAAATTCTTATTATACTTTTATGTGGCATCTTAAAAGATATCATACTTTTGATATAATTCTTATATCAAACAATTACCACATTGGCATTATACACTTTTCATGTTTAGTAATAATAATAACTTCCACAACTATAAACTTAATAATAAAATATATCTCTTGTTGATTATGTGCATTAATGTAAATATATAATTAATTCTTATAATGCATGTGTCTAGATGGGAAGATCAGTAATCACCTGGACATAACAAGGAAAGAAACTCTCAAGATGTAATATAAATTTTAAAACAATTTTTAATAAATTTATTTTAACAAAAAACATTATTTAAAATTTACAAAATATAATATTACATTAATCTAAATATTCACAAATTTAAAAGACAAAATTTATATTCAAAATATTTACACAATAAACAAAAAATAAATAAATAAATAGTCTTCATTCCAACTATTTATCATAAAAAGTATATAAAATATAATACAGCTCAATGGTAATACTGTTACCACTTTTTAAAAACTTATCATAGTAATATTCATCACTAATATTGTTATTTCAAAATAATATTATTAACTACTAGAGTTCGATACATAACATTATTCTTCAATAATAGCATATATTTCTATACTTTAAAAATTATAATCATAGTAATATTCATGACCATGGTAACTTCAAAATAATATTAATAACTACTGGGGTTTGATACATAAAATTATTCTTAAATAATAACATATTTTTATATATATTTCAACAAAAAATTTTACCATTGTTATCCAGGTAACTCATCATCATCATCATATGGTAATAAAGAAAAATATATCCATTAGTGAAAATACACTCTATTTTGTAAGTTATATATTACAAAATTTCTATAATAACTATAACTTTATCCTACTTAATTTACTTTTATTAGAATAAGCAGATTATTTCAAATAATCTTAAATTAATTACATGTATCATATTTATCTATATCAGTTTTCATAATATTAATATCATTCAGATGTAACTCTCAATTCATCCTTTCATAATCAATATATGCAGTTGATATTCTAGTGATTTCTTTTATTATTACTATCAGGAGTATTAAATCATTCCACTATCTTTATTTCATATTGAATAAACATCATTTGTGATAAGTCTTTTCTATTCTTGCTTTCAACAAATTCTAACAACATTTTATAGTCTAGCTATTATTCTTCAAAACATTTTATAACTAAAACAATTATGATGCTACGTCCAATGTTGATAAAAAGTTATTAATGTGAGGGACTCTAAAACTACAATTCAAACAAGTAATAAAAAATATGATTGCAGTGCGTAAGGCCACATATTTTTGTGTTTACCTTAAATTCCTGTCATGGCTTCTGCCTGAGCACTTACTGATATGTGGAAAGAAATGCTACTGATCATGAATTATAGATACAAAACATTTTTAACTGTATTTTATTTATCAACTCATAAAGCTAAATTTAACAGATAATATTTATATTCAAACATCCTTATCACTCAGGATTTTGTTTACACTCCAACTACTATCCTGAACCACTATTATTTATTGCCTATACTTGGAATACTTCCTTCACTATCATAAATATGTTTTATCAATTTGACATAAAATAATTTCTAAACTTCATTTCAAAAATATTCATTATAATATCAAGAAGGTTCAAATATTATCTCCTCAAATGATTTTAAATAGTTCACTATCATAACACTTTTTTTCAAATACTTTTTTTATATAAAATAACTTAGGGATCAACATATTAATTTGTATCTAAATAGATATGGTCTAGAATGAGATATTCATAATTAAACATGATATTTCAATAAAAAAAAAACAATATACATTATGCATACTTCTGCATTATAATTATCTAAATAAATTTAGATATATCACATAGTATATTTCTATACCTTCATATGAGCATACCATTTGGTTTTTTTAATCTAGCACCGTCATAGATAAATAAACACAAAATTTTACTATAGATAAATAATCATTTACCTTAATCATAGACATTAGGATTAATAAGGGAAATCCATCCTCTTGATTGTTGTTCATGCATATAAAAAGTTATAGACATATTACCTTTTCAGAAAATATTAAATTTTGTGTCATGTATTTTTCTTTATTGTAAAATATTAAAATATCTAAATAAACATTATCTCTAAAACAAGAATTAATTTATATATATATATTTTTATGTAAAACAACTAATAATAAAAATAAAAAAAATAAAAATTTAAACTACTCCAAAGTTTTTGATTTGCTTGCTTGCTGTTAAGTCGAATGGAGAGAATGGTTTCCATGATGATTCAAGTTCACTTACACTCCAAACTCCACAAACAACACATTTTTATATCAATTAAAATCTAATGGAAATTTTGTCCATCTCTTCCTAATAACAATTTTTTTTCTAATAAAGTTTCATTCTGTTCATCAAAGAGGACACAAATTTCAGGGAAATGGCCACAATAAAATCAATTATTTCACCAGGTAATTTTTTCATATTTAAATATTTTTTTTGCTTATCCAAGCTTTTAATAAATCACTGCTAAATATTTTTTTCAGGAAGTGCTTGTTAAAACTTTATAAAATAGTATTATCTATCCCTTTAAATTTTTCAACAAATAATTATTTCACTTTAAAATTATTTTTTATTTATATATGACCTAATAATAACTTTTATACATAATTCTTTTAATGTTAAGATTTCTTTCTTTTCCCCACATACACATATACAATTGTTACTTGCACAATTTTCACAATTTTTAGCATTCAAATAATATTTTTGTAAAATTTAATAAGCATTTTAAAATAACATTTATAGTTGTATTCTTCTTCAGATTAATAATAAAATCTTCTTATACTAAATTTAAAACACTTTATCTTCATTTGCACAGTATTGTGAAATATTTACTATTCATTCAGTATTTTAAATATTAGTAGCAGATATATTTATTATAAATGACACATTTTCAGATAATAGGTAGAAATTCATAAATATACAGTTCATTTTCATATATTTTGCACACATTCTTTTTTTTAAATGGGAAGTAACTTTACATATAGTTTTTAATGATTCTTCTCCAAATAACATGGGTATAGAAATCCCATAATAGTTTATATTTTTGAAGATTCAGTATTAACATAAAATAAAATTGTTCTTTCAACACATCCATACAAATATAATTAACTATTAATTTTTTACGACTCCAAAGTGTGATTTTCATTTATGTATGACTCTATTTTTGACATTGTCTCCTCATTAGTAGTATATTGGTTGGATAACTCATGTTGTCTCCATCAATTACCAATATTTCATTAAGCTTCATATGGATTTACAACAGGGTATAGTAGATTTTTTTACTCCATAGTAGAATAAATTAAATTGGTTTCTTAATATTATAAATCATTTAGAATATAATTTAATACAGTACTGATAAGAAATAAAGTATTTAAAAAAATATAACTTTAAAATTACTCGATTGGAAATAAAAAATGTATATCACACTTGAATGACTTGAATTGATTGATTCGAATGACTGGCTACTTTAATTTTTCCAGACAAGATAAATTACATATAAATTAATTTCTGTCTAGAATTTTTTTTTCTTATAATAATTTACCTAATTAATTTTTTTACATTCACATCGGCCATTCAAACCAATTGTGCAAACGCTTTGCGAGTGTTAAATAATAAATGAATGCCTTCTGATCAATACAAGATATAGAATTTATGCAGGAATAAAAAGGATCCTCTTATTCCTACGACTCAAATATTTATATATGAGCAAATCTGAAGTACTTGCACAGAAGGCGTGACGATAGAACGGTCACTTTTAAATCACCATATACAATGTCTGAACGAATGACGCGATGAAATTTCCTAGAATTTACTAAACGTCATTCCAACTGAAACTTAATCATATATATAAGTAAGCATTTATTTTTATAGTGTCTGCATATAATTTACATTCACATCGGCCATTCAAACCAATTGTGCAAACGCTTTGTGAGTGTTAAATAATAAATGAATGCCTTCTGATCAATACAAGATATAGAATTTATGCACAATTGGTTTGAATGGCCGATGTGAATGTAAATTACAATTATATGCAGACGCTATAAAAATAAATGCTTACTTATATATATGATTAAGTTTCAGTTGGAATGACGTTTAGTAAATTCTAGGAAATTTCATTGCGTCATTCGTTCAGACATTGTATATGGTGATTTAAAAGTGACCGTTCTATCGTCACGCCTTCTGTGCAAGTACTTCAGATTTGCTCATATATAAATATTTGAGTCGTAGGAATAAGAGGATCCTTTTTATTCCTGCATAAATTCTATATCTTGTATTGATCAGAAGGCATTCATTTATTATTTAACACTCGCAAAGCGTTTGCACAATTGGTTTGAATGGCCGATGTGAATGTAAATTACAATTATATGCAGACGCTATAAAAATAAATGCTTACCTAATTAATTTTTATATTAAATGAATTTTTTTTAACACTTCATTTAAATACAATATCAAAATACATTTTTTTAGCATTAAAATATTATTAACAATTTTAATAGTAAGTTTAAAATATAGAATATTATTTAAACAATACAGAATTAATTTTGCTACATTTTTAACAAAATTTAAAATAATTTGCAATATTAATTAAACTAAAGTAATAAATTAACTTTATCAACTTTTATTAACAAGGAACTAAAATTAATTTAATCTGTCTGTAACATGTGTGCACAAAGATAAATACATAGATTGCAGATTTTACAACACCATTCTGAAGATTCTAGAATAATTAAATAAGAATTATTTAAAATAATTAACTGAAAATAAAATTATTTAAAATACATTAAGAAAAACTTACTAAATATTAAATTTTCAATTAAAATTGTTATTTTAACATTATATTCTTAAGTTTAATAAAATACTAATTAATTTTATTCTTTAAATAGTATATTATAGCTTACTTTTATTTACATATTGAACTAATATATTTTTAAATTATTTTAGATATGCTTTTTAATCAATTATACAGTATATTTGAGCTTGTTTTATGCATAAATTAAGAGAGTGATACTGATAGATAAGAATTTAATTTTTTTTATTTATAAAACTGACTATATTAAAACATTTTTAATGGACTGTGGCAAATGGCATTGTCACAATATATATTGTAATAGTAAGATGAATTAGGGCAAATAGTTAATGAACAGCTGCATGTAATTTTTAATCTCAAGGTATTATATATGTTAAATATTGGCATTCTTTAATATTATTTATTTTCATTAATTGAATGGGTATTCATAATGTGTAAATTGAAAAAAAAACTCTCAGGCATGTCAATTAATGACATCATTTAATTTTAAATATATCTTTAAAATAAAAATTTGACATTGACTAAATATTGAGTTTTTCTAGCCTAAGTGTTTCAAACATCTTTCTATATAACAAAATAGGTAATGAGAGAAGATAGACTGCTATTTTATCTCAAAAGTTTTTGTTGTATGCTATGGCTAAAGAACATTTCAATTACCTGTTGTAGTAATTGCATGAGTCTTAATTAGAATTCATTAGATAAAACTTTTGTTTTCTAAATACAAAATTTAATTTTGAAATCATTCTGAACAAATTTCTTAAATATATTTATAAAATCATTATTGTATTTTTATGTGAAATTAATTAGTTATTAATTCATCATCATTATGAAACATTATGTATGTGAAGGTGTTTTTTATTTAACTTATTTTTCTGATTCCTAGTTTGGCTTTCCCACAATCCATCAACAAACTACTTTATTTCATCACTCCATGTTCATGTAATTTTAACTCATATACAGTATTTTGGGATCCTATTATAAACTTCAACTATTCATGTATTATCTTTTCTAGCAGTATGTGTGACCCAATTCCACTATTTCTTTCAATGATATTAGTGATACTTATTTGTTGTTTTATCTATATATTTTATTTGTATTTCTTTTTATTAATTCTAAATGTAAACTTTTCTATAGTTTATTGTGGTCTGAAATTTCTGTATTGTTGTTTTGTTAATTGTTTAAGTCTTAGATTCATAAATAAGAATTAATAAAATATATTGGTTGTCATTGAATAGCTACCATATCCCACTCGATGGCACAGTTTTCATGCTTAAACTATAAAATATGATCATTCCCGGGCCATTAATTATAATCATTTTGATGTGTTTTTTGTAATGCAAAAATAAAAACAAAAGAAAATCTTCTTTTTTAAATATTATTTAATTTTAAATATTATTTTTTATTAACATATACAAATTAAATGGTAATAATAAATGTAAAATAAAATAAACAAATTACAATTTGATTCGTCTTTTTTAGTTTGCTTTTTATTAGAAAAATCAATTTTTTATCGGAGATTTTTTTACTGGGAGTATGGCTTTTTTTTTTTGTTGTTTAAAAACTCATAATTGGAATAAAAAGTAAAATTTCTTACTCTTTCTTTCACATTTTATTTCTACAGAGAAACATATATTATTGCGTTATCGCTATTTTTTACTTTTTTAGTCTTTGTTTAAATTTTATTTCTTTTTACAGACAAACAGACATTACCACTATTTTTTATTTCAAATACAATGACAACTAAAAGTAAAAGTTGTTACAGTTAGGTTTATGGTTAGTTTTAGGGTTAGCTTTAGGATTAGTTTTAGGGTTAGTTTTAGGGTTAGGTTTACGGTTAGTGTTCTGTTGTCTGTAATGCTAAAATAAAAAATATCAGTCATATTTTTGTAAATATTTTTTTTTTTACTAACATCTATAAAATAAATGATAACAATAAATGGAAACTATATTCAACAAAGTATAACAGTAATTGGAGAAAAGAAAGAAACAAACTTTTTTAAACAACGACAAATATATATATATATAATGTTTATAATATATGCTTTTTATGACATTTAAAAAAACAGTGTACAATTGTACTTTTCTTACTGAATATTTTTGTGTTAACGCTCTTTTTTATTTAAAAAATATACATACGCTACAATCTTAAAATGTCTTGTGGAATGTTACGAACAGTATGTTACTTGACGCATTACCTAATTCCAACTCACTTTATACATATATCTCATAAACATTTACTACTTAAAACTTCAATACATTACGGTGTAAAAAGTCTGTTAATTATTACTTTACAAAATCTGAACATTTCAATCCTTTAAAATAATAAAAAATCCAATGAAAACAATATTTCCATCCAATTAAAAAAAAACACACCCTCTCCCCAAGCTGCAACCATTTTATAAACTGTGCGAATTTGGAAAATGTATTTGCTGCGATGCAACATACATGCTGTACTGCGACACGACATAGCAGCCTGCAATCTGTAGCACAACAAAAAAGTTGTATTATAGACAACACGGGTTCGAATGTGTCAGCCACAGAAATGGCATTTTTATGTGTTTTAGTGCAAAAATGGCGCCATCCAGTGGGATATGGTGGCTCATTGACAACTACCAATATATTTATTGAAAATTTTTTTCTCCCAACACAAGGACACTTTCTTTTAATGGTAAATTATTTGTACCAAAAGCATTTTATCCAAAGTTAATTGAATAGTTTATTTTATCTAACTATTTTCTTTATTTGAGAAAATCCATTGAACCTTACTTTAGTCGTTTTAGCATTTACTTTTAGTTGTACTTTCTTACTTTTATTGCATAACTTTTGCAACATTTTCTGAATCTCTAAAGCATGATTTGTGAAAACAATAATATCATCTGCAAAATATGTCAATGAATCCATCAAACTTCTTTTTTTCAAAACTTGTTTTTATATGACTATAATAAAAATAAAATATATCCAATGTTTGGATTATTTTGTATAGTCTTTTTCAAGGAGCACTAATAAGTTAAAAATAAATAAAATAAAAATATATAATAATAAATATCACTTATTCCAAACAAATGCAAAAATATTAAAAAATTCTAAAAGTTTTCTTTACCTCAACACCTTTTTCTATTACAAACAATCTCAACTTAATCAATTTTTTTACATTTTTATACCCTAACAAAAAATACCTTAAAAAAATAATTAACAAACTTATTATTTTCTTTTTTCTTTTCTATTAACATCTGTTAATTCAGGTTTAATTTCACTAATGTAAATCCCTTCATTTATTATTCTTTTATGGTATGGCTTTCAAAATCTTTATGTTTCAATTTATTCATATGATTGTAAATAGAATTTTTATCACTTAAATGCAGTCCCAACATATGACATCTTTATATTATTTTTAAAACAATTCAAACATTTTATTATGTAAACTGAATTCTTACTCTGAAATTATTACATTCCCTATTATTATTAATTAAAAAATTTAAACTTTTTTTCTTTTTATAAACTGATTACATGAAAACATTATATTTCTTATTAATTATTTTAAATAATTTTCTAATTTTAATAAACAAATTTTTGGATATGTTGAGACAAATATAAATTACCATTTTTTCATTCTTATTCTTATTTAATCTTATTCTATTCTTTATTTTATCAATATTTTTATTAGAAAATAAATGTTTCATAATATCTCTAGGACAATCATTTATAAAACATTCAAGCTTTATCATATTAATCTCACCTTTAAACAAATGAGTATTTGAACATAATTTAATTGTTCTAAGAATTTTATTATTGATAATATTTATTTTACTATGATTATCAATATCTTATAACTAATTATTTAATAATTCAAACAATGTTTTTTGTCTATATACAGAATTTTCTATAATAACATTATTATTATTGCCAATTTTTAAAAAAAATCTTAACATCCATATATTTAATAACATTAATATTTTTTTTCCATAGTAAATTTAATTTTCTCCTTTTTAGTATTAATATATTTCAAAAAAATATCTGTCTTTCTTTTATTACTGTTAAAAAACATAAACTAATCATCAACATACCTAACAAAAAAAATTTGATTTATTTTTACTGCTAAAAAAATATTGTTTTTCAAAATTATACATATATACTCTTGCCAAAAATCCACTTAGACTATTATCCATATTTAAAAATAAGATCTTTACAACAAATCATTAATATCTCATATAAATAAAAACGTTCTATTTTTAATTTGATCTCTTTATCTTTTATATATAAATCTATAATATTATTAATAGCAACCTCTGGATCAATATTCGTATACATATTAACTATATCTAATTTTACAGGAAATACATTTTTAAAAACTTGATTATCTAAAAAATCCCTTAATTTACTAATAAATTATGTAGAATTATTAATACAATTTTTTTTAAATATATTATATTTTATGAACTACTTTGAAAAAAAAAAATGTTTAGATGATATTTTAAATTCATCTGCAAAATTTAGATGGCTTAAATAATATTTAATTACTTTTACTCTCTTAGCTTTCTATTTTAATCGACAAAATACATTTTACAGCAAAACTCTCCATATAGTAGTGCCATCTTGTGCTAACAAGAGCAATCAATGGATGCCAGAAGGCTTGTGCATAAAATCCCTATCTAGTGCCTACTCATCCAATATCCCCAGACTAGTTTCTGGCTTGTGGCCTTCATCAGTGAGGAGCCTTGGATCTGAGAGCACTGCACCTAGATCTTAGGATCTAATGCAACCCTCCAGCACCCACCTTTTAACTCTATTTAACTACAAAACTATGAGAATGAAATTGAAAATGCTATTAATATTTTCAACCCAAGCTCAATAGCTTATATAGTCATATGGGTCTGAACTCAATTCAGCACCCATACATTTTGGTGTCTTTGGCTCTTTAACAACCATAGCCACCACTATCCTATTAGGCAGGATTGGTGTTAAACCACTAAACATCACATGATCACTATCTCATACTAGCACAATAATTGTTATTAAACAATTCAAAATACAGCAAAACTCTCCATATAGTAGTGCCATCTTGTGCTACAAGAACTGATGAAGACCACAAGCCAGAAACTAGTCTGGGGATATTGGATGAGTAGGCACTAGATAGGGATTTTATGCACAAGCCTTCTGGCATCCATTGATTGCTCTTGTTAGCACAAGATGGCACTACTATATGGAGAGTTTTGCTGTATTTTGAATTGTTTAATAACAATTATTGTGCTAGTATGAGATAGTGATCATGTGATGTTTAGTGGTTTAAAATACATTTTGTGAAAGTGCTATATAAAGTTTCATGATATGGACAAAGTCTGTTATATCCTCTTCTTAATGTTAATTTTCTTAATATCACCAAGTAATCTAATAACTCTTGTTACAATTTATAAATTTTTTCTTTAGAATATGGCAAACTCAAATCTTTAATCATTATGGTAATGCTTATGTAAACAAATGTCTTTTGATTATCTACAAATCTAAAGCCTATGATGATTCATATTTTTTTCTATATCTGTTCTCAGTAAGTGGATGTCATTCATTGTATTAAGAACACTTTTAAATTTAGCTTGCTTCTTTGATTGCTTTGAATTCAAGTTTGTTGTAGATCATAGTTAATTTAGTAAAGATTTTTTATACATTCTAAAGAAGATTGATACTTAGAATTTTTAAATTCTTTTTTGTCACATTTTCTCATTGTCCATATCATAATTGTATACTTCTAATCATCTATTATACTTTTATCATTTAAATATTTGGTATACAGTTTTGTCAATAACTTTTTTATTTTTTCACCTGCTTCTTTTAACACATTAATAACAATTTCAACATTTCATGGAGCGATTTCTGCTATTCATAGATTTAATTGAATGTCCCCTTCATTTAAAATACATTGCAATTCAGAAGATATAATAATTATAAGGAATACATTTGTTTTCTTGTTTTTTGTTACATAACTTTTTACAGAATTTTTGTGTACATTTCATGATGTCATATTTCTTTTTATAATAGTTTCATTTTTTTTTCTTATTGCTAAAACAACTTTCCTTACATGTGAATATGTTTATACTTTTTAAACTAATAGTTATTGATTAATGACTTGTAATTTTTGCACACTACTATTTGATTGTATTCTTTCTTTTTGATGAAAACCAATCCTCTTGTTGAAATATAAAAGTAGTTTTACATGTAAATAATTTTGTTTGTATTTTATATTTTTTTATATTTTTTCCTTTAGTTAGTTTATATATATATATATATATATATATACTAACTAAATATATATATAATATATATATATATATGTATATATTTTCGAAACATCAAGGTATAGATGACATAAGTAATTTCCATTTTTTTATTGCCTTAGGTGTCTATTTTTATCTACAAAATACTTTGTATAAAATTGTTGTAAAAAGTTTAGGACTGATGGATTCACTCTGACATACAGTGTTATAAATAGTTACCTTTTTAGTATCATTATGTAGTTAAAATGCCACTGTTACATATTTATAAATATATTTCAAGATTTGATAATTTTCTGATTCAGTAAATTCATGTTCCAAATTTTTAATTACTGAGAAATGACAAATCTCAATATTTTTTCTTAATCGACAAATTCACTGCTTAACAACTCATATTTATTAGTTATAAATATTTTTTTATAATACTGTATATGGTTAAATGAACTCTAACTTTTCTTAAATCCAAGTTATTATTTTGTTGATTTCAGTTCAACATTCTTTGTAGAAAAGTTATAATAATCTTATTAAAGATCTTGTACTGAAGTATCAAAAGATCTATAGATCCATATTTCTAATATTTTCATTTTTATCATTAAATTTTTTTTCCTAGTTGGAGTATTGTTATATTTTAAAAATTTGATATATGACTTTGTCAACATTAAAAAAATTATTTATAACATTTCCATCATTTCCTGAAACGTTTAAATTCTGTATAGATTTAATTACATGTTCCACCTCTTCATTTAAAATACTTGGATTTTAAAATTTATTGGAAATAATAATAGGTACTACATTGTTTTGTTTTTACATATTATTATTATAAAGTTTTTAGTAATATTACCATCTTATTGTCAAAGCAACTTTTTTTCTATACCAAGATATTGTTGTCTTTACAATTATATTCTTTTATGTCATTACTGCTCTACATCTGACTTGGCATTGGGAAGTCCCAGGATCGATTCTAGCACTCGCAGATCTGGTAGTCAAAGTTTTTATGAAATCTCAAACAATAAAATCATATGCCTTTTTTAAATGTTATTACTAATATATGTTTTTGTATGATGTCATTAGATTTTGAATTCTTTTAAATGATTCATTTTAAAATAGTTTCAATTTGCTTCCTATTATTTTACATCTTCTTGTCTCTATTGAAAGTTTGATAGTAAATTGCTGTTTTTATTAAATCAGCTATCTATGTAGCTGTTCTCAAGTAGATTGTCATTTATCTTTTTATTGCTCAATTAAGCGAAAACTATGTTTGAATTCTATTAATATTTAAAAAAAAAAATTAAGATTAAATTAATATCAATTGGGCTATTTCCGAAGGTTAGATTTAACAAATTTTAACACTGTTTTCCTTAATAGCTTTTCTTTCTCTAATTTTTCACCATTACATATATATATATATATATTAGTAAGTAACAATTATTTCTTGTATTGAATTTATTAAGCATAATACAGTCATGAAGTATATGTTTTATGTTAGTCAAAACTCATTTCCGCTGTACTTTTATTTGAAAGTTATATATTCATATTCATTGAAAAATAAAAATTAAAAAGGGATTTGTAAAGTACAATTGTTTAAAATATACTTTTATATCTTTGTTTTTCTAATTTATGTCTCTATAACCATGTTTACTAAAATAAATAGCAGTAATATTTAGTGGTTTTTTAATGCTTTCAATACAATGCTATATTTTTATTACTTTCTCCATGTTTATTCCTAATATTTTCATCTTTCAGTCTTTTTCAAGTCTACCATTAGATTTTCAATGACAATTTTAAATGTTTCTTTGATTAATTACAAGCATTTTGCACACATAAAGTTCATCTACTTCTATATTAGATTGAGAATTTGTGGCACAATATTGAATTATCTACATTTGGTATTTTCCATTAGATTGAATAACATCATTAATATCTGTAGTTTTTTCTATTGTATTTATGATGAATCTATTTCACTTATGCTTACAGTATTTGTCTCTTTATGTTAATCCAAGTTTCACACCAACTGTCTCTTCACCTTTTTCAAAAAATTTCACATGGTTCTGACAATACCCTATTAAGTATTAGTTCTTTCAATTCATTCAATTTTCCTTTACCAGAAAATGATCTACAATTGTAAGTATATAAATAAAAGATAATCTCAAATTGCAATATATATATATATATATATTGGAAACCAGATAATACTCAGCATGTTCTTTCTTTATTCACTATGTGAATGTTCACATGATAATAATCTACAAGGACAAGGAAGTCTGCAATGGACATTATAAATTAATTTATTTTTGTTTCTTTAAAGCTTCAGTGTGAAATCATATTGTTTTTTTATTAATATTATGTTTTTTTTTTTTTTTTTACTGCCATTATGATACTAAATTAGTACAAATATTTTTTATGTTTTATTGCAAAAAGCTTAGCTTTTGACTGCATTTTGTCTGTACCTAATCTTGATAATAAATAATTTGTTAGCCAGCAAATGAATATCTACTAATTCTTATTTAAAAGATAAAACAAGGAAAAGGAAGAATAAACTCTCGTAAACGGTAGATTAAATAATAACTTGGTGATTAATGTTGTTTTTATTTTTTGAGAGATTGTAAAAAGATTTTTAGATTGCAATAGTATATTTAAAGTATGTTCGATTTTCGTTTATACATCCACGTTAAAAGCGACCAAGTTTATATATGTCTCTTAATATTTGAATACAAGAATAATTTATATACTTGGAGTTTGAATATAAAGGATTTGAACACCGAATTTTAAGCTCTCTTTAGCTGTCCACTCTATCCCATACAACTGATACACATGACCATACACATGTGAAAAAAAAAAGATTTCCAATGGTACAGATCATGCCTCACACGGTTTTTGAATGTTTTTTCATACTAATATTCTTTATATCTACTAACCATGAAAATCATTCTTTTTTTTACTGTGTAAATGCAGTGTTATTGTTGTATTAATTAATCTAGAAACATTCTTTTTTTTTAATGTCATAGCATCGGCTAACCCGAGACAACTGCTTGTAAGGCGGCTGTGCTGACCACTCGACCACCAACGCTTGACAGTAGAAACATTCTTATTAAATTTGTGTGTATTATTAAGAGATAAGAAAATTTGTGATTTAATTAACGGTAGTTTTTAAAATGAACGATTTAACCAATGAGTTTATTAAATTAAATACAAGGTTAATCATTAAAACTTATTTATTTGCAGTTTTTTTTTTTTTTTTGTGCCTGAAGATTACAAAAAGAAAAAAAAATGTGCAGTTTATTTTTTAAAGTCTTCAAAAAGTCTTTATTGTATTTAGTTTGCTCAATTAGTTTTTTTTTGTTTCAAAGTAAAATACATTTCCTTTTTATTTAAATAGATGTTTTACATTGTGAGGATCATTTGTAATCCTTTTTCGTTTTTTATAATTTGCTTTTTGTTCGAACTTTTTAAAGTTATATAATAACAATTATTTATATTTATTTAAGTTTCTTTGTAAAAAGTAGAACACCGTCTCTGTATATATAAATATGTTGTAGATCTAAAAAAGAATTGTCAAAATGAATTTTATTAAAGAAATGATAACTGGAATACAGGCTTATTATATACCTATATATATATAGGGTATATGAGCACATACTTTCACATCACCGACTACGCTCCGCTCCATCTCATAACACTGATACACTTGAACACATATATGTCGAAAAGATAAATAATCATCAATATACTTATTTCATGCTAAACCAGAAATCATCAGTTGGTCCAGATTATCATCTCTACACATACACGCCATAAGTGCTCAGATATATATTAAGATAGCCAATCACTCTGCACTCCAACTCTTCAACTGTCCATCCAATTAAAAATCTGATGATGGAACCCTTGGAACGGAGAGTGGTGGGTCATGTGAAAGTCTGTGCTCATATACCCTATATATTACATGTATAGATACAGGTATGAAATAAGCCTGTATTCCAGTTATTACATAGTAGAGATGTCTGCCCATCCCTTATATATGTATTAAATGGGTTATGTCCTGTACATGAGGGGTCAGATTGACTTTAGGTCAACATGGGTGTGACAATAATCTCGGCCTCAGGAGGCTTTTGAGCATTACACCATCAAATTTTCAATTGGATGGATGGTTGAAGAGTTGGAGTGTGGAGTGAATTGAAGCTTGTCTCTTAAAGTGTGAAGATTGTCTATCTTAATATATATCTGAGCACTTATGGCATGTATGTGTAGAGATGATAATCTTGACCAACTGATGATTGCTGGTTTAGCATGAAATACGTATTGTTGATTATTTATCCTTTTGACATATATGTGTTCAAGTGTATCAGTGTTACCCTAAAAAATGATAGGAATAATAAAACGACTATCGAAAGTGATACAAAGGTTTTGTCTAGTCCAGTAAGTTTTAAACTTTTCCAAAGAATAGCATATTTTTGATTTAAAAAAAAAAGATTATTAAAATCATTGTCACAACAAACAGCCCTACCTATGGATGGAATATATTTTTATTAAAAATTATAGTCTACTTAGAAAAGAAAAAGAGAACATTAATTAAAAAATATTATTAATAATAAACAAGTAATATTATTTGAAAATAAAAATTATTAAACTTATTATTTATTAAAGAGTATAACTGAATTAAAAATGTTAAAATTTAATTATAGTACAATCTCAGTCCATTGACTATCAAGAAGATGAAGAACAAAAACAATATATGAAAAAATCAAAATATACTGAAGGTATTAACAATCATAATTTAAATTAATGATTATTATTTACAAAATATATTTAAAATACAAATCAGATTTTTTAAATTTAGTACATTTCATAATTATTACTTTTAAAATATCTGTATACAATTCTGCTATCACAGGAATTTAATATAACCTTTAAAAAAGTCAGTATCAATATTAATGATTAGATAGTTTTTTTTTTTTTTTTATTAAGGAAAACATTTCTTTAGAGTAAATACACAAATTCTTGTTATATATTAATAACTTGGACAGTAGATCTAATGGCTACTCCACGTCAGTTAATGCATCAAGTATTTCAGGCATCATTCTATTATATCTATGCAACTGAGACATGTCTGCTCCAAAGACTGCACCTTGGAGTGAATGGAAAAACAAGTTAGATGATTATGGAATGTAAATCTTTTATATTTATATTCCTAATAATCTTGGTTTTAATTTTATAGATAATAAAATATAAGTGAAAATATGTTTAAAATTATCATTAATGTATGATTATAAGAACATTTTAAAGTGTTATTTACTGGAAAAATCTGATTAATATTAACTTAATGCAGAAATTATGCTTCAATTTAAAAGATTATTTTTAGAATCTAGAACTTTTCATAATTTAGTGATTATGTGGTGGAATGCCATGAATTGTAATTTGAAAACTGCTTTTAGTTTCATCATCTTTTTATATATCTTGTTAAATTTTGGTTTAACTTCAAGCTCATAATTTTTGTATTTTATATTATGATAATAACAAGAATTAAATCTAATGTAGCTGAATGATAGACGAAAGTATATTATACATGTATATATGTAGAATGTTTATATTGAATAAAAGCTTAATGATAAGTTCTCATACTTGATGAAGCTTATTTGTTATTATCAATATGTGTAAAGTTTATGTGAGATAATATTACAGTAAGTCAGTGATTTCTCAGTGATTGATGTATTATATTTCATAATTTTATATAACATATATAATAAATTCCAGGAAGACTCATATTCTACATCATAATTTAATAATGCCCATGAATTGTAGCATCATTTTTAACTGAATGAAAATCATAAACTAAACTAAAATGAATATCAATCAATGAATAACAATCTAATACTTAAGTTAATAAAATTTATGATAATAATCTTTGTTATAACCTCATAAATTCCATTGGTATTTACAAAGGATAAAAAGCAAATAAAACATTGCTTCCACCTACTCTGAAATATAAGCATTATTTGCAATAGATCAAAGGTAAAGGAATAAAACTAAATATTATTGTCTTATAAATAAAAATATATGTCTATAATATAGGTCTCTTATAATAGATTGAAAATAATGACAAAGAATTACAGAAAAACTTTAATAGTCCTTATGTATCAACACACTGTTTATAATAATACAAACTTGTATTATAAGTCAAACATTATTTCTATATCTATTTAAATGAAATGAATCATAGATTGATGAAATAATAATCTTAATATGCCCTACATAATTTACAATCTCAAAGACATCTAACAAAATATATTACTCAAAAATTGATTTTTAATTACAACTAAATAAAATAAAAATTATTGTTAACTCACCTTTGCTATTTTACCAATATCAATATCCTTTTATTAACTAAGTTACTTATAATAGGATTAAATACTTAATAATATTACAAAATCAATTAACCCATTGTATCTTTCCATTTTTACCAACTTATTATATTTTAAAAGAAAATTATCCTGTTAAATAACTTTAAGATTTTCAATATCCAATCATAATAATATATAAAATAAATGATAGATTCTTATTTGATGCTTATTCCAACAATTGACAAATCATATCCAATTAATTTTCAATTTATTAAAGATAAGTTATTAAAACTTTGAACCGTAACTGTCAAAGCATATGAAAAATTGTTAGATTTATTATAGTTAAATATTGATATTAAAATTTAATATTTAAACTAAATTTATAATCCACATTAATGAACTTTAAACATAATTAAAGCAAATCATTCTAATTTGTAAGAGAATAAAATATATTTCTATTACAATTTTTATAACTGAATAAGATTATGATTTGTATGGCTGTATACTAACTTAATCTAATATTTATTTTAATCAATATTGATTTAAAATAAAATATATCAACATTTTATTGTAACTGCCTTTACTCATTTTCAATAATTATCATATTTGTATGTTTATCAATCATCAAATCAATTTATATCTAATTTTTATTTTAGAATATATCTATTTGTTACTAATAAAATAAGTACAATAAGCTTCCAATTACTTATTAAATATTTAAGAATGTTAAATCAGTTAATTTATTTCTGTATATGATCTTTGCCTGGTCACATAGTAAGCATTAAGTTTAGTACCAATAAAATGATATGTATATATCTTTGTTTTTAATTTTCAAATTATTTTTGTAACTGCTTTTAATGAGTTATGTGGCATAATCAATTAATGAATATAATTTCATCCAAATATAATTATCCAATAAATTTGCATTGTAAAATTGATGATAAGCATGTTTATTTGTTTTAAATTAATTCAAAATTTATTAACAAATTAATATAAATTAAGATCAAAAATATGTATATGACAAATAAACATTTAAAATATATGCATATAATCCTATTATACTTTAAATAATAAGTTTTTAATTGACATTAACTTCACCTTTAAATAGGTGATTGCACTTCAGTCTCCATTCATGAGATACTAAATACTAACACATGTTTATGTAACACAAGAAACATGTTGAATGTTAACACTTTCCAAATATAAGAGAATTCAATATATATATACACAAAAATTAATTTACTTATTTGTTAATATAAATTTAAGAGAACAAAATAAAATACTTATTATGATATAAACTTTTTATAACTCCTCATATAAGTGTCATACCTGATGTTAATTTATAATCAATAAATAATAAAAAAAAAGAATATTTTAAATTAAAATAACCATTACTATGCTGCAAGATATAAATTCAAATTTAGGAATACATAACTTATATTTAGGTATGTAAATAGATCAATACTTAACCTAAAATTATATTAATATTTCTATCAATAAATATTATACATTTTAAATAAAGGGGAAAATAGCAATAATAATGATAAATATAAACAAACAACCTGAGTAATAGTTCAATATTTTTCAAATATTCATATTATCTTTTCATTTAATAGATATTTGATTTATATAAGGTTATAAGTATGTAAACATTAATTTGATGCTATATATATATATATATATATATATATATATATATATATTTAGCAAATAATTAATTCATAAAATATTAAAAGTGAACAGATGCTAGTTTCATCTATTATGATGCTATGAAAACGAACCAATTTTATCCCATGTTTACATAATACATCATGCTTATAAAATTATATTAGGTGAACATAATCTTTGTGTACATTTTCCTTTTGTTAACATTTAGATCTTTTCATTGAAAAGTAGTAGGTATTATCTGTTTATAAACAAAAACATTCTAAAGATGTGTTTCTAAAATGTTGAGAATTAATTTTCATGGTTCAATGACTTTGTCCAGTCAATGGATGAACATTATTGCTCTCAACCCATTATTTTATCCATTTTCCAATCAGATACTTTTTTTTTATATGTCATAGCATTGGCCAGGAGGCAAACCCACAACCTTTTTACAAAAAAAAAATAAGGGATAAAATATACTATATGAGGAATAGTCTTTCTATCAAAAATTTCCTTTGTATTATTTAATAAATTATTCAATGTAACACCCCCTTTCCAAGCAATTTATTACATAATACAAAGGAAATTTTTGATAGAAAGACTATTTCTAGTGTAGTATATTTTATCCCTTGTTTTTTGTAAGAAAGTCTACATATGTCAGAGTAGTTTGAATTTAAATGAAAGAATAAAGGTTCATAAAAGCAGAGTTAAAAATAGATATCTTAGTTCTGCTTTCTATGTCCATGAAAATGATACAGGCCACACTATTAATTTTGATGGAGCTAAGGTTGTTTTCTTTGAGAGAAATGAAATCAAAAGAAGAATTAAAGAATCATTATTATTGAAAATATATTAATCTGAAGCAATTAACTTATTTAAGAGTTCTTTTAATATTAAGGGTGGATGGGAAGTGAATGGATTTGTGGGTAATGTTTAATATATATATATATATATATATATATATATATAACATTATATATATATATATATATATATATATATATATATATATATAGTGTAGTTTTTGTAGTTCTTTACACCTGAGAAGTCTGCTTTTAGCAGTGAAACTTTGGGTTGTGTTTTAATATTATTTTTTTGCTGGTCTGGTTGAATTTTGGATTTGGGGCAATTTTAATTTATAAACAGGATTCTTACAGAATAGTGATAAGTATGCAGACATTAGAAATGCATTTTGATGTTCCAATACCAAAGGAGATTCTTATATAAACATCTGACATTAATGGAATAGCATTGAAATGGTGAATGAATTTTTTAATTCTCCATTATTTTATTAATATATTCCTTTGTTATGTTTTTATATATTTATTGTTTTATAAATTCTAAACAAGTAAGGTTATGCTGTTTAATTATCCTTTTATATAGAATTCAGAATAATATGTGTTTTGGATATTAATAAAAATATAAATAATTTAACCTTATATGAAATTTAGCATAGTGAACCCTTAATTATATATTATTTCATTTACTAATTTTAATTACTTTCTTACATACAATTCTTGTAAATTAATTTTTTGATTAAGTTTTAAATTGTAGTTAAGTGTTTCTTTCCCTAACATTCATTTTACAATTGAGGATGTTTTAAAGTAAATATTTCTAATTGAAATATAAATTAATTAATGTGATGAATAAAAATAAACAACAAAACAACCTTTTTTTTAAAAAAAAATATATATTGATTCATAACATAGGAATAGGCATATTGCTACAATATATATATATATGTATATATTAATTACATGTACATGTATCCATATCTATGTATATCATGAAATATATCAAGTCATAGTAAATATTTGCATTTTGGTATGTACATATTTGTAAATAAAATATTATGGGATATTCATTATTTATATAAATATTACATACTTTGTGTTTAAATGACCAATTAATAAAATGTTTATTGTATAAGTGTTTCATTTACATTAATTTTTTTTTATTACATTTACATTTTGTTAAATCATTCATTAAAACTCCACATCCATTTTATTCCTTTGCTATATGTTTTTTTTATTCATGTCATTAAAAATGCCATTGGTGTTAGAGAACCAATTTAGATTTTTTTTGTTTATCAAGCATTTGTTACATGACCAGGTTCACAAATTAAATGAATTAACGTGTCTAAAAGATTCACGCTTGCAAGCTGAATAGAAACTGTTTCATAAATGCTCAGAGTTTGTGTTTAGATCTAGTTTCTTATTCCTGTCTTTCACTGGTGATAGCAAATAGCTTGAAATCATGATCAGAAAGTGGAATTAAGGTTAGAGATAGTGAATGCTTACTCTGACGTTTATGTAAACAGAAAACTATGCTTGACGGTGTTTTTGGTAGAACGCCATCTGTTATCATAAATACAAGCGTTAGCAAGTTTTTTAACTTGTGTTTTTTGTTTTTCATAAATGTACCTTTGATGTCTTTCTTGCAATGATGTATATTGCAAAGGCTTCTACTATGTGGTGATGCTGAACTGAGATCAGACCCATGTAGCTATCTGGCTTACTATGCTGAGTTTGAAGACATTAACGTGTCTAAAAGATTTACGCTTGCAAGCTGAATAGAAACTGTTTCATAAATGCTCAGAGTTTGTGTTTAGATCTAGTTTCTTATTCCTGTCTTTCACTGACGATAGCAAATAGCTTGAAATCATGATCTGAAAGTGGAATTAAGGTTAGACATAGTGAATGCTCGCTCTGATGTTTATGTAAACAGAAAACTATGCTTGATGGTGTTTTTGGTAGAATGCCATCTGTTATCATAAATACAAGCGTTAGAAAGTTTTTTAACTTGTGTTTTTCATATATATATATATAATATTTAAATACAAGTATATTGTCTATACTGAATGTAATTGGAAAAGATTTGAACTCAGGCTTTCAAGCTGTGTACATCTTTCCATTCTATACAACTGATATACATGACCACATACATGTGAAAAAGATAAATGATCTCCAATATACATATTTCATGCTGAGCTAGCACTTAGCATTTGATCTAGATTATCATCTCCTCACACGTATATAATCAGTGCTTAGTTTATATTAAGATAAATCTTCAAACTCTAATGATATGGATGGCTGAAAAATTGTAGGGTGGAGAATATTGACAGTTATCTATTAATGTTTGAAGATTTTCTATCTTAATATACACTGAGCACTGATTATAGATATGTGTAGGAAAAGATGATTTGGTCCAAGTGATTGGTACTAGTTCACCATGAAATATGTTATATTGGAGATTATTTATCTTTTTCACATGTATGTAGCCATGTGTATCAATTTTATAGGATGGAGTGGATAGATGTAAGCAGCTTGAAAGTCTGAGTTCAAATCCTTGTAATATATATATATATATATTAGACAGGACTTGAATTCAAATTTTCAAGCCATAGCTATCTACTCTATCTTATACAAATGATAAACATGACCTTATACATGTGGAACTGATAAATGATCTTTAACTCTTTCATTGCTTAAGTGGCCATATTGAATATTTAAAAAATTATGTTAATCCACAAATTTTATCATGAATTAAGTTCATATTCATCAAAAATGACATAATATATATTTTTTGAAACATAAATCAGAAAGAATATAATTAAGATGAAAAAAATATAGTTATTTATATTTAATGTAATAAAAAATAGAATAAAAGTTAATATTTCTAATAATTATTTTCATATTATTTTATAAATTCAAAATTATGCACACAACTTAAAACTATTGTTTTATTAGTAGGTTAGTTGGATTCATCATAAAATTTTTAAAAATTTGGTATATAATAACACTTACCTAAGGTAATCCATCACTTGAAAACTTCATAGAATAAAGACATTAGTACCTTTCATTTTTCTCAGTAGTCCTTCAAAATGCATTTCCAGACAGAAGTTTGCAATGTATAAGACATCCGTAATAAGATCCCTTATAACAAGTAGTTAATATTGATCAATATTTAGTATAATTTGCATATTATAATAAAGAACTTCAATACAATTTGTAATTTATTAAAAAGCACTAATAAAATAGTCACTATATACAAAATAAAATAATAAAGTAAAATAAAAAGTGAATGAAATACTAAATTCATTACAGAGTATAAGTTTGTAATATATATATATATATATATATATATAAAATATATATATATATATATATATATATATATATATATATATATATATACTGTCAAAATCATTACTTTTAGCATTTGTGTATTTTTACTATTATTAAAATGCAGACAAGAAATTATAGAAAAATCTAAATCTGGTCATTATATTTTCAAAATATGTTCATCTTTGTCTCATATCAATTAATTCAAATACTCAACCCAAATTCACATCATATCAAAAAATGCAGATAATTTGTGATATAAATGTACACAATCACAAGCTATTTTTTTATGTTGGTCTCAATAGTAATTTTTTCATATATTTTTTGTCAAATATATGTATATAAATAAAATAATAATTAAAAAATATGTAGCTTTCAAATTTATATTGCAGTAGTCTATAATCAGCCTAAGTTTATGTACTATCAAAATAGTTACTTTTAGCATTTGCTTATTTTTACTATTATTAAAATGCAGACAAAAATTATAAAAAAAAATCTAAATTAGGTCATTATATTTGCAAAATATATTTATTTTTATCTCATATCAATTAATTCAAATTACTTGACCCAAGCTCAAATCATAGAAAAAAATGCAGATAATCAGGATCTATTTTTTTATGTTGGTTTCAATAGTAATGTTTTCATACATTTTTTATCATATATATATATATAAAATAATTAAAAATATATAATAAAATAATAATTAAAAAACATAATAAAATAATAATTAAAAAATATAGAAATATAAAAATAATTACCATTAGGTTCCCATAACGTTTTCTTCAAAATACAATGGAAAAAGTAAAACTTTTTACCAATATATTTTTCAAGCTGAAATGTTCTCCAGTAACTATCAAAAAATGAAAGACAAACAAATTTAATATACTTAATCACAAAAATTATTATAAAATTTTTATTTTTTATCATAGAAAAATAAAATTTACCTTTCTGGAAAGTGCAGTCAAAGATGGAAATGAAAGTATAAAAAGTGCCTGCATAGTCTATGTAGATTTCCTGTAATCTTAACCTCAACCTAAATGTTTATAATTTGAAATTTCTTGTGCACTTTAAGTACTTAACTATACATATTTCATGCTGAACCTGCACTCATCACTTGATCCAGATCACCATATCCACACTTAAATACAACCAGTGTTGACTTTTTATTAAAATAGCAGAACTTCAAACTTTAATAGTAAATTTCAATCTTCTCCACCCTCCAACTCTTCAGCCATCCATATCATTGAAAATCCAATAATGGAACACTCAAAAGTGCTTGTTAATGCAAATATTACTGTCATATCCAAGTTGACTTTAAGCCGTTCCGATCCTGCTTATATAGGATGTTAATATGTTCATTTAAATACTCAGAAGGATGGGTATGTGATATTTAAATCTGGCTGGATATGTAATATTGAAATACATGTGTAATGTTTTTGTTAAATTTAATACAATTATATAGGACTTGAACTCAGAATTTTGAGCTCCCCTACTGCTATCCATTCCCTTTTATACAACTGATTCACATGACTATATACATAGGAAAATGATTAATGATTTTTGTGCTGAACCAGCACTCATAAGTTGATCCAGATCACCATCTCCTACATATACATATAACAATGCTCAGTTTGTAATAAGATTTAATATAGTCAATATACAATATATATGTTAACAATTTGAAGAAAAGATTGGGAATTGGAATCATATTTTCTGCATGTATAATTAACAATTGGATATAAGATTGTCAGTGTTAAAGCAAACAAATGATTGGCTGTAAGAGAAGCTGGGAAGACCAATTTTTTTATCTCTTTAATACTTTGATTGTTATGTTACCACTTACAGCTTTTTTACCCAGTGTGTTAAAGTGCTTGTATATACTATCACTGATAATAATAAAATAAAAAGATAAAAAAAGGTAAAAAGTTAAAATACTAAACCTTTTAGGCATTTTCATTTTTAAAATCTTTTTATTTCAGAAAATTTCAAAATATCGATATATATTGTAATTGTAAGAAAGTTGGTTTAGTGAAGAGGATTTTCTTTTTACTTGCTCCAAAAACTGGGTGCCAAAATTTCAAGTGTAAGAAAAGGGGTTCAACTTAATTATGCTTCAAGAATTTAGATAAGCTAAAATTGTGACAATATGAAAGGGGAGGTTGAAGTAGTCTAATTAAACCCTATGAATTAGTATTAGTTTAAAGAAGATAAACATATAATAATGCATTATTTACAACTGAACTTTAAGTATAAAACTGTATTATGTAAATTAATGAGACTTAACTATGAATCCAAATTACATTTGACAAATAAATGATCTAATATTTCAGTATATGGATCTCTTCTTAACATTTGGATAAAGTGTATCAAAAATTAGGTTGGAAGTATCTCAGGGTATGTTAGATATATGAATTGGTTATTATAATCGGTAGCCAAATACTTTTGATAAGTGATATAATCTTAAACTAAATATGGTCAATTTCTAATGAATAAATACATTTATATTTTATTTACAAGAATAAGAAAATGACAATAATAATAATAACTATATATCAATGTATATTTTTAATTATCACTTCTTTAATTCATTCATTTTGTTACAAAGGAAAAATGTAAATGAGAAATTCAGAATAACATGCACAAATAAGGAATATTATTTTTAATCTTATATCATTAACATTGGCAGTCCATATTATTGGATAAAATAAACCTAACATAAAACATTAGTTAAGTTAAATATATTCTCCAAGATGAATAGTTTTAATAACGTTCCATTACTCAAGAATGCTGTTTTGAAATAACAATGACAACAATTTTTTTGATCAAGTAACTAAATACATAAATATAAAAAAATAGTACTACACAAATACTCACATTCACTTCATTAAATATCTCTATATCCTAATATATCCAATAAACATGCAATATCTAATGCAACTGATATGTAGCCACTTCTTTCAAAAATATATTTATTTCTGCGAACCACTTTATCCAAATCTAGGAAAATCCACATTTACTATTCTAATACAATGAAACTGCTGCAAAATCCATTCACTTTTAAAGACATATTCTCAATGCCAAATTAAATTAAGTATAAAAATAATAATAGTTTTGTAATCGAATGTAGGGACTTCAAAACCAGGGAGATGTTTAAAGTAATTGAAAACCTGATATTAAGTTTCATGAGAAAAAATATAGACAAATTTTATTATGAAGAGAGTGCTATAATGAGTTTAAAATATTTTGACAGCTTTCATTTATGCAATAGTCATGAATGTCAAGACGTTTTTATGAGTATGATTAATTATAGAAAACTATTTGAATGGCAAAACATTTTGAATAAGTTTGGCTCTTGTCATTTCTTATCCAATGATGGTAAAGCAAACACAAAATGTTTGATATATGATAATATGAAGTTCAAAAATAGAAGTTTTATCCAGATGTGACAAATTATGTAAACTGTAAGAATTTACTTTATAAGAAATAGGATTGTTATAGTTTTGTATGGTATACAGAAGCTATATTTTTGGCTGAACTATAGTGTAAATATTCTGGTAGAAATTTATACCAATTGTGCCATAGTTTAGATCTGTTTTATAATTATCCTGTGAAGACTAAAATGAAGGAAAGTATAATGATAAGATATAGAAGGAATAGAGAATTGGAGGCAGTTATTCATAATAAATGTTTTATCTCTTGTGTAGAATCCAATTTTTTAAATATTGTAAAAGTTAATTATTTTATTCTTGAATTATCTAAAGCATGTAGTATTTTTTTTATTTTTCAGGTATCCATTCAGGATCAAATATGAAATCATCTGCCTCCCATTAATACTCTGTTCTTTTTCAAGAAATACTATCTAATTTTGTTTTATGTTATGAAGGAAGGTTACAACATTGTAAACCCTTACATATTGAGTTATAGTAGTTGAAATGATGATTATGATGATGATTACTACTACTACTACTACTACTACTACTACTACTACTACTACTACTACTACTACTACTACTACTACTACTACTACTACTACTACTGCTGCTACTGCTGCTGCTACCACCACTGCTATCACACAGAATTAAAACTTGAAAAAATGAAGGATTTTCCAGATTTGAATGAAGACATCTGTCTAAGTTAGACCATCTATGCACACACCTATGCCCACACACATAACTAAAAGTTGATTTCTAATTGTCAGCTAGAATTAGAAGAAATCTTGCATTTTAACCACAGTTCATTTTCTTTTCTGTATTCTAGCGATGACTTCCTCTTGCTAATTAATGAAATATACATAGCTGAATAAAAAAAAATAAAATCTTTTTTTTGGAAGAATTAGGGTTTCACTTGGGTTTAGAATTAATACCCTACAATATATATATATATATTGAATAGAGTATAGTTATATATTGTATAGAATCTTGTATTTTTAATTTAATTAAGAAATATCATGTTAACAAATGAAAAGAGGAAATAAGACATATAATCTCCAGGGTTACCTAATGACATTCCTGTTTCTGGCTAAAATATTCTAAATGTATGCATGTTTTTTTATTTACGCATTGTCATAATTTCCCTAACTATATATTTATTTTCATGCTTGCATATGGTATAATTAATAAACTTCATTACAAATATTATTATTGACAATGGCAATAATTGTAATCTTTATGTCCAAGTAAAAAAGTAGCTAGAACTCTTTCCAATTTGCCTGAAGTGCCATCTTTGAATCAATTCATGTATTATATAATAACAGTCTTTAATTAATCATCACAAAGACTGTAATATATTAGAATATATTATAAGGATACTTTAAAATATTATATTGGATAATTTTTAATAGTTTAAAATATATAATTTATAAAACCTGCAATAAAAATTGTTAGTTTATTATGCATATTATAATCATTTTTAGAAGTAAATCATTTATTTTATTTGATAGTTTTTAACATTGTTTATAATAATTTATAAAGTGCTGTAGAAAATTCAGCTTTTTAAAAATTATTAAGTCAACATTTTAAAAATATAAATAATGTGAGGCTACCATTCATGTTTACTTTTATTGATTTATTGCTTAAAGTGTGCTAAATACTATAAATCAAAAATCCATAGCATATATATATAGTAGATATATAGATAAAAATAAATAAAGGATTGAGAAAAAAATATTTTTTCAATATTTTTTACCCTTTTAAATTTATTATAAGCTGAAACTTTTTAGAAGATAAATGCCTCATGCTTGTTTTTTTATTTTTTATATTTAGCTTTTTTTTTATTATCATATATATATATATATATATATATATATATATATATATATATATATATATATATATATATATATATATATATATATATAATTAACTCTCTTGCATTCCTATACTTTTTATTTTTCTATCTGGTGAGAATTTTTAGAAATGCTCAACTTTTCTGCTTGTATAAAATCTTTATTTTATAATAAAAGTCTATAAATTGGATTTGATTTTCTTTCAATTTTTTTGTAAGTCAGTAATATTCTAAATAATTACATTTGACTGTTAAATATTTAAAAACTAATCTGTAAATATAACAATGTACCATAAACAGCACTAATATTTATTTAAAAACACTAACACTAAATTTGAACAAATTCATTTTTATTTTAAGTTTGTTTTTTTAATGTGAATGAATGAAGGTAGATTTATGATAATTCTATCAAATTCTGTTTTAAAATCTGACATTTTCATCAAAACATTACAATATTTTAAAAGACTTTAAACACCAAGCCAATTTTGACTGATAATGATGTAATAAACACTGGCATTTTTAAAAAATATTATAGTCAAGCTTATTAACTTCTATTTCTAAAAATGTAATTTAAATGAATAACTTGAAAGATTATCTGTATATTTTTTTTATAATAATTAATCAATTAGTATCTAAAAATAATCAAAAATACTTTATAAGCAAGCACAGAATTATTTTAAAATTACTCTTAAAAATTAATGATAACACTCTCAGAGTTTTTTCTTCTTCTGTCAAAAGAACAAAGCAGAAGTCTATTGATATTATTGCAGTCTGTAAAAGGCTGACATTAATAAAAGCATTATGTTAAAATGTACTTTTATATATATATATATATATATATATATATATATATATATATATATATATATATATAGTGCATTAACATATAAGATTACATTAATACTACAAACTGAAAAACAACATAACTTTTTCTGAAGAAACTCTTAATGATTTTCAATAAAGGTGAGAATTTACAAGTTAATGCAGGTTAATACTATAATCAGGCAAACACCCACACCATTATAAAATTTAGTTCCTCATGTGATCATTAAATATATTTAAAATTTACTTTATCATGTTAGAATATATTTAAAGAGAAATGGTAAAAGTTTATCAAACTCAGTTGTAATTCTCTTGCTATATCCCTAGCATTTTAAAGTTCATGCTTTCATATGTTAAATATATTTAAACTAACATTAATAAAAGTTTATCAGTTTCTTAGTAAAAGTTTATAAAATTCAGTAGTATTTTTCTTGCTGTAATCGTGATATTTTAAAGTTTACTTTAACATGGGTTAAATATATATTTAAACTAAAATCCTACAAGTTTATCAACTCATTATACAATTTAATTAATTTAAAATGTATTTATAAAATCAAATTTTATCTTGCTTTATTAAAAAACTATACTTTTTGTTTAAAAAAAATTCCAATTCTGTAATAGTGCTGACCTTTTTTTTGGATTTTTACACCATTTAAAATCATTTGCGATCTATATTTTTATACATTTTTATATTGTAGATTACAGTGTCTTTTAAAATAATTAAAGCAAAAATTTATATAGTAATAAAATTCTATATAATGTAACAATATGGATATTATTCTAAGGAAGGAACAAGGTAGTCACATCTCACTATAACAAACTTAAGGTCTTTGTATAGGATACCATGGTTGGAATGATGCAATTGTGATCTAAATTTGAATTTATTTCAAATATAATAATTTAATATCAAAAATATTTAATATAAACACAATTTAAACATAATCATTCAATCTTTACCTTTATTAATCATTCCGTTATGCTCAGAATTCAAACTCAGTGTAGGTAAACTCTTTTCAGGGGTTTTCATCAATTTTACACCCATAACAATATTTAATATAATCTCAATATATTTTTAAAATTTATTTCAATCAAGCTATTAGGATATTAAATAAGTATAATATATATATATATATATATATATATATATATTATATTTATTTATATAAAGTTAATATATATTATATATATATATATATATATATATATAACTTTAATTTTGCTTTATAGAATGAATAAATAAATAAATTAAATAAATTAGAAACTTCTTTAAAAGTTAAAACAAACTTTAACAATATTTATTAACTAATAACAATTCAGATTTATTTAATATAACAAAAATAATTAGTATAAGTGTTTTACTTACATCTCTACTATTTTATAATATCAAATAATTAATACCTTTTCATATTCATTTAGTAGATATGTGTCTCATAAGACGAACAGGTTTTAATAATATATAACATAATAAACAAATTTTTATAATTCACAAAAAGAATCACAAAAATGCTAAACTAGCTAATCTTGATTTAATTCATATACAAATAAATAGTAATTTTGTACAATCCATATGAGACAATTCCGACTTCATGAGACCATTGCTATGTATAGTCATTATTAAAAAAAATCTTTCATACAAGATATTAGTTATTTAGCCAACCAACAAGAAACAAAAATTATTATATTAATTAAATTAGTAACAACAAAGTTCTATCATGTCATGAATAAATCCAATATAAAGAATGGTGAAATCTTACCTTCATATTAAGTTTACTTTATACCTCAGTTCATATCTCACTGTGTACCTCAGTCAAGTTGCTTTTATAGAATACCTAAATTTTTATTATATATTAAAAAAATATTTGACTGCACGATCTTCTATTCCTCTTAATTTAGTCTTTCCTAAATGAGTTATTCCATGGGAAACAGATTTTAGTAACAAAGGAAATAAAATTAAATATTTTTAAATGATGATTCCGAAGATAATATATGCTATTAAAAATTCATATTACTGTCATATTTATTTCCATATTTGCAAAGTTATGTTTGTTAAGAATAAAGTTCTTTATTCCTTGATCATTCATCATCACAGAGGCAATCAAGATATCTAGTTGTTTCAAAACATTCTTCTTGCATTATGTTGACATTTTATTCCATGAATGAGTTCACTATCAATTGGAGTTTCATTTAAATTATATAGATGAAATTTGTATAATTTTAGGCATTTCAGTAAGAATAAGTAATTACATTTATCTTCAGTTAGAACTATAGCATTATATTCTATGACAAGTGGTGCTTACTCACAATGCATTTTTCTATAGGTATAATCTTTTTAAATTACTTTTGGTTTGAGTAAATAAATGTTTTCTGAAGAAATTGATCTGTTTTGGAATTCCAAATTAGAATGATTTTATAAGCTCAAATTTATAAAAATATATAATTTCATTTTGAAAATACGAATAATATTAATAAAGAGTAATTTATTTACTCTTCTATTTGGATATTAGACTTTTTTCCTAATAAAACTTTTATCCATAAGCAAATCATTCAAATTAGCAATCTATCTTTTAAAAGTATTTTATATTTGAGCACAGTAAAATTATTGATAGAATTCTTTAATAAATTATGTAGTTCATTATTTATAATAGAATCAACTTTCAGTAGCATGTAGTGCATATATCATTTGGTTTTCACAATTGTTACCTTCTATAATTGTTAATTACATTAATAATCAATAATTGAATTTAATTTCATTTCCTTTGTATTAGCTGCTAGGCTGCAACTTGACCTTAAAGTTATCTCTATGTCAACATCTTGGTTAATGAATTTTATTAGTTTAAACAATAGTTTTATATAAATGGATCAAAAATAATTATTTTTAATTGTCTTAATTTTATTAAGACAAGTGTAAAAAATATAATATATATACTAACCTTATATACTTAGGTTATTGTTTTATGTACTCTCACAATAAAAAAAATCATAGTAGATTTTTCAAGATTGGTGCAACATTTGTTGAGTTATAAACTCCCAAACAAAAAAAGAAAAAAAAATTTCACATTTATATTGTAATAAGGACTACAATCATAATATTAATATTATTTTTTTAAAAAAAGTTTATATGTCTAGGCATTTTTAATGCTATCAATTAAAAAAAATATTCAAAACTTTTATTTTGAATTTGAAGATGCTTTAAAATATATTTTTTACTTTCTATTTTAATTTAAAAAATATATAATTTAAAGAAATATAATAAAAACACTTTGTAAAAAATAAAAATGCTTAAAATCTAGATCTCAATGTCTGTTTTCAAATGTATGCAACAAATGTTTGATTTAAAAAAAAACAAAAACATTATTTGACAGATTCAGCAGTTTAATAAATTAACACCATTGCAATTTTGAAATAGGTATTTTTGCTTGATTAAAATATAACCTGATTCTGTTGAATCATCATAACACCTGTTATAACAAGAAGTTATGAAGTGAATAATTAAGAATTTACTGGCTTAATTTCTATAAGATCGCTTAGAGGAATGAAATAATCTCTTTTCAATTAATAGTGAATTTTTTTGCAGCTTTATAAATATAATTTGGATAAAACATCAAGAAGTGATGGTATCTTTTCTATTAATCTTAAATAATACTTGACATTTCAGTATCAATATCAATTGGAAAAAAAATTTTTAATCATTGTCCATAATAATATCACAAAGAATATTATTTTAAACCTACTTCTAAGGAATATTAGTTTTTGAATAATGAACATTTAAAATAATAGAATTAGATGGAATACAAAAAAAATATTAACAAAAAGTTTATATATAAAAGGTTGTTTATATAATACTATATATTAACAAGTATTTCTTATTATTAAACAAAGTTTATATACATTTTTTTTTGCCTACTCTTAACAATTTGCATTATGACTGGTTAATTCATTTTTATAAGTTTTGACTATTTATACAGTTTTTCAGGTAAATGGATCTGATACCAAGAAATGATTCCCACAGTTAACAAAAAGCAGAGGTCATTAAATATTTAATTAGAAGCCTATTTTTAAATTGGTTGTTTTTTTGCAACCATAGAGTTATGACTCACAGGTTATTAGATTGAATTTTATAAAATAAATAAAGATGGCTCCTTCTAATTTGTCCATTAATATTGTGTAGATGGATTATCATTTAAAATTTATTATCAGGATTAAATAAATATAATCATTACTTAATTTAATGTGAAAGTTCCTACCTTTATTATTTTGTTATGACAGTTTAACATTACTAAAATTTACTAAGAGATTATGAATAATCTTGCTTTTATAATTGTTTTAATGTTTCAATGATTTAAAAGATTTTTAAAATAATAGTATGGTTTTGAGAAACATATTTATATAAGATAAAAACTATTTTGAGATGGTACTAAAATAACTAAGAATTAATAGTTTATTAGTATTGTTAATTAATAGTATCAAAAATAGATAATTTATTTTTATTATAATAAAGAAAAAATATTAAATATGGTGTGAAGTGAATTTTAACAAGAGGAAACATGTTGATCTGTGAAGTGTAATTGATAAAAAAAATCTTTCTAGTATCATTTATAAATATACTGAATGTAGTGGACAATCTGAAAAATGAATAGGGAGATATCACATACTCTTAAAGTGTGAAGTCACAAATAATAAAATAGAAAAGGCAACATAAAAAAAGAAAATTATTAATATTGAATTGGGAATGAAGAAGCAAATATTTTGAAGAAAGGAAAAAGAACCGTGTTTGGTGCTATTTTTTAGTTATTGTTTTTGAAGAGCAGTTGTAATTAGTATATTGTAAAGCATTAGAATGATCTTGATTGATAATGAATGAAAGGAAAAAAATGGAGGATTGCGGAGAGATAGTCGTAAACATTATATGCATTTTTAAAAAAAATATTGAATGATGACGATGTCATTATTTATTAAAAAAAAAAAATCAGTTAAATTAGTTTTTCATGTGGGTATTTCGAATGTCACATAATCCAAAAAGCAAATCAACATTTATACGATTTTTATAATAGAAGAACTTTACTTGAACTGTGAATTGTTGATTTAGATTTTATCTGAAATTTGATTCTAGTGAAAAATAGTCGGTACTAAAATGTCAAATAATAAAGCTACATTAATAATTTTTTCATGGTTTTAATCTTGATAATTTTCTTTCAAAATTTGTTTTATATAATTTAAAAGAGAAAAAAAAAGAAATCCAATAATTAATTTTTATGAATGTTTTAGTCGTTTTGTTCTTTTCCATTATTTATGTCATAATCTTTTACTTCTTTTAAGATTATTACATTTTATAAAATATTTTAACTTTCAAATTCTAAAAATATAACCATTAAGTGAAAGAAAAAAGAAATCTCTCTCTCCTCTTTCTCTCTCTTTGTCACACTGTAATGCCTGTACACTTGACTTATCTTTCTGATGAAAAGCTTTTGAAAATCTTTTTCAAGAGTGTAAGGGAAAGCTTTTCTTTTGTCTTCAATAAATAAGCTTTATTTATTACCAAGAAATAATAAAATGGAAAAAAAAATCAATTTCTTTGAAATACTTATATGATCTTTACAGAAAATAATATTTCAAAATACGACTGTAAAGCTTTTTAGTATTATTTATTCTGATGAAATAAAATGTCATATATTGATATCCTGTGAATATTTTGAAATAATTTAAATATACAACCTGTCATGGTATTCTCTATTACTCATATTTTAGATTTTATTAAAGACTTCATTTTAGATATAAATGTTAATTGCCACATTTGTTATCAGTAATAAAAATCGAATCCTTTATAACTACAAGACATTTTATATATATAAAAAAATTATTATTTATGGAATTTGGTATTCCATAACAAATCAGATGACATGACTTTTGTTAAATGGGTATTCATTGTATTGTTATGATATTTTACGTTATATATATATTATTATCCTTATGTAATTGTGAGGATTTAAATCAATAATCTAATAAAAAAAGGCATTAACTTATTGAAGAAAATTTATGCGCACACATATAAACTGAGTACACTGGCAATATTTCAAACTCATGTTGAATAGATCTACTAAAAAATTATTGTGTAGGAGTATAATGTAAACATTACATCAACTAAAAGGATATATTAATATGTAATATATTTTAAAAACCTTTTAGTTGATGGAATGTTTATATTAGTTTCCTGAAAATGAGATTTACTGTATCCATTTGAGCATTACTTTGACATTAAATCAGTATAAAGTGTTTATTTTACCACTCACTATTTATTTAAGTGTCATCTAAGAAAAGTATTATTTTTAAAAATATTTTTACTGAAGTTTTAGCATTTTTGCCATTTTTTATATATATTAAGGCTTTTTAGATTTTTGCTCTGTGCAATTTATCTTTTATTGCAATTATTCTTTTTATTAGCAAATCTTTGTTGCTAACTTAATTACACTGTTTAATTTAAATCAATGCAGTTTTCTCACTAAACATGGAATATTTCTTAATTAACATGATACCTATTTATGTCTATATAAATACAACTTAAAAATATTACAATATTAAAATGTTGTTGAATTTGCTTATTTATGAGCAATGCATCCATTTATTATATTTAGCTTCCAAACAGAATATTCTGCTTCAGAAAATAATTTTATATCTAAATTAAGATGGTACTCATTGCATATACATATATATTTAATGATTTGTGAAAAATATCTAATTAAGTCAGATTCACATATATTACTCAAATAATATTAATAACTGAAGAATATACACAACATCCCTTTTGCACTTGTATATGCATAAATATATCTTATAATTATTTAAATTATATATCAATCTATAGATAATTATCAATACCTTACAATGTTTGCTGCTATTAAAATGGTATATATTGGCACACATCCTGTTTCACCTATGTGTTTTCAAATAGTAATTATTGTAGGTTTAAATCCCACCAACTACATGTATATTTATGTATATGCATGTATAACCACATATATCTATGTATAATATATGTATCTATGTATATTTTATATGTTAAACGCATGGCTGTGTAAACATCATTATATATGTGTGAACATACTTATGTGTATGTCTAATAGCATTACAGCATAATTATAATTATAAATCTTTGATTTAATATAATGTATATGTCTAAATTTATTCTTTATTTTACTTAAGAATCATATATATATTCTCAATTCCACTGGTGACCAATATACATATATAGCAAAATGTTTATGTAGAAAATAATTTAGTTTCTAAAAATATTAAATAATTCTGACTAAAAAGATCACATCACATGCATCTGTTTTTGATTTGCATGGAGATCAAATATAAATCTTAAAAATAACAAAATTTAAAGTATATCTTGGACAAAGAGATTGCAACCATGCAACACTATTTTTATTCACTAGGGAATCACTTTTGTCTTTACTAGGATGTGAATATTAAAGTTAAAAGTTAATAAAGAAAGATTAAATTTAAAGATTAAAATTTAAAAGTTGTAAACAAGCTAATAGGTTTTACAGGGGGGTGATCAGAAATCTAATATAAAATACCCCAATATTTAGTACTCAGGATCTCTCTTATAATAAAGTCTAAACAGTTGCCATTGAAAAATTAACATGAGTGGCTAGGAAGGCCCCAACTTTGCCATCTTCCTCTTGAGGAATGGTCTTTTGGGAAGGAGAACTTCAATACCACTTACCAAAGGAGATACCAAGGGAAGACAACATATTCAGAGAAGCAACAGTGTCCACTACAAATGACAGATAGCTCAGCCTTAAAAAATTGGTAATAGCTTCACTGCAGAGCTTTATAAATTGATTAAACTTTAATATGTAAAATCATCTAAATATGAAAGTTCATAAAATCATAATTCTTAAATAATTAAATCTTTATTAAATTAAATCACTAATGTAATCATAAAAGCTTGCTTATCAATGTAACTTCAAAAATAAGTTTCTTAATTGTAATGAATAAATGACCTATTAATTTAATCTTTCTATAATCTGTGGTCATGCCTAATTTTTATATGAATTATTTGATTTGATTTTATATTTATTTAATATGCTATGTCGTCATTTCAAAGCAGGGACAATTAATATAAATCTTTGGGGAAGATGATTAGAAGCTCTCCAGTAAAATGTTTCATTACTTTTTAGCAAACATAAATCACTGTTTTGAAATCTATTCTTATATATAACAGACCACTACGCACTTGTTATATATATATATATATTACTTAAGATGCTATGTATTAGCTTGTCAATGAGGTTTGCAATTGATATTATGTATTAGTTAAATAATGGCCAGAGATGATATTGCAAGCATGTTTGTAATTATTAATAAAGGCCCAAAATATGCTTTTCCCTCCCTAGTTAATTATAATTTGATATCAATGGTCAAGGTAGTTTTTGCTGAAGGAAACTGTATAATTTAATGCATTTAAATTTATCTTTAATATTAGTATTATTATATAAGCATTACTAATGTGTTTTTACTAAGCAGTATTGTGTATTATGCCTTTCTATGCTTTCTTTTTAAATGGGCTCACAGTGAAAGGCTACCTCATTATTAGTTTGGATAGCTAGACTCTTAGAACTGGAACACGAAGCTTCAGAGTCATATATACTAAACTAAATGTTATTTATTATACTAACAAGTTGTATGATTCAAGGTAATCAGGGACTATGTACTGAATCTTGTGAATAATTATGCATTCATACCACAAACCCTTAATTTGGTATTTAGTGCCATAGTATCAGAAGCCCAGTTATGGTAACAAGTTAATTCTGCTCTTTTAGTAAGTTGGCATTGGTCTGAAGCCAGAATTTGGTTTACCTAGAGAATCTGTATCAGAGCATATTTATTGCTGAATGATAATATTGTAAAAATAGCAATTAAGGCTATATATTATATCATCCTAGAAATGTTTAGCTTATAGATAGCAAACCTCATGGATAGTTGGCATACCATATATATATATATATATATATATATTGTGCCCTTTTGTATGGGTCACCATCTAATTTTTGTGCTAATCTATTAAAAATTTTAAATTTAAGATATATTTGAATATGTGATGTTAATTTTGCTTATGGTAATAGTTCAAAAGGTTTAATTAAAGCAATCTATGAGTATTTGATATGTGAAATTGTGCTGATATAAAGAGAGACATTTTAAATGATGATGATTATAATATATAGTTGGGAAAAATGGCCATAATCAATACTGCATTAATATATTTAATAAATAGGTATTTAAAGCTAAAAGTGTTTAAAAGACAAGTAAGATTAAATACATATATTTATTGTTGATAAAATAATGATATAAAAGAATATAAATATTTTTAATTATTATAAATACTTAAATAGAAGATTAATATTTGATTTTAATGATATCAAATAATTATTTTAAAAATTTGTTATAATATCTTATTTATTTTAAAAATATTTATTTTAAAAATGCAATTGTTAGTTATTTTTAGATTATAACAAGCGTTTCTTGTGTTGAAGAAACAGATGTTAGTTAAATATACACAAACATGCTTGGAAGTTATTTAGCAAAGTTGCAAAACTATTTTAAAAATCATGTTGTAAAATTTATAAATAATACGTGAGCTATCACGAGATAAAAATAAAGATATTCAATGTGAAATATTAAATCTGATTTTAAAATATTGTTTTAAAAATATGACGTATAAAAAATACTTAGTTTATTTAAAAATAATCTTATAAAAGTTAAAATTAAAATCAAGTAAGAGTATATTTTAAAAGAATGTTTAGTGGATTTAAATAAACGATAAGGATTATTTTAAAATTTGATAATGTAATAAATATTAAATATTAAATAAGTCATTATTTATTTTTAATTTCGTATTGTTGGCAAATATGTAAATAAGCCAGCAAAGTTGATTGTTTAATCTACCAATCAAATGGGAAGTTTCTTCCGGTATAAAAGCTTAGTTCAATTGTTAGGAGAGGACTTCGTGATTGATTTTTCAAGTTAATTGTGTTATTTAAAAATAGCTACGTAAATTTTGTAGACGCTTTTAAAATCATTTTTCAAAATTATAAGAGTGTCTTGTAAATAAGTTATAAAAGTTTTAAATGATAGACATGCAGTGTTAATTTAATTTTCCCTATCGATCGTCTCTATATCAAGCTCAATTTACAAGCAAATAGTCATGGGAACATCATATATAGTGAAAATATATCGGAAACTTTACCTTAGAAATATGACAAACGCTGGATTAGTTCGGAAATTTACAAGATGGAGAAAAGTAGTATTTTGGATAGTATATAATTTTAAAAGCTAATTACTATTGCCTATTAGAAAATAGATATTTTAAAGAATAAATACTTTTGTGTAAAGAAAGTATTTTTGCAAGCTATAAATTTAAAAATATATCTTAAGTAAAGATATTAGAAATGAAAGTAGCTTTGAATACTTGCCTTGTTAAGTCTTTATGATTAAAAGACTGAATGTGGACAATTTTAAAAGGCAAATAGATTAAAAATATATTTAGCTAGAAATCTTAATATAATAAAGATTATTATATTGAAATAATTTAAACGCTGGTTGTTTAGATGAAAAAGCTTATTCTTACCTGGATATTTTGTTAAGAGATGCGCAAGTGGACGTCCCAGTTAATTTAAAATAATTAAATGATAATTTTTCATAAAACTAAAGACTAAGCTAAGATAATAACTTTTGAATAATATTTTAAAAATAATTAAATCAGGATCCTATAAACTATTTTAATTTTATTTTATTTCTTATGGAAGAATTAACTTTTATTTTGTTTAAAAAGAACGTTTTCGTTTTTCATAAACTTTTAAAAAACACGTGGTGGACCGGAAACAGGAAATGGTGTTCTAGTGAATATGTGCCTACGATTAAAGAACTTTATGGTGAAAAGGAAACATCGCTGGAATTATGTAATATGAATTTTGTTTTATTATCTAATATAAAAGTTAAATAGTATTAATCTATTAAAAATAAGATAGGTACATTTCTTAAAATAATAACTAAAGTAATATAATAATTAATTGCATAAGTTTATTTTATAATTAATATAAAACGTAATATGTTGGGGAATGATCGTGAGTGTGGATGTGGATTATTTTGTGAGGCTGTAATTCCGAAGAATATTGGAAGATGGACTGTACATTAAATCATTATTGATGGTAAAAATTGTATAATAATAATAATTTTAGTGTATTTAATGTGTTTTCTTTGGATCAACCGAATGATATGTTATTTTGAGTGAATGTATGGTTATTTTAAAAATACACACACATTATATTGGTAGTGACAGTTTTATTTGAATATGCATAATTTGAATTTATGAAATAAATACGATGCAACATTACATAAGAAGCTTAGAAATAATTATATGATTCTTTCGTTGATAAATTTTGATATTGTTTTTTTATGTTATAGTATTAAAATTATATTTATTATTTATAAGTAATTATTTTATTTGCAAGTTAGGAATAGATTTAAAAGTCTATATTTTATTTTTATTTTATTGGATAAATTAAGTTAAGTTTTGTGTAGAAGTTTATGTTGGATTAAAGATTTACCGAAAATAGATGACGAAGTATAAATAGTTTTGGATAATTAATATTTATTTAAAGTTAGTGTTTGTTTTCCGGAAAGTTTAACTAAGTTTTGGAGGATGTTTTTTGTAGATAGAAAGGTATTAAGAAGGAGTAGTATAACACATAAAATGAAGTAATAATTTTACATAGAAAAGAATCATAAAATTTATCTAATATAATACTTTATTAATTTGAAATTAATGAATGATTTGAATAATATTATTGTTTCAACAACACATATATGTAATGCATATTTGATAAAACCTGTAGCATGAATTGCATTAAGTGAAATATAAGGTTATAATCAATTATTTGTTATTACATTACACAGATACATTAATTTCTATTATAATATTAAAGTAGTACTAATAATAAAGTGAATACATACTATTACATTATGGAATGAATAACAGTAATACTTTATTAATGTAGCAATTTTAATTATTGAAGGTTAATTGTTTGCATATGCTACATAAACAGTATTTACATAGAATTATTTGTAATAATTGAAGCTTACTGATATGTATTTAAAGTCTAAGTTTTTGAAAACATACTTCAATGTTATTAATACAGCATTTTAAAAGAATGTAAATTATTTCTTAAGAGTATAAGTTAATAACAGTGTAAACATTTTGTATTATTATTTTCTTATAATTTTATTTTCTTTGTTTTCATAATTTTGAACTGTAAATATTGTAAATAAATTCTTAGTTGAAGTTAATGTAAATAAATTTGTTTAATTTGTTTTAAAAGTGTGTCGAGTTCCTTATTTTACACCACAGCATTTGACAGCAGATAATTTGAAGAAACATAATATTTGCACAATGTGAATTTATTAATATTATTTTAGAAATAAATACAATATTTTCCTGATTATCATTTATGAGAATTGATTGACATTATTACATCATATTACAATGGTCATAGAGTAATTATAATGCATAATATAAGAGTACAATATTATTTATTGCCACAGATTATTGAATTATAAGATTTTGATTTATTCCAAAATTAAGATACTATATGAAAATAAAAGATATACATATGATTATTTATTTATTGAATACTTAATAATATAACAGAAATAAATAAGATTAAGTTATACCCTAAGATTAGTATTGAGTATTATTATTATTAGAATAAGTTAGGTGTATTTAGGTTTGATATAAAATCCCATATCATACTTATTTACATGAGTTATCATTACTTTAAGATAATTAGAAGAACCTGAGATTATTTAATTATATGTTAAAAATTAAAAGTTAAGATTTATTTATTTTATTATTATTAAAGATAGTTTATTTTATTAAAAGCCATAAGAATGCTGTAGAGGTAGTAGTAAGTTAATAAGGAGGTGATAGTATTCTTATGCCATTGAGACAATGTATTAAAAGATATTGACTCAATGTAAATCTACTTATTGCTTTGTAACTTTACTTCACAGTCTCATGATTTTAATAAATACTTATTTAATTAGTACATATTATAGAAATATATTGATTTTGATAATTGATAATAAATTTAATTAGAATATGATATTATAAAAGTAAATTAAAGATAGATATGCAAATTTTAACTGAGTATTATAATTCAATTGAGCTAGTCGTATTTCAAATAATATTATACATCGAGAAGTAAGGGTACAATATATATATATATATATATATATATAGGAATGAATCTTATTGCAGATTGTAAATATATACATAAAGTGCATTATTAATAAGATGGGACTTTTGTATTTTAATTATTTCATTTAGCACCTAGGTGCATAAAACTGTGCAACCAATGCACATTTTTCTGTTTTTACATATAAAACCAGTTTGTTTATTTTACTTATTAAAGTTATTGAAAATTTAATACTGTATAGTGTATCTCTCACAATCCACTCCAAATCAATCCAAATTAGTATAAATTTATTAGGGTGTATATGAATTAGCCTATTAAGCCATAAGTGTACGTGTCTGTTTAAAATTATTATTAAATTATTAATAATTCCACCAAGTCTTATGTTCCACTCTTTTCTCAGTTGGCTCATGAATGAAATTGAGACCAAGTGTAACTTCATATGTTATCCATAGGGTATTGAATCATGGAGTACTGGTAAATGAGTTGAAGTGTGGTCAAATACAAGGTCTCAACCTCTCATTGATCAGATTTATTGTAATTTTTCTGAACTCTGGATTTTGTTGTGTGGATATAAATATGAACGTTGCACTATTTTCATGGTGTATATTTATTTATTACTATTGGAAATAATTCATACATTCACGTGTTTGCACAAATCTATTTTTTAGTGGATATTAAAAAAATATTTGTTTTTCATCAAGATTTGAATTTATATAACTATACTCCATCTTATTTTTGTCAGAATGTTTTAGTTAACTGCTTGATCATAATTGCTAGCTGCTCATTATATAGTTTATTTTTATTGCTATTAATTGAATTTTGAATATATTTATAAAAATATAATAGATTTACTTCAAAGTTTTGTTATATCTTTTTAATATTTTAATTTGTATTGCGTGAATTTACTATATATAAATAAAATTTATTTATGTAAATAAATTATTTACATTTCAGTAGATTATTAAATGTTTTTTGTACAAGTTATTATTATAGCACTACTAATTTAATTTATACTTTAAGTATAACTTTTATCACGTAACACAAGGAAATGAGTTTTTATCCTTTTAATATTTTTATTAGATGCTGTCAAGTCAACATTAATTTTTGATAATCATATTGATATTATTTCAGAATTACTTATTTACTCTGGTTTTCAAAATGCTTTAAAACATTTATTATTATGGTTATGGAGGCTCATTGTTGATTATTGTTTTATTATCAAACTTTCTCAGTAGTATAAATCTTTTCTGATTTAATTTGTAAAAGTTTAGGCCTAATCTGATCATATATCTATTTATTCATTTTTGTCTGCCCACAGTATTTTTCAAATATATTTGCTAGCCCAATAGTTCAAAAACATTAATATATTTTCTATTTTATTAAAATCATCTAATTTTTATATGTATAAAGGAATACACAAAATATGAATTTTAATAATTGTTGAGTAATTCTAAAAAATAAAAATTGTCTTTGACTTTTTATGTCTCATCAATTTTAAAGGTAATTGCTGTCTCTATCATTATAATCTTTGTATTATTTGTACTTATTTATAGTTTCACCTTCTTAGGCTTTTCTTAACAACTTATTTAATAAAAATCTTTAAATCTTTTCTGTTTTTAGTTCCACGTCAGTGGAATCATTAGCTTATACATCCGGGTCTTGTTTTATGTGGATTTTTTAATGCAATTTTGAAGTTATGCGATTTATGTTTTTTTTAATATCTTCATATGCAGTTTTCTTTTATGTGATAAAAAATTATTAGAAATCGAGCTCTGATAATGTGCTATTATTTTAAATATTATACATTTCGTAAACTCACACATCATATTTAAAGTAATAGAGCATTATTGGAATTCTACTTCTATCTAATAATTTCAATATTTTCAGCACTTTATAATAGTACTGTAATAGATTTTATGCAATAAAGAAGTTTATAATTCACTTAAAATCAGGATTTCCCCATTTTATATACACACATTAAATTTTACAAGATTATAATGTAAATCTGTTCAAACATTATAGATGCCTATATTATGCATGTTGTTGTTTTTGCATTTTAAATCACATTCTATTTTTGCTTTTTTAAAAAAGAGTACATAATCAATTAATCATTTAGCGTCCACAAGTTTATTTTTAAAAGGTGAGTAACAGTGGTGGGCACAATTAAAGTTGACAATTAAAAATTAAAATCTGATTTTTAATTGTAATTAATAATTTAAAAATTACATAATGTGATCTGAAATTAACATGATGTGAAACAATGAAATTTGATTTTTCAATGGAATTGAAAATTAAAAAATTAAAGACAAAAATAAGAATTTGATTTTTAATTGCTAGCTTTAATTAAAATTTGCCCAACAAATGGTGAGTATGTGTCTTTTTATTATCATAAGTCTAAGTTCTTATTCTTATTTTAAACTTTTAGTTTACTCCAATGGAGAGTGAAAAAACCCAAGAAAATGAATTTTTTTGGAAACAAAAATTTCACTTTTAAATCACTTAGCGAAATGAAAGGGATCAACAGTGATTGGAAAACATTTTAGTTTGGGCGAGTCCACTATAAGAGCAATTAAAAAATCAAGTTGGCACTAGTTGTATTTCCTCTTGTGACAAATCTGATGTCTTAGCAATAATGATTAAAATACTGTACATGTATGAAAAAATATAAAATATTGTAAATTACGCATAAAAATATATTGTTTTGAATAAAATTAAATACTATAGTTAATAAAAAAACTTTGTCTTGTATCAATTTTTTTAATATATGAAATTTTTTATTAGTCATATTTTATTTCCTTTTTTAAATGAGAATTTTAACATAATTTTATGTTGTTGCTTCGCTTTTATGTGATTTTTAAAAATTACAGTATGTATCTTCCATTTTTCAAAGTTAAGTCTGTTTTTGCACGGTTTCTTTTGTGCGTGTTTTCTGAGGAACCTATCTACTGCATAAAACAAGACCCAGGTCTATAGGATTATTGATGATTATTCTATTGATCTTGAATCTTGTGATTTAATCATATTCAAATTTTGTGTATTTAGAATTTAAGAGAATAGATTGGATGACAATATGTTAGCATGATCAAAATATTTTTTCATCAGAAGCAATTATTAATGGTATATTTCAATAAATTAGAAAAAAAACCCAATAGGTTTTCTAATTAGTGAGATTGGGTTCCAAGCTCTGTTGTAAATACATATTACAAATGTAAATAAATACAGAAATACAGATGTAAATGCATTCTAAATAAAATTAAAATTTATAAAAGGTTTTTTTTTTACTGTTTTATTGAATTGTGAATAATTGAAACCAAGGATATAGAAATCATTGATATTATGGAGTTTTATACTTTATATTGATTTCAAATGAATTACTTGTAAGAAGTCACAAACATAGTTTTTGTATATTTTATATTTATATTGTTTCCTATTATTAATATAAAGCTTACAATATTTTGATTGTATCTCACCATTGTGTAAATACTAAGGATGTTTCCATAGTAGTAGCTAGAGACAGTATCAGAAAATAGATTGCAGGTAGATTATTTATCATGATATTTATTATTTATTTATTATTTTATCCAATATAAATTTAAAAGTTATAATATTAAAAGAGAGAAAATTTGAGGATGACTAATTTGATAATATTAAAGATCAATTGGGTCTTCCATATGAGTCTTACAAATGAGTACTTAGTGATATTGCTGTGGGAATATGAGTTTGAATTGAACTTAATTAAGCATTACCCATATTTATTATGAATTGAATTTCCTTTTCACTATTAATATTATCTAAGATTAGCTACATATATAAGACAATATAAGACAATAGTCCACAGGCAAGTGCTGAATCCATTTTTATCAGCATAAAACAGACATTATTGTATAAGATTTTGTTGAATATGTTTTCTGAATATGTTCTTATATATAAAACTGAATAAATAGAATAAACATATAGAAATAAAATACTGATAAATTGCAATATTTTTTTACAATATATTCTTCACAGTTATGGTTTTTTAACATTTTTAAAGTTATTAATTTAACATTTATTAAATAAATTGTATATTTAGTTAAGTTAGATATAAAATTAGAACATTTTTAATGCTTTTAATGTATTCTATCTAAAATTACAAAAAGAAGAAATATAATTGTATTTATTGGCAATCCTCATTGTTTATAATTTACAAGCTTAAGAGAATAGGGTCATGTGATCTATGACTCTTATTTTGACTATTTATAGTTTCTGCCTTAAGTCTTATGCAATGTTATATGGCTGAAGATCTATCAACCCCATATAGCTATTTGAGTTGGATAGCTGGGTTTGAAGACATGTAGGTATCTGGTAATTTCAGATTTTCCACTCAATAGATAACTTTTAGTTAAATGCTGGCTTTGGGTTGGTATTTTTAGATGTAGTGTCTGAACCTACCCTGACACTTCTCTGAGGAGTGCCAAAGCATGAAACCATGGTCAGGAGTTTGGGGAGGGGTTCCTGACAGAGATATTTTAAATGCTTTCTCTGGCTAAGCATTTAACACAAAGCTTTTTGAGGAATTGGCAATCTTCATTGTTTATAACTTACAAACTTAAGAGAATAGGGTCATGTGATTGACTCTTATTTTGACTATTATTAATAGTAGTTTATTTTTCACTGAAAAGAGAACCATCATACATTTAGCAGAATCTAAAACTTAAGCCTTTTATTTTTTTTTTTTATATTTACAATAATTTAATGAATTTCATTTATATTCTTGTTACATTTTTGCTTGAATTTATTTTTATTTAAAATCTTTCTAATGTAATTTTATGTTATAATTTTATAAATTTTTTATTCAATTTTGTTTATTTGTATAAACTGATACATTTTAAAAGATTTATTCTAACTTATTTACTACTGTCTTTGCTTTAATCATTTGACATTTAAATGAACTATTGCTTCATCACCCAGTAGCTTTAACTGTTGGGATCTGGTTACTTTTGCAAATATAATTCAAATATAGACAGTGGGTGTTATTTAGCTTTTTTTTTCTGTTTTTTTTTTTTAATGGAGTTAATTAAAGTTATATTGCCAGATGACAAATGTGCTTTGTTTTTTAATTTGTCTGATTTATATATATATATATTGGAAATCAATAACGAAAAAAAAATTAGAATAAAATAGAATTTAAGTTTGTAATAAAAATATTAAATATTAAAGAATAAAGAGGGGATAGCAATACTTATACATCAATAAAATTATGACAAATTTATTTCACCAGGTCTTCATAAATATCATTTGCTTTAAGAATTAGCTTAAGGCAGAGGCATTACCATCTGAATTTTTTGGCTGCAGTGCATAATTTTATAGAGAATGTTTCAGATCTAGGTGAAATAAACATTATTATCCATTATAATTTCAAATTTTTGTGATATATGCATAATTAATTTATTATAATTTGTAGTTGAGGATACTTATCTACCATATATAATTACTATTCAGAATGTAATACTATTTCAGTTTTAAAAAGTTATTTTCAAAAGTAAATTATGATTTTTAAATTTAATTCAATATAAATTATACATGCAACATGATCACTAAGAAAGACTTGTTTAATACTTTAAATTTATAATTTACATTTTATAAATTAAATGTTTTAAAGGATATATATATATAAATTTTTTTTTTTTAAAAAATGTGTTTAGGTTGTGATTGTTTGTAATAGGAAAGGGGAGTGGGAGATAAGGTATATTTTTGGTTATGAAAATATTTTGTAATTTTTAATTTAATATTATTATTATTATTATTAAATTTAAGCGTAAACAGATAATATAATAACGTGAAAGCTAAACACCTTCAAACAGATACGCTTTAGAAATGCTTAAGTGACAGCCAATCAGATGGAATAATGGCATCACATGGGACTCCAAGTTCTAAAACACAAGCCAGAACTATTAGAAAAAGATGGATAGTTCTGGCTTGTGTTTTAGAACTTGGAGTCCCATGTGATGCCATTATTCCATCTGATTGGCTGTCACTTAAGCATTTCTAAAGCGTATCTGTTTGAAGGTGTTTAGCTTTCACGTTATTATATTATTATTATTATTATTATTATTATTATTATTATTATTATTGTTGTTGTTGTTATTATTATTATTATTATTATTATTATTATTTGGAATATGTGATATTTATTATTATATATATTATTTTATTTTAGTGTACCTTGAAAAAGACTATATGAAATAGTCAAACGTTGGATTTCTTTTTCATCATTATAGTCATATATAAAGCAAGTTTTAAAAAGGAGTTTGTTTGTTTTATTTCTATATTGGATATTTATGAACTATTTTGAAAAGAACTGTGTGATTGATATATTACATTATTTAAATTACATTTATTTGTAGCTCTTTTTTAATGTCTTCTTCTACACTCTGTCAATATCCTTTGTCTGTTAGTAGCTTTATTATTAGTTTTTTTTATATTATTATTTATATTTCATATTTATGCATTATCTAAGCTGTGTATCTTTAGATATTTCTCATAATCTTAATGTCTTCTGATTAAATTTCAAGACTTTTTTCAAATATCTTCAGTGATTTATGCTTTATTATTAATTTGTTCTCATTTCAGATACAATAATTTATCTAATGGTATTATCATTCATGCAGATGATAATATTTATCATTGAAAATATATTTATGACGAGCATCGAGAAAGAATGGAAAGGAATCATTTTGTAATAGCTAGACCTATATTCATCAAACTATAACTAACTTAGAAAGCTAATCAAAGATCAAAATTTACTGTGACAAAGATGGTGATAATATATCATTGTATACCAATATTATATGTCTTATAAGGCAAACCAAATAAATAGCATTTGATCAAAAAATAATTATATGAATAGTACTAAATGTAAAATAATCTTGTTTCAAATTGTTTTTATAGTTTGTCAATTTTTTTATTTTGAAACAAGGAATAAAACTTTTAACTGACATTAAATTTATTTATTTATTTAAAAAAAATATTTTAAAAGCTCTTCTGCCTACAAGATGGTGACAAAGAAGCAATAAAACGCGTTTAAAACATTTATCTTCTGTTTACTTATTGCTATTATTTTTTTTTTCATTGAATGTGTATATATATATACAAACTATTATGGATGCAAACTAACTTTTATACGTGAACTCTTCTAACAATAAATATATTAAAAGAATAAGTAGTCACCTATCCCTTTAAAACATTTATTGATAGGAGAGCATGTATATTTTATAAAGCATGTATGAAGAGTAGTTTACTTCCACAATATTTCATATGTATAAACCATTGTATCATCAATTATTACTTATATAAATATGTCAATCTAATTTTTAATATAATATTTATTACAATTCAAATTCATTTGTACATAATATTCTGCATAAATTAAGAATGGGTAACCATAATATTTTTTTATTCCAAAAATGTAGAAAAGTTTTGTCATCATAGTGTAAAAGTGCTAGCTTTATCATCAACTACTAGTTTTTATTATGTATATTTATATATGAGTGTGTATATTTATTTGATTAAAATTATAAATTGAAAATAGTGTTTATGTGCACACACCTTATATTTCTAATTAGTCCAGTAAAGAGCTGTATATATTGTGTGTTTACTGGTTGTTATTAGTTATTTTATTTTCAATAGTACAGATAATTATCCACACTTTACTCTTGATACGTAATTATTTACTGATTTCTTTTTAATAAAGTACTATTCCTATAAAGCGAATTGGATACTTGTAAAACAAATTCTTTTATAGATTTTTAAATTTGTGACATAAGAATATACTTGATTTTTATTTGTATATTTATATTTTATTTATTTCTGTGCTATATTTAATAATTTTAGGGGATTGGTTACAAAGTATTAATGATTTGGCTGTAAGTTTTGTCAACATAAATGCTATATTGTCATCTATTGAAAGGCCAACTAAGGTAAGCTGATTAATTTAATTTTACTTAAATTTTTGTATATATATATATAAGAGGAAGAGATAGAACTTATGAATAATTTGTTAAATAAAATAATAGAAGTTGAAAAAGAGAGAAAAAAGAGGGTAAATTGTCATAAAAAGAGAAATTATTTATATGAAATTTAGAATAGACTGATAAAGGTTTGATAAGATGAATGATTATATATATATATATATATCATTACTTAAAAACACAATAACATCGAAACTCTAGTCAACTAACTATGTTCTTATCTCTTATTTATACACATAAACATAGATGTATATTATCTAACTCAGAGCATTGGTCTCTACATGAATAAATGATTTAATATTTAAGACTATCTTTTATAAGACTATTTTTGTATTAATGGACAATTTTAATAGAAATTCTGATTAACTTTAATTTAAGTTGTTTAGAAATTCACAAAATTTAAGTTACATTTATTAGTTTAAAATTTATCTATTTTTAGAATGCTTCTCAGATCTCCTGGTTTATTTAATTATTCTACTTTTTTTAAACATACAAATTTTCTCTCTCCCTTTCTCCCTCCCTTTCTCTCCTCTTTTCTCTTTTTCCTCTCCGTCCCTCTTTCTTCCTCTCTATCATCTTCCCTTACCTCCCCTCCCTCCATCTCCTGCCTTCTGTTCCTTTCTCCCCTCTCTTTCCGTCCCTTTCCCCCCTATCTTTCTCCCTCACCTATACTTCTCTTCCCTCTCTCTTTCTTTCTCTATCTGTATCTTTCTATCTATCTATCTAAAAAAAATTAACAGATGTCAAATTGTAATTTCGATAAATGCCTCCTTTATAAAACTCTAACATTTTATCAATTATTAAAATTTATATAACAAACAAATTAATACTTATAAAGATCTAAACCTAAATAAAAGAACAGAACCTTTTATTAAATTTGCAATAGAATAATAGAAATATTTTAATTTATAAATAACTAATAATAAAATGTGTCCATATATATGAATAAAAGTGTCTTATTTTAAATAAAGTTTTAAGCATCTTTCTTTTGAAAGTTTCAAATCAGATAAAAAAAAAACATTGTATACTCACAGTCTTTGCTGAATAATTTAGTAGCAATATATGTTCTAATAGAACTCTTTGATAAATAATAGTCAAAATATGCATATTTTGTGGCTTGAAGTTCGTTTTTTCTTTCCTTTTCTGGGAAACTAAGGTGAGTTATATAGGAAACTAAGGTGAGTTATACTCAGTATTTAATTGTAAATCACAGAGTTCATCAATCGGAGATTTGCCATACTTTTATCCAAAAATTAAAATTCAGACTTTTAATTAGTAGATCTGATCTGGAGTATTTATATCACACCTTCTGAAATCCCCAATGGTTGAGTACAATCTTTAGTGGTTTGCATAGACATTCTTAAATTAATTAAATTTTTTATAAGATAAAAAAATCATTTTATATACTTTACTTAACTAAAAATAGTGGTAAAAAATCAATATGGAAATGCTTAATAAAATATTATTACAATAACAACAGATATGCTATATAAAATCACATATTAGGAAATAACTATGTTTGACACTAAATAATATACTTTAAGTCAAAAAGTTACAGTGGGTTAATAATAAATTATAAAGCTGAACCTGTCTGTGAATATACTTCAAAATATACTCTAATGTTGAAATTCTAAACATAGTGGACAAAAAAAAAAGTGAGCTAGTAGAAATATGATTGAACACCTAGTACTATGTGCAGTAGGAGGTGCCAATGAATGAAACAGCTGCTTTTTCATGGAGGGGCTAAATACACAGTCACTCAAAATTGCCTCCAAAATACTACTAATACTAAAAGGTATGGAGCTAATAATAATAATAATAATAAACATGAATAATTGCTCATCTTGTATGTACATACAAAAGGCATAATTCATTCACATGGTTTAAGATTATATGTATATCAACAAAACCTATATTACATAACAGTGACAACACTTCATGTATAAGCTACTTGAAATTCTCATACACAAACTGATACCTATAATACTTTCATTCATGAAATACTTTTAAACCAATACATAAAATAAAACCTATTACTGTATATCCTATCAATTTCATCTCTGGAACACCATTCATACAAACATATTTATAATATAATTAATAATAATCCTAATATAATACATATAAACTATAACTATAATAATGTTAAAAATGTATATATACCTGGGTCTCTTTTTACATGGACTTATTTACACGATTTTGAAGTTACGCGATTCGTGTTTCACTGGAAGTCGACCTCCGATAATGCGCTATTATTTTAAATAATAAATTTCATGCACTTACGTTATATTGAAAGTAATAGATTATTGGAATTCTACTTTCATCTTAGTAATTTCAATATTTTCAGTGCTTTATAATAGTAAGATTTTATGCAATATTGAAATTAAAATCATGATTTCCACATTTTATATATACACACATTAAATTTTACAAGATTATAATGTAAATTTGTTCAAACATTGTGCGTGTTAATTTTGCATTTTAAATCACATTCTGTTTTTGCTTTTTAAAAAAGAATGTAATCAATTATTAATCATTTAGTGTCCACAAGTTTATTTTTAAAAGGTCAGTAATAGCAGTGGGCACAATTAAAAATTAAAATCTGATTTTTAATTGTAATTAACAATTTAAAAATTACTTATGGGCGACTTGAAATTAATGTGATGTAAAACGAAATTTGATTTTTAAACGGAATTGAAAATTAAAGAGAAAAATAAGAATTCAATTTTTAGTTGTTAGTTTTAATTAAATTTTTCCCAGCAGTAGTGAATAAATGTCTTTTTATTATTATAAGTCTAAGTTCATAAACAATTAATAAAATCATCATCGTCATCAACAGAAAACCATTAACACAACATGAGAGTGAACTTGGCGCTAGTTGTATTTCCTCTTGTGAGAATTATTGCTGAGATATTCTTGACTTCGTTTAAGGAGAAGCCAAATACATCACATCACATCACATGAGAATCTGATTTTTTTACTAGTTTGCAAACGAACGTGTTTACTGTACTGTAAATTATGCATAAAAATATATTATTTTGAATAAAATTAAATATTATAGTTAAAAAAAGTTTGTCTTGTATCAATTTTTTTCAAATTTGAAATTTTTTATTAGTCATATTTCATTTTCTTATTTTTTTTTTTGCGCGAATTTTAAAGTAATTTTACTTTGGTGCTTTGCTTTTACGTGAATTTTGAAAAATCACAGACTGCACCCCCCTTTTTCAATGAAAGTTACATCTATTTTTGCGCGATTTCATTTGCGCATGTTTTCTGAGGAACCTATCTATTGCGTAAAATGATACCCAGGTGTACAATAACTATAATATTAAATAGGCAAAACTCTCCATACAGTGGTGTTTATGTGATGTTTAGTGGTTTAACTATAATACCATTTTAGAGATTAACAATTTGTTTCCTTATTTTATAAGATGAACTATCTTTTTTAGTTCTTTTGTTCTCTTCTTGAAGTGATTTACAAGCACATTGTTCTTTACTAAAGTAGAGCAGACACACACACACACACACACACACACATATATATATATATATATACACACACAGAAATATTTTGTAGAAAAATTTCATCATAATTTCCCAAATATAGAATAACAGAAGCTGGTAGCAATTGATTTTAATGGCAAACAGATTCATTCAGGACACATACATTTTAATTGCAATAAACATCAGAGGGGCAATGAACAGAATTGTAATTCTTTATCTACTATTGCCCTTTATGAAGTTTTATTATTATAAGTTGACTGCAGTAAACTTAAATTATATTTATTTCTTTTATAAATATAATAACAATATACTTGAAACAAGCAGCAATTTAAAAACAAAATATTCAAATAAATAGATGAATGAATAAACTTGAAATGAGTAGCTATATTATTTATTTTAATATGAAACAATCTGGATCTAGTCCTTTCGTTACAATAATTAAAAATTTAGTTTTCATAAGTTTGTCTTTTATGATAATTTTATAGGATAATTTTAAATAATTGACAGTGCTTCTTGTTTTTATTAAGTTTCATGATTTTATAGAAATTCATCATTCTATAACTGAGTTTGACATAAGTATATTGATTATTTTAGTAGCAAATAATTAGTATTAATAACTGATTAAAAGTTAGTTAAAACATGCTGAAGATAGTCTTAAAGCAAAATTCAAAATTTAATTAATATTATATAACAGTGAAACAATATACTTTTCTTTACATGACTTTTCCTTTGGTTTTTTTTTTTTTTTTTTGATAAGACATTAGAATTTTCTTTAGTATCTTTGATAATTGTTGGTTGATAAGTCAGTTGAACCCATGTTTTTATGAGAAACTCTGTGTGGAATACTTACTGGTTCTTTACTTTATCATGAAGATGATAAAAAATAAAACTTTAAACTTTAATATTGACATAAAATAAATAGTCAAATAAAAACCAAACAAATTGGTCCAAAACTAAAATTAAAACTTTTTGTGAAAATTAAAATGAAATGAAGGGTGTAGAAGTGGTTTAAACTTTTTATATCTGTCTATTTTTATAATTGTGTTTTCTTTTCTCTCCACCAATGCACCAAAATCAATACTCCATTTCCTCTTTATTAAACCAGTGATTTACAGGTCTGCATTATAATATTTAAATTAATAGTCACTATTGACTTTTAATTGAACTAATTTTGAACTTGTACTTTAAATCCAGACAACTTAATCATGTAACCATCTAGATGCTAAATGAATGTGTTAATTAATGATTTTTTTTATCAACTTTAAATAATTGTCAAATCAATTATTTAATAAAATTATTAACTGATTTTGAAATTAAACTTTTTTTTATTAAATATTACATTCTTAATTTATTTAACTTTTTTTTATACTTTAACCTAATTAAAACCTTTTAACATTATAATAGTACCCAATTTAAAAAATACCTTTATTTGCAATAAATCTTTTGAATTTTTAAACTTTCACATGCATGCTCTAACACTCATACACATAGATGCTTATGAATACAACCATTTTTTTAATGCAATTAAAATAAAGTAGTTATTGCCAGACATTTAAAATCAATTTAAAAAATCGCCCTAATCTCAATCATTTATACTTAATATTTTAAAATTCTAATTTTATATATTTTCATATAAATTGATATTTAATAAATCATAACTGGTATTTTTAAAATTAATTATTTAAAAAATCAATAACTAAAATCTTAACAAAGTCAACTAATCATTTCAGCCAGCATAAAACAACTTTTTCTTTTATATTTATTTGAAACATATTAATCTCTAGATTAACTCTTCTGTACTTTAAATATTAGTTTTATTCTTTCAAGTAAATATTAAACAATCTAAGATAATCTTTTAAATAACTGCTAATTAATTAGGCTAACTGAATTACTTTAACTAGTACTATTGAAACATAAAATTTAATATTTTTATTATAATAGTACAGATAAAGAAATTTACTTATTAAAATCTTATAAAAAACATTTAATGTTTTAAAACATATATCTAACTCAAAGGGTTAAATATATGGTTACAATATGTATATTGGAAGACTATTAATTAGTTTTGATTTCTCAGCTTGATATCTCCTTCACTCCTCTCTCCCTTCTTCCTCTTTTTTCTCTTCTCCCTCCCTTTCTGTCATCCCTTTCTCTTCTCTGTCCCCATCTCTCCCTCCCTCTCCCCCTATGTTCCTCACTCTCCCCACTTCTCTTCCTCTCTCTCCCTCTTCTCTATGCATTTATCTATATTTAATTTTAAAAATTCACTTTTTTAACAAAATCTAGATTATGGAAATTCTGGGGAAATAATCTAGTTAGTATATTTGATAGGAGAATATGTTGAACTATTTCCATCATCTATTCATAAATGTTAAATGTATAGAAAATTTTAAACTTTATTTAAACTTTTCAAATTCACACAAATAACACATAAATAGACAACACAAGGTTAGTAATGACCAATGTTTCAAGTATTATTATTATCCACTCTTCTTCAGGTGTTCTGGCCTGATTAGTAACAATATTATGATAGGAATTGAACTCACACCTTTAAATTATCGAATGTCAAATTTAAGGCAAACATTCTGACCTACTGAGCCCAATTGGTTAGAGTGTTTGTTTTAAATTTGCTCAGTTCGTTAGAGCATTTGCCTTAAATTCGATATTCGATAATTAAAAAGTACGAGTTCAACTCCTATGCTAATATCATTACAGGTCAGGCAAGAATCACCTGAAGAAGAATGGATAATAATATTACTCAAAACATTGTTATTACTAATCCTGTGTTCTCTATTTGTGTGTTATTACTATCAAGTTGTTTATATTTGAAAAGTTTGAATAAAGTTTACAAATTTTTTATTCATTCAACATTTACTGATAGATTATAAAAATAATCCAACATATTATCACATTTACTATTCCATCATCATGTGTCTTCAGGCAACTAGTTGCTATATTATTATTTCCCCAATCAAATGTTTTTTTGTTTTTAACTTTTAAATTTATATATCTATTTTTAATTATTTGTTCTGGATTGTCATACATTTTGCTAATATATATATATATCATTAGCCATGAGTTCACTTTCATTATTTGTTTGATAACATCTGTACTATATCATTTTTAAAATTATTTTCAGTCAGTATTTATTTCTATTGTATTGATAATATATTTTATATACTTTAATATAAAGGAATATTATAGATTATCGTCTCTAAAAATTTTCAAAAAAAAAAAATGCTTTTTTGTTGATATCTGACAGTAAACTAATGTTATTAGAATTTTCATCTGAATAATTTATGGCAAGTTGTTACTATAAACATTAATATTGAAATATGTTTTATTTAAATGATTTTTATTTAGCAGATAATTATTTCAAATATTACATAAGTTAACTTGTTTTATTTTCAAGTAAACATTATTACGCTTTAAAAATAATTTCTGAAAAGAAAACAAGAAAACAATTGATTATTTATATACTTATTTATTAATATAATAAACCTAATGAATGCTTAGAGAAAACTGCATAGTGATCACAATAGATCTAAAAATTTAACTAAAAAATAAACATTCAATTATCATTGCATCATCACATTGGTATATATATATATATATATAGAAGAGGAGTATAAATCAAGTGAATATTCATATATATGTTGATTAGATATTTTTAAAATTTAGTCAATAGATTTTGTTTTATATTAAGAATGAATTGCTGAAACAGAAAGGGGAAGAAAGATCATATATATTCCAGAAAAAATGATTGTAGATATCAATAAATAAACCGTAATTTATTAATAAAATCTGTAAGAAACAATTAACAAAAGTAATTATTATTTTACTGATAAAACCAAACATGTATTATATTATTGAAATTACAATCAATGGCTAAGAAACATTAAATATTGTTATCCACAATTTTTAATCTTTAACTAAAACATCCAAACTATCAAACTTTTTGGATAAAAAATATACTAGATTAATTGCTTCACTTAACTTTAAGAAACTATATTTGAGTTCCTAAAAACTTATCAGAAAAACACATATACAGATAAATTTTTAGAGTTACTATTGGGGAATATATATTTTAAAGAATTACTCTAATTTTATTACAAAGAAAATGGAAATTATTTAGGAGTAAAAGAAAGTTTTAATGTAAATGGATGGATCAGTTTGATTATCTTCAATCAATCATGATTAGCCACTTTATTGTGATTAACAAGTATAAGTTTTTTAATACAAGGAATGAATTTAGACTGCAAAAACAGTGAAGAGAAAGTCAGTATTTGATGTAGTAAGCAAACAACTATTGTTTGTCTAACAAAAAATAATTTTGAAACTTGATACTGATGAAAATATAGAGATCCTTATTATGAAGGATTTATTTAATGCCTGTATAGTTTAGCACAGTGATAGAGTGATTGGCTTAAGAAATAATATATATATATATATAATGTTTTAATTAAAAATCTCAAATATAATGAAATATTTTGGGATTTTTTTGTATAATAATAGTTTACTTTATTCATTATCCTGTCCATTTTTTTTGATAAATTATTTTTTTAATATTTTTAAATTAAATTTTTATATTTTTTAATATACTGCATGCACAATTCATCAAAACATATATGTATATTGTAACAATATGGACTTTTACAGAGGTGAAGCATAATCTTTTCAAAACAACTTAGTACAGTTTTTTTCAAAATATGTTATACAAGCTTTAATTAAAAAAAATAATGTAATCAAAATAGATAGTGGAATTTTATAATTACAGTATGTCTATTGTAACGTAAAAACATGCTTATTTTAATTTCAAAATCAGAATTAATAAAATATTAAATAGACCTTATTAAATGTTTAATTTATAATGAAATTTTTTTTTAAATTCAAAAGTATTTAATCCTTAACTATTGTTATTCCAGTATAATATAGAAAATATCTACAAAATTTTTTTGTCTGTGTTTCTTTCTACTTTTCCTTTTCAATTTTATATATATATATACGTGCACACACACTACTATGTTGTATGTCATGAGGCACATAACTGTCCCAATATATATATTATCATGTACGTAATCTTATAAATGAATATTTATAAATACAATAATCAGATATATGTAAAGTATAACTTTAAAAATTTTATCCACTTAGGAACGCTTTCGACTATCCTCGCGAACTTAAAAATTTTATCCACTTAGGAATCGAAAGCGCTCCTAAGTGGATAAAATTTTTAAAGTTATACTTTATATATGTCTGATTACTATATTTATAAATATTCAATTATAAGATTACGTATATTGATTTTAAGAAATACAGACATCGAATTATAATGTTATTACCTAATATCATTTATATATAGTATCAGAAATTTAATTGTTTTTATTAGTATGAACTGGCCACCGTATTAATATTTACATAGAATACTAATATTTTTAAAACTCTTATTAATAATATATGAGGGAGAGCATTTTCCCCATGAAATTATATACTAAGCCTAATATCTATCAAGAGTTATTTACTCTATTCATATCACCAATAATAAACAAATATTATCCATTTTTAATAGGTATGTGATTCTTAAGTATACTGGAATCAGCAAGATCATAGCTTTAATAATGTTATCTCAGGGTATTTTCATATGCACACAAAGTGTGAAACGTGTCTATAATGGATGGATAACTCTTCTAATAAAATGTCATATGTGTTATATTTAATAACGTTAACAAGTTAGTTCTTAACTCTCAGGTTGCATTTTGTTTATATCAAACAATTATCTCTGATTTTAAAAAATGATCTATTCTTGATATATCTAAATAGCAAATGGATTTTATTGTATCTTCTCATATCTCAACAAATTTAGTATTAAAATGGAAATAGTGCAAGTAAATTAATTTTATGTCACCATATTTGTAAGATGTGTAGATGATCATGATCTTTCAATTAATGACAAATAGCCATATAAAAATATAACAATTTATTTATTAATTATAAAGCTGTTAGAAAAAATATTTAAACAAACATAATCATAATAAAAATAAGTTTTTGAAAAGATTGTAAATCATATTATGCAGTTATACTTAATAAATAGTTTATACTTGAGTTATAAATATCTGTGCATTATGAAACGTGATGCATCAACAAAACAATTCATTGGAGAAGATTGTATAGAGTTTGTCTAAAAGAAACCTAAACATTAACTATGAATAAAATACAAGAATGTATTATTGCATCCTTAAGTACACTAATAATAATAATCATAATAACAACAACCTCTTCTTATAAGTATCAGACTTATTCCTTAGCCCTCTCATGAATAAATACAGCATTTACCCAACTCATATTATTATTCTTAAAATGTATAATTTTAACGAGATCTGTCCATCACTACTGCTGGTAGTATGACATAATATACTTTTTAGATTTATATTAGGGCTAAAACTTTAACACTACATTGTTAGGAAGCAATCTCAACTAAACAATAATATTTGTAATTAGAGATGCCATGACAATAATTCAATATACTGTATACTTTTCATTGACTCATATGAGTGCCTTCTCAGTAAAGTAAAAATGGTAACCTTTATATCTATTTACCTTTCTATTCCAAATATTTTTTATTGTAGAAAACATGAGGTTGATTTAAGGGATCAATAAAACATATGAGAGATTAACTATTCACATAAATATAGCATATTTTAACTTAGCTTAAAATTTAACACAACTGATCTCCAATGCATAATAAAATTATGCATGCGTATTTATACCTGATTTTGGTGATACAATATATGACCCGAATCTTTCTTATGATATTTTCTTCTTGGAGAACATTTACTAAAGCATAATAATAATAATAATAACAACTTTAAAATATTAAAATAATTAAACCAAATTAACTAACTATAAAATATGCATAAAATTATAATCCACAGTCATTAAACAAATGTCCAAGAAATTTTATTTAGTCACATTTTAAATATGTTCAATTGGATAAAAAATATAATTTGGCATTTTATAATGTAATAAAATTCCACTAAAATGAATGTAATTCACTTAATCTATATAAGGGCATAATTATTTCGAAGGCTGAGCATTTATAGCAGAAATTCACTAATATTGATTTTCCAAAAACATTCAACAGGTTATTAATTATTTATTCATCTTCCTTCAGGTATATATGCAGCAATTGATCCTTTTAAGGGATACTTTTCATAAATTATAATGTGTCTAAGTGTAATTACAAAAATAATATACTGATGAAAATAAATCCATTATCTTTTGGATTACTGTATTTACTGTAGTATCAAATAAAATTTTAATCCATAGAATGAATTAATTTTAACAGAATATTGAAGGTTTTCAGTAATTTTTCACCAAGATAATATGCAGAGATACATTGATCCATTGCCTCAAGTCAATTTTTTTTTATTCAGCTAAAGTTCAAATCGGTTTCACAAATATGAGATCAAGCTATTCATTAATCTATTGACTCAAATTCATTTTATAAGATTCACTTATTGCTTTAAATAGTTTTCATAAATATAAAATGACAACAGTAAATTAATCTATAAATTTCCATGAATTTTAAACTATTCATTACAAATTTTAGATTGATGTTGTGAATATAATTCTAAGCAAGTGATTTTAGTCTTTAGACATTCTTATGCTATAGTATTCCACAACCATTTTTAAAAATTCACAGTTGAATCAAAGTATTAAAATTTCCTATCTTTAAATGCATTAACATAGTTAATAATTTAATATCTCCATTTATAATGATGTAGAGGAACACATTTGCCATTATGAGACAAATGTCTAGCTCATTTTCTACTTTGACATGTTGTTGGTAAAGGATACAATCTTTCACTGTAACCAAATAAGACTATACAAATCTTGAGAAGTAGTTGTTTTTATAAGTTTCTGCCATGTGATTAGTGACATGACAATTTTTTACTCAAAATACTAGACTTTCTGCTCTCGTTGCTAGGAATCGATCAGAAGTGAATGAGATTTGAATGTAATAAAAAAAAGTTTAAAGCACCAAATTTGAGACAACGTTATTTAAAATGATAGTTAATATTATTTTGAACATTAAGATACTATATTAAATTGGTTAACAATAAAATAAAATACACAGTTACTTATTTTACAAATAAAATGACTTACAATACTAAAATATTAAACTAAATGATTTTTTATTTTATTTATTTTTGAAGTTATTTTAATTAATAATACACCCATTTATTTAACACTAAGAATAAGTCTGTTTAAGCATTTTATGATATCTTTTTCAAATTTACTATATTTTAAAACATAAACATTCATGCACATGTTTAAATGTAATGTTAAAAGTTACTATTCTTCTTAGGTGTAATATTGGTTGTCTAACTATCATAAAAAATATTATTGTTTTAATATTTTTAAATACTTTTTTTTTATTGTTGTTAGATATATATTTTTATCCTGTGAAATTTTCCTGCTAAAATTGTTTTTATGTGGGTGTGTGTTTATTTTTCCTTAAATATCAACTGTGCTTTTATAAAAAAAATGAGTCACATATTTTTGGGACATTGTAATTAATAAAATCTGTATGGGAAGATATCTTGGATAATTTTAATAATCTATTCTAATACGTAATACATATAAGAAAAATGAATATCACTTCCAATCTCATTATTTACTACAATAACAGTAATAAACATCAATATTTGTTTATTTGATAAGCCAATAAATTTTTTTTACAGATCATAGTTATGATTATTGATTTAGACATTAAAATATAATATTACCATATATATGTAATTGTTACTCTGGATAGTGCATCATACAAAAGGAAAAATATACTAACAACGAAGTTTTAAATAAGTTAACTTAACATTATAGGTTATAAGCTCAATTAACAAAAAAACATTCAACTAGCAAAGTTGATAGATCTAGTACAACCATATATAATCTTCTTGCGAGAAGCAGTGATTTATATTAAGTCTCAATTTGTTATCCTTTTTTTAGTAGGTCATTGAGAATTTGATCTTTTAATTCTTTTAAAAATTGTATTTAGTTGATCGTTTAATAATAATTACTATGCAACATATAGGCGTGTAAAACTAAGCAATGTCATTTATATATCTTCTGATCAGATAATTATTAACAGATTAATTCCTAGCTTTAAACTCAATACTTGCACCTTCATCATACTCACTATTATTAATGGGGTATTTTAATGTGATATATTATCAAAATGGTTGCATCTCATCAACTTCTCTAATGAGTCGCTAACTCAGTATCATTTGATAAATGCATACATTTTTCAATTATAGACCTTGGTTTTTAATTTTTTCATACTTTATGATTTACTACTGAACATTAAACTAGTGCCTTTTCCATTGTCAGACCATTCAACTATAATGATAACATTTTATCTAAATCGAATTAGTCAATCAATACAATACAAATAAAATAGGAATTTTCCGTGAACAGGGACAATCGAATTTTTATTTTATGAAATTTATAGAAGTTTGCATTTTAAATTTATTTAGTCAGTAAAATATTTCATGAGGGCTTTCTATTATAGCAATAATATACTGAGTGGTAGCAATACATATTAATTTTTATAAAACAAAAAAGTATCTAAAATAAAACAAAACAATAGCTTCCTCAATCTTTGTTAATGAAATATGAAAGTCGAGCATAATAATGCTTAGGCATTTTCTTTAACATGATCAAAGATATAAAAAAAATATCAAAGATATAGAAATTTTATGTTCTATTTGTAGTAATAGTAATAAAAATATTTAAATATTTATTACTTATTTTCACTTGTTATAGGAATATATGTTTTAAAAAATTATATTTCGTGCTTTTTTTTCTTTTTTTAGAAAGTGTAATGTGAAGAAAAGCTTACATTGAATCGATAACGTAAATAAAATTTACAATAAAATGTGGATTGCCATAAATAATAATTTTGATTTGTCTTACATCAAAAACTCTGAATATTTTATTTCCGTTTAATTATTGTTTTCGTCTCTAAATTTTATAAAATGTTTTTGATATATAAGCTTACACATATATTTTATCTTATTTATTGCGAGTTAGTAATTCTTTATAATTTTGTGTTTATTTTTAATTTTGAAAAAGGTAAGAACTGTAGAAAAAGGAAGTAATATTTTGCAACTGTTGATGAAAGTTTTCTTAAATGAAAGTTTATTATATTAATTAATTAATTAGTTTCAACAGTTTTCATGGTTTAATTGTTTAAACATTGATTTAAATGTTGTCATTTTTTTTTTTTTAAAGTTTACAGATTTTCTTTTTTAGTTTAAACTTTTTTTTTTTATTGGATTTTTTTGTGTGTGCGTTTCATTAAATTATTTAACTTAATTATGATTGGAAATGTTAATGGAAACTATTAATTGTAAAAGTCACATTTCTTTAGAAAGTAATGACGAACAATATTTTATATAATAAATTTCAGTTTTTTTCTTTCTCATTATTGATCATTTTTCATTTTCTGAAAGCTAAAATCTCCCTGATTCAAATCTTAAATTCTTTCTAATAAAATAATTAGGAATATATTTCTAATTTAATAGGAAATAATAAAACATTAAACTTAAAATTATTATATATTTTAATGTAATTGAGAGTTAAAATAACGACTTAAAAATGGAAATAAAACTCAAGTTGATTAATTATTTTTATACTTCATAAATTATTTATTGTATGATTATAAATAACTTCTTAATGTAAACTGCAAATTAAAAAAAAAAAGTAATGCGTCTAATAAATTTTGAATGTTTTAAAATATGATTAATAGATTTTATATTATTATTTTTTTAAAAAAAACAAACAAACACCTTTTTAAAACCAGTTTTTAAGATAATAAGCCAGAAATTATTCCAGTCAATTTTTTATTATAAATCAGTGGAATAAACACTATGTTGTTTCGAAAAGTATTTTAATCATAGTAATTGTTGCTCTAATCATCTAACATTTTATTAGTATAACAATAAATAATAAAAAAAATGTCGAATGAAAAATTTACCATAAATTTGATTTTATATTTTGAAATGCAAACAGATATTTTTTTTTAAAAAAATATGATCGGCTTTCAATTGCTAACAATTATTATTTTGCATTGTAATTGTTATGGAAAATAGATTTGTTTGTACTGATGGTAATTGTAGAGAGTTTTTTAGAATACCTTTTTTGATTCCTCTATATTTTTATATGGTAATGTATGACTCAGCAATAGACATACGATTATGTAATCACTAATGCTATCATGCTATATTGTTTAGTATATTGGTCAGCAATAATCTTGATTTACCATTTGAATCTTGGTTGAATTTAGTAACTCAAGTTTGCTAAAATATTTTAGGATTTTTTTTTTTTTTTTATGAAATCATATTCAACCCAGGTTGACATTCAATTATAAATAAGTAAATGTTATTTATTTTTTTATGAGATTAATAATCAAAGTTCCAAATTAATCTGAATTGCTGAGATGATTATCTTTATATTGACTATAGAATAAAAAAAATGATAGTAAAAAAATTTCAGTCTTCATCACTATTGGAAAGATGTCACATTCCTATGAACATTGACTTTATGGTTTATCTTTAATTATATGTCATATAATACAAATGAAATGAACAGCCTTTTAATAATGTAAACATAAATAATACTGACAGCAACAAAAAAAAAATACTAAAGTATTGAAGATATTAGATACAATCTTATTCTCAAACATTTTCTGTTTGTTATAGAGCAAAGATTTCTTGAAGTCTTTAAATATTGAATAGAAGATAAAGTATGAACTATAATTTAGATCTTTTTTATTGCAGCTCTTATTTTTATATTTAATCAAATCTATACATTTTTAAAAAATAATTTATGTAAGCATATGTATACATATATTTAGATTGTTTAAATTTTTAAAAGTCACCTAATGATTTTATTATTTGCAAGTGGTTTTCTTTTTTGCATAAACATGTAAATCACTCTTAAGTCTTGAATCGATGGTTTTTCTACACATACATATATTTGGTATGTACGCATATATATAATATTTGAAAACAGATATATTGTCTATACTGAACTTAATGTAATTAGAAGGAGATTTCAAGCTCCCTACCACTTTCCCCTATCTTATATAATCAATAAACATGATCACATATTTTATGCTGAATTAGCATTCAGCAGTTGGTCCAGATCATCATCTCCCACATACATATATAATCAATACTTAAATTTATGTTTAATAAACAGTCTTCGATTTTCTTTGTCTTGCAATGCTAGTTCAGTATGAAATACATATATTGGACATCATTTATCTTATTTACATGTACATGGTCATGTGTATTGGTTGTATAAGATAGAGTGTATAGCTGTAGGAAGGTTAAAAATCTGAGTTCAAATTTCTTCCAAATATATATATATATATATATAACTAAACAAGAAGTAATTAAAGTTTTCAATGAGTTATATCATGTTTGCAACCCAATCACAACTACCCATCAGCCCAGAAGTCAAACCAACCTCTCAGATTGCAGATACATTAGAAACATATATTTTGTCAAGCAATTTATATATCACATGTATAAATATATTGTGATCTTTAGTATTTGATTTCACATTGGAAGAGATGCAGAAAGTAAGAGGTTAACTATGATAAAATAGAAATCAGAGTGAGAGAAGCTAAAAAGTACAATTTTAATTACACCAGGGTGTAATTAAAACAAACTCATGTATGGTTGAGCCTTCATAAGACCCTAATCCATGCAAATGCACTCACTCTAGATCTCCAAATAAAATAAACAATGCATGTAAACATATAATTTTTCAGGGATTTGAATTTTATTCATTAATGTATACGCTTTCTATCTTGAATTTCCTAGGCTCAAATTGAAAATATAATAAAATATTTAAGTAACAATATATAAATCAGCATTGTGATACCATGATTTGAACTTAAATTGTATTAAGATAATGATTAAAGAATATTACTATTTAATTTTAAAATAACAATAATATAATAATAATCTCTGTATGATAGCAAATACTAAAGCTGAATGTTTTCAGCTCTGTTGGATGAGCATGTGGTGAATACTTTTGATGTAAAAAATCATGAAATGTGTGATAATACTACATACATGTTGGATGAAATTGATTGAAGCATTTTATCACACTTTTACTTTGAAGATATAGTCAGATGAAATTTCCCAAAATTACCAATTTAAACCTAAAACATTGGTCAATTTAAAAGCACATAATGAAATATAACTTAATATTTATATTTCAAAATTTAAGGTTATGAGTAAGAACACAATTTATCTTCAACAACAAAGATTTAATATGCATTCATTTTCTTCTATCATGATTTATTTTTCAAATATCAAATATAAAATATACTATCTGGGTTTCCACTGGAGCTATATAGTCATATCTGACACATTTATTACTCTAACAATTTATTTAATATATTAATTAAAACATAAAATAAATAACACATTGTTAATATATTGTTTATATGACACTCAAATATTGAATATTCCCAAATTTATAAAATAATAGTACTCTTGCATAAAAGCAAATTTAACTCTGTGGCATTACTACCTGATAAATCTTTATCTCCAATGTAAAATGTATATTTAGGAATTTCTGAAATCTCTTTTGTTAGTTGCACATATATAAAAACAAACTTTGAGTGATACTACATTTATAACTTTATTACCTTTGTTCTGATAATGTTTTAAAGAAGTTATGACAATCATTTCTTTTAACTGGCAATGCATTATTTATTTTCAGATATGAGGCATTTCCATAATTGCTCATCAAATGCTTTATTTAAAGGATAAAATCCTGGGGCAATGACTATGATTGATTTTTTTAATACTAAAATAGATGTTGAAAGCATGTTCTTTCAAAATTTAAAAGACATAATTTAGCAATATAATCTTTTAGATGAATTTAATCAGATGTTTTAAAATTTCAGTACTACAAACTGCATATTTTCTTGATTTCAAATTTTTAAAAAAAACATGCATTGTTTTTCTAATTTTATTTTAATTGATCATATATCCATTGATGTTATCGGAACTGAGTGGAGACCTCGCCCTGTCTTAGACAGACTTTCTGGTAATGTTTTCTACTCAACCATCCTTATATATGTAAATACAATATTGTGATTTGTTGTTTAGAAAAAAACAGGACAGCCTTGACTACACTGAAAATTTTAAAGACTTTTTCTTATTTTAAATTTGCTGGTATTTATAAGTTTTTTGAAATGTCATCAAAATTTTCCACAATGCATCTTTCTTCATAGTAGATTTCTGGGGTGTTTCCATAGCATCGTAAATAAACAAGCAAGATTTTATGATTTTCTCTCAATTGGCATGGATATATAATAATTTTTAAAATACCAGAGCAATAACTTCACCAATAAATATTATGAACTTAATAAAGTTCCACAAATATTCTAACATCAATAAATTTTATTAGGTTTTATGATCTGTTATTAAAAAAAATTAATTATTTGATGTTTTAATAAATTGTTTTGTTGGTCTTGCTAACACACTTTTCTAATTTTGTGATTATTATTTATACATGTGTACATACATTTAAGCATAAATGCAATATTTTTTTAAATATATTTTTAACTACTAGCACTTATTAATTCAATAGATAGTTTATGTGTTTTGAACTTGTTTTACCATTTAATAAGGTTTGATTATGTATGGTATCACTTACTGTTTATTTAACACACACTATTCTATGCTTACCTAGGTTTATAGCCATCGCTATAATAATTCACTAATCATCTTTAAATGGTTATTAAGAAAATACACATTTGTTTACCAGGTCTGTCTGATTTCAATCTCTACCTTCTACCCTTTTAATAATATTTGAAGTCTTAATATAAAAAATGATTATCCCATTGCCTATTGATTTTATGGTGGTTTATTTTTGGTTTTAATCCCATCACTCGATTTACCAATCAAGAAATTTTTTTAGCAGCTTATACTTTACCTAACACAATAGCATTTGTACTAGAAATATAATGATACAATATATATATATATATATTACAATAATGGTTAAACCATAGTGAAATACAAAATTATATTCTAGAAGAATTTGTTGACAATAGCAACTATTATGGTGTTAATGTTAAAAACAACTTAACCACACTTTGACAGAAATGGTCTGAAATGAAAATCAAGCTAAGCACTTTCAAATGTTAATACAATAATTAATTGTCCACATACTAAACTATAATATCATTGTATATTTATATGCCTCTTTAGATCTTCTGTTTATAAATAGTTAATCTTAAGCCAATTTATTTTCTAAACTATGCAGGGCTTAAGCCATTATAAGATAAGTAATTTTTATTTTTTCATGAGAAAGTAGCTCCTACCATAGCAATCTTATTTAATATCAACTTTATTTTCTCAAAATGGATGTTTTATGATATTGTATTTAGCTGATTATAGTTTTCATTTAATGCTGGATTTAAGTTATTGTATATTGGAAAACTGATATGCAGCAATTCAGTTTTCAATTGCAAGCATAGAATTTATGTCAGCCAAGATGGTCAATTTTTATGTCATTTTTTTTTTTTTTTTTTGCAAACAGATCAAATGAGCTATTTTTTACTTCCAAAGTATTTTATTTGTGTGTAAATTTACCTATCTTTTAAATGATATAAAGGGCATTCATGAAGCTTTGGAAAAGGTCGAAGGCATGATTAAGAAATGAAAGGCTGATTTATAGGAAAATTTTAGCATAGAAAGGGTAATGCGAATTATTATATAAAAAAAAAAATTCAGCATATTATTGTTTTAAACTTTAAATAAATATCTACAAACATCAAAGATGTTAGAAATGCCATGTAATACATCATATACACTAATATGTATTTACTAAGAGCATATTAGGTATGTGCATGACTGAATAAATCAAATGCATAAATACAAAGTTGTAATTTTAAAATTAAAATGGAAATATTAAAATAAGATTTTATAAATTCATTATATGGAATGTTCTTAATACATATTATATAATACATATTATATAATAGAAAATTTTTATTTGAAATAAGTTTGAAGCAAGTTTTACCTGTTCTATCCAATAAAAACTGTAAATCATTTATCGCAGGCTCATAAATCAGTTGTCATTTTTGTTAAATTGGCAACTCATATATAAACGTTGTTTTTTTTTTAAAGTTTGTAACGTGTGTGCGAGAAAGAAGAGAGAGTAGCTAAAGTTTTTCATTTCAAAAGTATCATTTTCTTTCAGAAGAAGAGTTTAATTTTTGTTTGTTTGAGGAAGTAGTTGATATTATGAAAATAGTTATAAGTGATAATATGAACAGCTAAATGCTCTCAACTTGTGTTTGCCTTGTGTGGAATTTTTATAGCTTATTTTAAAACCAAGTTATTATTGTTACTTAAAAGATGTCGAAATTAAGAAAAATAAAATTCTTCCAGGTGTTTTGCAGATTAATGAATAAACAATAAGTTTATATACAATTTAAAAATATATTCTCCACAGAGACATGCCATAAATTAATAGTTATAAGAAAAGAAATAAAGAAAGCTGCACATTTATTTTTATATATATTGAAGAATTTCATCTCAATAATCATTGAAGAAGTTATTGTGAATGAATCCAGATAAGTGCTCAGATGTTGTAGAACTTTATTCTGTGCTTAGAAAACTGTAAATCACTTAAAGAGAAATCAATCATCCTGTAGAATTAATTATTAAAAGCAATATGAATAAATAAAATGAGAGGAATTCTTATCATTACTAAAAAAAGGAAAGAAAATATTTTCTATTGAACATGACATGAAACTGTTTCATTATTATACTTACATGTGCAATAATTACAAAATATTTAAATATCTCGTATTTAAAATTTACATTTATTATCCATAAAATCAAGAGATGATAGCTCTAACTGTATAATAAAAGACAAACTTTTGTTAGTTATAAAACTTGTTAAAACATCCTGTAATAGATAAGAGGAGGAAAAATATATTCTTATTTTGCATTAAGTCTTGGGTTATTGGAAATGTTAATGTTCAAACGCGTAAACTCTGTAATAAATCAGGAAAGGATAAATTTAACATTTTTGTTTAAGTTAAAATTTTGTTATGGAAACATAATGTTGAATCATTGTTTTTTAAAAATTGGAATGTTATTAATACATATTCTTTTATATATAAAATTTGTATTTATCAAATTTCAAGATATGGACCAAGGTTTGATTAGAAGAGTGTTCAGTAAAGGTAATCCTTGTTATTTCTTGATTGGGTTTGATTTGTATATGTATGTTATGTGTGGAAATTGAGAGATGTTGGAGTTTTGAAATTTCAAGTGAAATGACAGATAAGGATGATGAAGTATTCTGTCTTAAAAGTTTGAGTAAACAGTATTGGTAGGTTTATAAGTAATTGATTATATATATTGTACCCGAATAATTCTCAAAGACACCAAGGTTCTCATTCATCTGAATATAGAGACCCTTAGCATCCATACACAAATCCCTGGTCCCATACTATGTAGACATAATTAATTGTGACTTATTATTCTGAATGGGATAATTAATTTCCATACTTTGGGACATCAATTCTATGTCCCATCGGTATAAGATAGCTTATGAGTTTTAGAGTATCTTTACCTTCAATGGGAGGTTAACCACTAAGCTAGCTCTGAAATAAAACAAAATAAATAATGTGCACTGTTATTCTGTGCATATTTACCCCTCTATATAAATAATTTCTGGTGATAACATCACTCCTATCCTTCTTCATAGGTACGAAAGGGAACTAGACCCTAAATACATATTCATCTATCAGGATTGTTGTATATAGGTACAAAAGGGAACTAGACCCTAAATACATATTCATCTATCAGGATTGTTGTATATATCGAAATATGTATTTATGACCAATATTTACATATCATGATTAAAATCACTCATTTCTCCTTTTTACTGGGGTTCATAATGTATTTTTACCTGATGATGATTTATAAGCAACATTCGAATGGAGTTTTGTGATTTGTAAATAAACGTGGTTTATTTTCAACATCTTATTCAGTTTTATTCCAATGTTACTACATAATAGTTACATCACAAAATAATAAAGCTAAAGTGACTTAGATAATTTAATGAACATTCATTCATTAATTAATAATAATAAGAGAAAGAAATGGAAAATATCACATATTTTAATCACGATATTTAAATATCTTTTCAGCCAGGGTAAAAAGTTCCTTTGTGACATTCATATAATTAATAAACAAAATAAAAATTTATATACACAACCTGTCTTGTCAACAATATTGTAATGTACACATCCCGTAATTAATTTGTATCCATTCCCAGACCCCACTAATTTGCACTCACTGAATTGATAAAAAAAAAATCTATCATCTAGTTATTATTATCATTTCATATCCCTCTTTATCATTTTATTGTAAGCCTGTTCACAACTGATATACATTCATGCACACACACATTGTCTAATGTTTAAACCTTTCCTATCAGAAAATGTTTACATAAATATTTCAATCAAAAAATGAACATCTAGTTTAAAATGAACTACATCAAAATACACCAACAAATATGTGTATAGATCAATATATAATGGCATTGATAAAACAGTTAAAATTAAAAAAAAACAACAAACAAAAAACAAAAAACAAATAGCATAATAATATTATAATATTTCATGATAACAAAACCCTTAATCATAAATACCTTATTTGATATTTGAGGAGAGAGAAGAAAGGGGAAATTAAAATGAGAATATTAATAGTTATTAATAAAATTTTACTTTCATATTACCATCTGCTTGGGCTCCTGCATTTGGACATACTGTTTTTTTAGTTAGTTTGGTTACTCTTTTCAAAATCATTGTTAAGATGATAGAAAATTTATGATATAGATTTAAACTGATTAGTGTTTGGACTTATTCATAGGTAATCATGAATATGAATAAAAGTAGGCTTTCTTCATGCTTTTGCTATTTTTCTAATGTTTACTTTCCCACAATGGATTGAGGCATGAAGAATTGTAGTCACTGAGGTCATTACTTCTTTTGTAGTCAACCTTGGATGTGTTTCTCTACTCTCCCATCCATTAAGATGCACAGGATTCCTGTGGCCACCAGCCCTCTGTATAAAATAATCTAGAGTCTCAGCAAGGCATTTCTTTTTAAATTACTAATTCTCAATTGAACATTAGTCTGCAAAATAATAATCAATAATAATGTCTTAGCTTCTTTTTTAGTATTTATTCATTAGTATTACTGACACCACTGATTCCTTTTTGATCTCAACCTCCTGATGGTAATACATACTTGAGGTATCTATTATCCACTTGGGTGGCTTGAAATATTTTTATCTTGAAACTTCCAACTTATGATTAATTAGCAGCTGAGTTTGAAAACATTTTGGTGCTCAAACTATAATCATTATTGCTTCTTTTTGATATTACACATTTGCTAATGAGATTTTCTCTCTTCCTCTTTTTTTCTCTTTCTTTCTCTCTTTTTCTAAAATATTAACATACAATAAAATATATATACATAAACATGTGTTACACAGAACTAAAACTTGAAAATATTAATTAATATTCTTGATTTAAATTAAGGCATCTGTCTAAATTAGTCCATCTACACACACACATATATACCTACATACATAGCCAAATATTGATTCCAATTGCTAGTTAAAATTAGAAGAAGTCTTGCATTTAACCTATATTTCATTTTTTTTTTCAGCATTCTATAAGTGATTTTTAATTAAAAATATATAGCTGAATAAAAAAAAATTCTATTTTTTTTCTTTCTTTTCTGGAATAATTGGGGTCTTGGTTAGGTTTATAATTAATATACTATATCTGCCTTCCCCTAAAATGAAAAAGAAAAGACAAAAAAAAAATCTCTTTTCTTTTCTCTTTCTATACCTATCTTATTACTTACAATTTCTTTTTACATGTTGTCCAGTAACCCCATGTTATCTTTTCTCTGACCATTCCTCCCCATTAGATTAATATAAGACTTTTGAGACCTCCTCTCCCTGGCAAGTAAACATCGCTTGGATACTGTTTATCTATTATGTTTTAAAATTTGGATTCTCCAATGAATTTACCTCCCCAAAAATTGTCTAGGGAGGAATTGTCATAGGCTTTAAATTCCAGTAAGAAGACATTTCCCCTCTTTTTCTTTTTTATCTGGGATGGCCCTTCATAAAGATTAAAAACTTTTTAAATTTATGCTTCTACAGGTCACTAACATGAGAAGTTTTTACAAGGCTGCAATTCTGAGATAAAGAATTCAGCCACTGGACTATACACAATGCACCATGAACACCAAGAGGAATACCTCAATTTAAATACAATAAGCTAGCACAACCCAAAATAAAAATGCAAAACTCATTGCAAAGCCCTGCTCCTTTGAATCTTAGATGCTGGAAAATATAGAACCATGTCTTGCTTCTTTTTTGGAGATGTAGAGGCTGGGATTGTAGCAGGATTACATTAACTGCACCATGATAAACAATAGGAAATCAGAAAATGTGTTGGAGCAATGCCTGAGATAGAACATATGCTAGAGTTGCATGAAAACATTGTATCCTCAAGGCAATCACTAAACCTTCCATTCATCATCAATACTGAAAGTACTGCTAAACAAACTCTGACAATCAAATACTCAATCCAATCTTCAAAATCACAGATTTTTTATAACATAATCTCTTTAAATATACATGAACATTACTATTTTATAATTTATAATCATTAATACTCTTGTTACATATTTCACAGTAATACTTAAAAATTAATTTTGCATAAAATGTATACATGTTTTTTTTTCTCATATGTCGTTGAAGATCAAGTTGAGTAGTGATATTGTAGAGATGGGTCACCAGTACATGATCACCATTGGCCCATATTAGTTTAATGGACTAGACTTAGACCTAGCCTTCAATAATTTTGGCAAAATACTCTGAATTGCCATTAATGTACCACTCTGCCACTTGAACATCACCTCTGATCTAATGTTAATCACTACCTACATGTCTATTTTCTGAAACTATTGTGATCTGTTCATATCATCGCTGATGGGGTTTGACCAGTCTGCATTCTGTCTACTTGTATGCTGGAGACTATATCCTATATTTTTTTTGTTAGTCTTGGAGTATTCCTGGATAGGCCTTCACTAGCTTCTAAGGTTCTAACGTATCTGGTACTTCTACAGTATATTGGTCAACCACTTTAAGAACCTGTTCAACATGCCTAGGAAGGTTTTATCTAACAATTCTGAAAATTTGGTTTTCTGACAAAGGAAAGATAGTCAACATCTTCAGTGTTGCAACTTGATTCTGAAAAAAAAAACTGGGTATAACTACATTTATTAAGATCATATTTGAGTGCTTGTGTTCCCTCCAAAACTCAAAAGCAACTTGAATTTGATGTACTCGTAAGTCTTTGGTTTGGATAATACATGTAAGTGGTATCTTGTAATCATGAGTTTTTCCCTTTTTTTAAATCTAGTTAAGGAGAATAGCTTTTCTAATGCATGTAAACACTCTGTGGGGTTCTCATATTCACCTCTAAATACTGAGCTATATGTACCTTGCTATGATAGGGTTTCTTCCTTCAACATTATTATTTCTCTTTGCCTTCAGCCTAGGATTATATCTTGCTAAGGATGAGATGGGTTCCCCATTTTTGTCATCTTTCAGGTTATTCTTCAAGCTCACTCCATTCCCTCTATGTTGAGTGCATGACCTGCCACTTGACAAAATAGTACCTGCAATTTTTTTCAACCTACTTTGTAGAACTAATGTCTTGCTACCTAAATCCTGCTCATGATTTTGTATTATTTCATCTCATTCACTATAGGTTTTTTTTGACTTTCAAGACTATTATCAAAATCTTCATGTTTTCTTCAACTGTTTTCAATCTCTTGTATACTTTGCTTTAGGTTTCCTATCTCTTCCTGTCTAAGTTGTTGAACATTAACCATCTGATTCTTTATACTCTCTATTCTACTTTGATTTTAAAGTCTTTCTGCATTTTCTTTGTTTCATAATCCACTTTGCTCTGTCTTTTACCTATCTCTTTGTATTCAATCATTAATCTATTTTGAACATCTGCAGCCTATCTTAATAGCGTTAACATGCTTCTTTAAAACTATCATTGACTTTTTCCCTTTTATCATATCTTTATCATAATTTAATACCTTCTTCTTGTGAGCTTTCTACATCTGTTTCTATTTCTTTGAAATTGTTCCCATTTTTCTTGTGTCTTTTCAAACTTGTTTGCCAGTTCACTAAATCTCATATCACATCTTTCATCAAATTCTCTGATTTTGGTTCTCAAATCTATTGTAAGAATGGGAAATTTGAGTTTCCCACCTTCTAGCACAAATTTTTTAGCGAAAATTATATATAATATATACCATTTTAGGGTGCAGAAAGGAGTTTGCTATTAACTGTAAGGAGACCCTTTGATTACTCTTGGAGGCCTTAAAGGAACTGAGCAGGGCAAATTCCTAATGTCCACTCCATACATTCTTGTCATTGCAGCTGTTATTACTATGTGATTATTCATATAGTATATGAACATGGATGGGCTGCTCACCAACACACATTAGCCAGCATGGTGAGTTTGTTGGTTTTTTACCTCCGAGTTTAGGAATATTTTTTTCAATATATACAATCTTGACAAACAAAAATAAATCATGGCCCTTATTCACAGGAGGCTGTAAAGTGAACAACCAAGGCAGCAGTTGGTGGCCAAAGATGGAGGGTGCTAAGAATCCCCTGATTGTGGACCCAGGCTGCCATTTGATGATGACTTTTTATTTAGGTACTTACAACTGCAGATCACTTTCAAGTGAAGGAAGATTGCAAGAGTTAGAAGAAGAACTGTCTCATATTAAATGGGACATTATTGGACTTTGTGAAGTTAGAAGAAAAGGTGAAGAAACAATTGATTTAAAAAGTGGACATATACTCTACTATAAAGGCACAAATATTGGAAATACAAGTGGAGTAGGATTCATTATAAATAAAAAATGGAAGAACAACATTGTGGAGATTGATGGTGTATCGGACAGAGTGGCAAGATTAGTTATACAACTTAATAGCAGATACCAAATGCAGATAATTCAGGTTTATGCCCCAACAAGGTCTCATAGTGATGAAGTAGTAGAAGATTTTTATATGGATGTACAAAAGGCTTTTGATCAGAGTAAACAACATTTTAAAATTGTTATGGGAGACTTTAATGCTAGAATTGGTAAACAAATGAAAGATGAAAGTGCTGTAGGTAATTTTGGTTATGGTAATAGAAATGAGAGAGGACATAGACTTGTGGAGTTTGCAAAAAAAGAAAAACTTTATATTATGAACTTTTTTTTTGAGAAAAATGTTAAAAGGAAATGGACATGGAAGCATCCAAATGAAGGTACAGCAGAATTGGATTATATTTTGACTAACAGAAAATACATATTTCAAGATTGTAATGTTCTTAATAAATTTAACACAGGAAGTGATCATTGATTAGTAAGATGTAAGATACATGTTAATGCAAAACTAGAGAGACAAAAATTATTAAGAAAAACAATATTTACAGTTGATATTCCTAATCTTCAGAAACATTCTAATGAATTTAAATTAGAACTTACAAATCAGTTTCAAGTATTAGTAGATTTTGAACATGATTCAGATTTGAATGACATTAATAGGAAAATAACTGATACACTTTTAAAAACTGCAACAAAGATAGCTGGTAGAAAAAAGCAGCAATTGACCAATAAAATTTCTACTGAGACTAGAGAATTTATGAAGAAAAGAAGGAATATGAGGATATACAACAATGATGCATTAAAAAAGATTGAATATCTCGAATTTTGTAAAATGGTGCAGAAAAGAGTTGAAAATGATATAAGAAAGTATAATTGTGAACTAGCAAGGAAAGCTGTAGAAGAGAATAAAAGTCTAAAGAGTGTAAAACAACATTTTGGTATTGGTAGGAAATTTATATCTGCAATAAGAAAAAAAGATGGCATTATTACTAAAAAGAGAGATGACATCATGAAATGTGTAGAAGACTTCTATCAAGAATTATATAGTAATAAAGAACAAGTGCCTCCTATACCTATTATATCTTCTGAATTGCCCAGAATTTTGAATGAGGAAGTGAGACATGCAATTAAATTTATGAAGAAAGGGAAGGCTCCAGGTAATGATGGAATTATAATTGATATATTAAAAGAAGCAGGTGAAGAAATATAATTTTTTTAGCAAAGTTATATACCAAATGTCTAAATGATAAAGATGTACCAGATGATTGGAAGAATGCAGTATTAATATTAATATTTAAAAAAGGTGATAAAGAAGATATTAGAAATTACAGACCTATCAGTCTTTTATCAGTTTTATACAAAATTTTTACTAAGATAATTACAACTCGTCTACAGAAAACACTGGATTTCCACCAACCAAGAGAACAAGCTGGATTTAAAAGTGGTTTTAGTACAGTAGATCATATCCAGGTATTGAGAGAAGTTATAGAAAGGACAAATGAATATGAGTTGCCATTATGCTTAGGATTTGTAGATTATGAAAAGGCATTTGATTCTATAAACATTTCTTCAGTGATTAAAGCATTGGATCATCAAGGTGTAGATCCAGAATATTGTCATATTTTAAAGAATATTTATAAAAATGCAACAGCAACAATTAGATTACATAATGATAGTAGGAAAATCAACATTGAAAAGGGTGTAAGACAGGGTGACTCCATATCTCCAAAACTTTTTACAGCAATGCTGCAAGAAGTATTTTGTGGATTAAAATGGGAAGCTAAAGGAGTGAAAGTAAATGGAGATTATTTAAGTCATTTAGATTTTGCAGATGATGTAGTTGTTTTTGCAAATAATGCTTTAGAGCTACAGGAAATGTTGCAGGAGTTATCAGATGAAAGTAGGAAAGTAGGACTAAAGATAAATGTTAAAAAGACTAAAGTAATGTTTAATAGATTTTCTCAAAATATGAAAATAAAGATTGATTATGATGAGTTAGAAGTTAACAGTTACAAATACCTTGGTTAGATTATTAATATAGATGGAAACATAATGGATGAAATTAATCATAGAATTAAACTTGGTTGGAGTGCTTTTGGTGCAAATAACTTGATACTAAAATGAAATATGCCTAAGTGTTTGAAAAGGAAGGTTTTTAATAAATGTGTTTTAGCAGTTCTTACTTATGGATCTGAGACTTGGACACTTATTAGAAGAGCAATACAGAGACTTTAGACCACTCAAAGAAGTATGGAGAGATGCATGTTGGGAGTAACAAACAGAGATCAAAAATGCAATGCATGGGTTAGAGTACAAACAGGTGTTACTGACCTCATTGAAAAAATTAAAAGACTGAAGTGGAGTTGGGCTGGACATATTGCTAGAAGAGATGATAATAGATGGACAATTGAAATTTTAAACTGGATTCCAAGAGATTGTAAAAAACCCAGAAAGAGACCACATGTGAGATGGATGGATGAAATAAGAAAGTGTGCAGGGGTGATGTGGAGAAGAGAAGCTAAAGATAGGAAAAGATGGATTGAACTTAGAGAGACCTTAATCCTGCATTGGATTGATAATGGTTGATGATGATGATACCATTTAATAGCCATTTTAATGTATAATACTTACAAAAATATTTACCCCAGGGCGAATTGGTAAAAAAATGAAATAATTTGCAAGAAGTGTCCCAAAGGTTAACTAATTTATGGTCTTTGGTAACATATTGAATTTTTAAAAGAAACTGACTTGAGACACAATTTTTACAATAACTTCAGTTTTAATAATGTTAGAGCAAAAAGCTTTGCATTGATATTTTTTTCTAAGGAAAACAATAAGAGTAAGACAAATAATTATTACTAATAAAAAATAAAGAAAAAAAATTTCAACATCCAAAATAATTATTACTTTATTGTTTGTTCATAATTTTTAATTTATCATTAATTAAGTTTATACTTCGTCATCATTGATAATTTCTTTGTATTCTTCACAAAATTATCTTTCAAACCATATCTAATACTTCTTAACTGAGATAATCTATAGCTTCAGAATCTCCAAAACTAGTTACAAAAGAATTATTTTTATTTTGTACCTCAAAAGTTAACAAATCTCAAGGCTTATATAAGATAAAGATTCATACTATTAAAATATATGAAGCAAATCATTTCCAGAAAGTGGATATGCGGTGGTCATCATGACAATTGGCTTCTTGTCTATCTAAAACTAGAAATTGTAGGCTACTGTTTGTATTAATGTTAAAATGAGTTTCATCTCTTCATTTTATTTTTTTGTGTACACCAGTGATTCTGTCTTGTTATATTTATTGTTCCACAGAGATTATTTGCATAAGCTCATTTTCTAGCTATAGACTTGAAAATAATGTGATGCAAGATGTGGCAAAACTACAAACTCCACAACATGAGTAAAGGCATAGGAAAGAATCAGACTTTGATTCTTTGTTTGCATACAATTCCATGTGGTATATACATAATCATTGTGGTTTTCACCACACAATCATTGTGGTTATCACCACACAATCACCATTTGAAATCTCCCTTTATTGGGTTTAAGTGTTTATATTTTCACACAGTACTATGCCCAGTAAATTTTGTGATTGCTTTATAAACTGAAAACTTTCTGTACATCTGATAATCAGTCTTAAAATTTACATCACACTGCTCTATAATACATTAACTTTATATATGTAAATCATTACTTGTTATACAAATGCAGACATGCAATTGCAAACACAAAGACCCTAATACAAATATAAACACATGAATAAATTATTAAATCTTTTGAGAATCATTATGTTTATAAAATAATGTTGCCTCAAACTTTGATCAGAGCTCCGAAATTACACTGGAGTCATTTATTACATTTGAATACAAATTTATATACTGTATAATAAAGAACATAAATGGTTTAATATTACATAATTTATATACTACACAGACATACAAATACAAATGCAAACACAATAAGAAATTATACCATTTATTAAATAATTAAAAAAATTAAAAATTCTATTCTAATAATTAAAAAAAATAAAATTGAATACTTATGACCTGATATTCTGATTATTTTTTTATCAGGATGAAGGCTTTGAAATGTGAATCCTCGACACTTTTTTAGCCCATTTAAGTAATGAGTCTGGCTGATAAAAAAATTCTGCCTTTGTCATTTTCATGCAATCTAGTAAAATGAGCAGTAAAGAAAAAAAAAAAATGAACCTATTAATAAAAATATTAATAAAATATTCAAATTTTGTATGATTTCAACTTGTGATATGCCATGCTTATGATGGCCATTATGATAAACTTCATAGTATTTAATTTTATTATTATTATATATTTTATGCATGCATATAAGTTTAATTTCAATTAATATTTTAATTTTATAATTAGATTTTAAAGTGAAGATTTTTAGGAAAAATATAATGTATATTTTGGGTTCATCTATATATGTGTTTAGTTTTTGTTAATATTAATATTGTACTGAGAATTTAGATAGACTACTTCTTCCACTGCTCTAACAATGGATGTCACTCAAAGAGTTGCTATAAAAATGCTGAAAACTACATATATATACATAATGTCCAGTGAAAATTTTTTTTAAAGATTTAAAAAAAAAAAATAATGAAATTTTTTTTGTGTATGGCACAGACAATAATAGACCCATTTTAATAACAGAACATATAGTATTATTTTAATAAAATTAAATTTTGTAATAATTTATATAAATGCACTAAGATTATTTGAAATAAACAATAAGAGAATAAATAGTTTTATTCTTTCTAGTGCTAAATGTAAATTGTAGTATATTTGATATCAACTACCAACATAATATAAACAATTTGAACTCTTGTAAAATAAATGTTTTGTTAAAATCCTGGCATCAGTTTTATCAGAACATTTATGATTTTTTAAATAACATTCTCGAGAATTAATAAATGTTATATTTAAAAAGTAAAGTGTTCTGTTTTAAATTAAATGTAGCTTAAGCTAATACCATTGTGACACCATAGGGCTGGGATTCCTAATTACTAATTATTAGTTCAAAATTTGTATGAAAAACTTTCACGCTATATTATTATAATACAAAATATAAATAAATATAATATAAAATACATAATCAAATAGATTGTATCTGATGGTATTGAAATTCAGTTATCCACAATTAAAAACAAATTTTGAAATAATATTAAACTAAAAGTTTAATCCTTCATATTTTTAAAATTGTTTTTTCAATAAATTATTTTTGATTTGTTGTTTTGTTTATAATTAGCAAAACGTAAGACTATTCCACAATTTTATGAAGGTAAAAATGATTTTTGTGATTAAAATAAATTGGAAACTGCTGTTATAGATAATAATTTCTTTGAGGTTCATTATAGTGATGGATAATGTAAATATACTGCATTTTATGTTTACATCTATAAAGAGAAGTACATGCATTTATATTTTAGATACAAATAATTGTAGTGTTCTTATAAAAATTAATATATATTTATGAAAAATCTCTAAATGAAAAGAATATATATATATAGAAAATAGAATATTGTATTCAAACAATAATACTTTATTATCAAATAGTAGTTTTTTAAAAAAGAAATTGCTAAAACATTTGGAATATTTCCATTAAATTGACTACTGTCTTGCCTTAGAAAAACTAATTCTTATTGCTATAAAAAATCGGAGCTCTGTTATTTTAAGAGATTAAAGATGATGCCAGTTCTTGACACTTCCAAGAAGAAAGTCTGAATGACAGCCAATATTTTTTCTAAATAGATTGTGGAATTAAAACAATTTATCACACATAAAAATAAAAGTTTATTTCTTTATTGAAAGTTGTTGCATTGAACATGATCACATATTAAAAAAATAAATCTTGCGTTTTTACTTTATTTAATAAAGTACACTAATATTAATAAAAAATTAATATTATAATGTAAAATAAACTTTATTTTATTAATGTAGTAAAATAAGATTTTTCAAAATTTTATTGTTATATTTTTTTTTTTTTGTTTTTGCTAATGTGATTATTGTGAACTATCTTGATGTATTTAACTTATGATTTTAACCACTATTTTTTTTAATTAACAATTTAATGTTGAAAATCGATACTTTTTCACATTAAGGAGTTCAGTTTATATAATTAAAAAAAAAAAGCTTAGAATTCAATTGGTTTTTATGTTTTATAGTTATAATTTCTAAAATGGAAATAATAAAAGGCAGTTTGTTTTATACAAAAATAAATAATTTTAAATATCAATAAACATTAGACAACAAATTTATTATAATCATATAGAACTTACTTTTTTGCACTATCATATAATAACATTATACCTTTATCAGGAATGGACAACTAGCAATGTCAGAAACATATGTGGCATTTTTGTATCTTTCAGTAAGACACATTTAATTCATGATTATATTAATATACTAACTTATTATATAAAACTGAAATGAATTTTTTTAAAAATAATTTTATTTTGAAATATTTGGTACCAAATATAATGTTTATAATAATTTTTTTCAGTGATGTGGCAGAAATTATGATGAGCAATATTTATTTATTAAGAATTATTTTTAAAATCTTTCTTCACTTTCTATTTATCAATATTAATTTAAGAAATATATTGTAATTTTTTATTTATAAAACAAAACAATTTAGTAACCATTATGTTTTTATTTTCTTTTAAAGTAGAATTTCTGATATAATTGAGTAAAAATGTTTATGGTATTGAATAACATTGAGTTCAAAGACAGTTATCACTTTACTCAGTATTAACTATTTTATATTAAGTATTTTATACTAAATAATTCAGTATTATTTTATATAATAAAGATATATATGAGATATAGTGACCTGGTCCAACTGAATTTAAAATAATACTGGTAATATTGAGGTTATTTAATATATTTATATTAAGTAACACTGCCATAAAAATTAAAAGAAAAGTTTTTAATATTGATTATACTCCTTAATATTTATCTAACATTTATGAATGACTCAAACTTTATGATAAAATCAAATATTATATTTTGGTTGTATTATTATTTTTTAATTACAGTTTAATTGACATATTTAAATGTTTACTAAATTAAGGATCCCAGAATTATAGAACAGTGAAAAGAAAATACGAATGCAAACTATATATATATATATTGTTTATTGCAATTTGATTTATATAGAAATGATTAAGATACACTAATTGTATAATATTAAAGGGTTTGAAAGTGAAAACATATAAATTATAAATAACTTTATTAATTGGTCTGGATAATTGACCTTATATAACAAAAACAACAACAACAACAACAACAACAACAATAATAATAATAATAATAATAATAATAATAATAATAATAATAATAATAATAATAATAATTTTGCCACTAGAGGGTGTATGCCTTTAAACTTAGGAGAAGTCACATCACATCACATTATTGTAGAATTTTAATGTTAAATTTATCAACACACATCAATGTATTGTTGGCCTAGTGGCTAGCATAGCAGGTTCACTTCCCGGTCAGTGCATTTGACATATGAAAAAAAAATCAACACAAGCAGTGTTTTTTTAAATCATCAAATATGCCTTGTTTCTTTTTTAAACTTATAATAATTCAACAGATAGAAAAACAATTACCAGGGGTGTTTGTTCCAGTGCTGAGAGAGGAAATACACCACATTTCTTACATGGATGACATCACCATCTTCCTCCCATCCCACAAGTGGTTGCTACAACTTTATCAACTTCTGGACAAATACACTGTGATATATAGGCTAATGACCAACCCTGATAAATCTGCAGTCTGGAAGCTCCACAGGGGATTTGTAGTTCCATCAAGATATATGGGAAAACCACAGAGCTTTTTTGGATTCCCTGTGGTGTTATCCAGAATGGCAATGAGAAGAGTGCTTCAGACAAGTATACTGGAAAAAACCAGGAAGATTATGAGTATTCTGTTGACAATCTCCTTGTCACTCCCTGGCAAAGTGACACTGATTAACATGATGGTACTTCCATACATCAATTATTACCTGCCAATCTTTAAGCTGACCAACTCCTTTCAGAACACAATTACCCCCATCTGCACCAAGATATTGTGGAAGAGGAAGAGAATATCCATCAGCTTAGATAATGTGCAAAAACTGAGGAACCTGAATGAACTTAGTATCCATGACATTTGTGTATTTTACATACAAAGGGCATTAAGAATATTAAGAGCAATGTATACGATCATGCCTATGGAATTGTCTCACGATAAAATAGAGCTCACAGACACACTGCCACCAATGCCGAGAAAATGGATGTCAGAACTATCAAAGCATATAAATCAGTGTTTCAAAGTCACAAGAACAATAATAGAGGCCATGAACACATACTGGGATGTTTACAAGTATTTTCATCTTGAAAATGTAAAATTGCCAACTGAGCTTAAAATTACAACAAAAATGTTAATCAGAAAAGCAAAGCAATGTAGTTTTGAGGCCAAGTATGTAGATTTTATAATTAAATACAAAATTGACTTCTTACAAAACAATTCTTAGTGACCAGAAGAGGATTTTCCAAATTAAACACAATATGTAAGTAATCTGTGCCAATCAGAAGAGGAGACGATCAAACATATTTTTTATAATTGCCTTATCTGGGACAAATCAGACAGGAAATCACAGAAAGAGTCATGCCCTCTAAAAAAATATACTGTCAATGAGTGAAGCCTTGACGAGTGGCAAATATGCCATGATTAGAATCGCAATTTTCCAACTATTTGCCATATGGCTGACAAGAAATTGGCTGATGTTTAGTCATTATGGTTCACAGCCCTGGACAGAATATAGACAAATTCTAGTCAGTATGAAAAATAGAGATCACTTCCTAGCACCAGAAGGTCTCTATGTAGATTCCTGGGCACAGATATTCCCTCTAGATGATGAGGCCCTTGCTCAGAAGATCCTAGCGAAGTTGTAAATGCATAATCAACAATGAATGTACATTAACAGATTCATGCTGTAAATTCTGTTTGTTTCCCTTAATAAAAAAAAATTCAATGTATAAGTTTTTTATATATATATAAATAATGATAATAAGTAAAAAAAAATATTTCAGTTGGAAAGTTTCATACAATGCGTCAGTAACTATGGATGCCATGTTTGATAGCAACAAGGTTTTATATGTCGAAGTAACAAAATCTTTTGTCATTGAATTCAAACAAAACATTTGAAATAACTTCAGATTTTGCATTTCCACTGAAAATGACTTTTTAAACTTGGCTTATTTTTAGCCAATTTAGAGAACCAACCATAGAAATAAATAAGGATTGGAATGATGAAAGTCTACAAAAAAAAAAAAAAACAGAGCTTTTTGACTCGACTCCACGATTCCAAAGGATTTCTACTATTCATTCAAAGTGTTTTTTCACTAATGAATCACTATTGGTCTTAGCAGTTACAGACAAGTATTGTTATTTATATAAATTTTTCAAATAGTTGCTGTACGATCTACTTAGCAAAATAAAAGAAAATGCGTTGGTTTCAATTTCACATATTGCAAACCATTCCAATACCAGATACCTAATAATTGAATTTAAAAGTGAAGAACAAAAAAATAAAAAAATATAGCAAAAAAATCTAGACAATTATGCTCTTATAGTATACAAATAAATCCAAGCAGGGATAATATAATGAGGGTGTTAAAAACCACCTACCTATATTATACAATAGATTTTATTAAAATGGTATCTCCATTTCTAACAGTGATTGTCTTTCAACCTGTTTTACTAAACAATGCACCTAGTAACCGCTTTTGTTTAACTGAAGGTATAAAAAAAATGTTAATCCAGAAAACTTTCTTTATAAATTATTGATCAAGAAGCAATGCTTTTTTTAATAGTCCATAGCCTAATACTGCATGCTTCCATTGCAAAGAGTGAGAGCATTTCATTAATAATCGGCCTAAACTCTGCTGCTCACAATTCAACTGTACTTGCACTTCAATGTTTAACACAAGCACAAAATGCACTTGATACATGGATTTAAACAATATTAATAATTTTACTACAGACAACTCAATAATTAATGCAGAATAACCCACTATAATAAACGAAATGACTCCAAACATAATTATCATTCTGATCAACAACTTACTCTCTGTAGAAATTAGTAACTTTGAAAGCAAATAGAAGTCAGGTCACCCCCTTTCCCCCCTCCACCAAGGGGAAAAGAGGGCAGAAGATTTTTTACCCGGAAATGGAAGAAAGTGAAATTGATGATTTAAATTTTGATATTGACAACATTAAAAAATTAAAACTGTCACTTTTATTGATGTTGGACTTTTATCTCACCACAGAAGAAGATCATACTCACTTAGAGGAGGTTAATGTGTCATGTATATATTGTCCTCAAAATGAACAGGCTCAGAAATCAATGCAAAGAATAACTAGGATAGCAGCGAATAGTTTTACTTAGCTCAAATTTGATATAGCAACTCCCTACAATGCCCATTTCTCCTATGCATTTTAAAATTTAGTTTTTTGTTAACTTTGTATCACACTCATATTAGGTATGTTTAAATACAAGCACATAATTACTATGCAGTTTTAAATAAGAACTTTTAATTTTAGAGCGCTAAAATTCTGTAGGAAAAATTTATCAGCAAATGGGATGGTTTGACATCATTCAATCACATTTACTCCCTGTACTAGAAACCAAAATTTACAGTGGTTTATCAGTAAACCTGAACAGTTATCTAACTAAAACAGGTTTTGTTATCTTTTTTACAGATTCATGCACACCCTCAACAGCATCAGGCACTATAGTCAATTAAAAAAAATCATTTACATCTTTTGAAATAAAATTCATCAATGCATTTATGCTTATTGTCATATTCTGTTATCTCTTGGTCCAATGATAATCAACAGAATCATTCCAATTCTAAATGCAAAATTTGCTGCCACACCACATTCTATCTTACTGCTAGAGGATTTCAATATGTCACATAATAAATTAATTAACAATTGATTACATGCCTTACCCTTTCTGCTAATGAGTGAAAATGGTTTTCTTTCAGATAACTTTATCTTTCTCAATAATGACAGCCACTCATCATTAATTGATTTGATATTTTATTCCCAGCCTTATACCACTTAATGAATCTTTTTCCTTAATACCCATTCACATTTTTCTGATCATGATGCATTTATTGTAACAATTGAATTAAACTTCTCCACTAGTAAATTAGTTAATACAGTTAAAACTATGTATACTGCTTTTATCACACACAACATAGTTTTTATATTCAGAGATATATATTTACATTCATAAAATTTGAAACTTTCAAATAGATTCACTCCAAGAATGGCTAACTTTTATAAACATAATATCTCACACTATCAGTTGTATCACAAGAATTACACTCTCTCCCACAGGCTTCTTAGTCTTAAGAAGTTATTATTTCAGTGTAGACTTAACTGATTTATATGCATTTTTGAATGGCTGGACTCTTTTCTTCAGTGGGTGACATTAGGATCATCACCCACTGAAGAAAATCATCCAAGAGTTCAAGCACTCAAAAATGCATATAAATCATCTTACTCTGCACCCAAATAATATCTATCTATCTATCTATCTATCTATCTATCTATCTATCTATCTATCTATCTATCTATCTATCTATCTATCTATCTATCTATCTATCTATCTATCTATCTATCTATCTATCTATCTATCTATCTATCTATCTATCTATCTATCTATCTATCCATCTATCCATCTATCTATCTATCTATCTATCTATCCATCCATCTATCCATCCATCCATCCATCCATCCATCCATCCATCTATCCATCTATCCATCTATCCATCTATCCATCTATCCATCTACCCATCTACCCATCTACCCACCTACCCACCTACCTACCTACCTACCTACCTACCTACCTACCTACCTACCTACCTACCTACCTACCTACCTACCTACCTACCTACCTACCTACCTACCTATCTATCTATCTATCTATCTATCTATCTATCTATCTATCTATCTATCTATCTATCTATCTAAATCAAATACATACCTGATCAAGGCATATATTAGATGAGCATTAGGTCAAGCACTAATGATACCTGTCCCCACTGCTTTCAAATTTTATGCATAAAATATTATGTGGTGGATATATGTCAGAATTAATTTTTTTTCACTTCAAAGACAAGCTACAAAAAGGGAAACCTTGATTCTTAAGTATATCCAAAAATATACCACATTTACTACAACTGAGTTTACACAAAAAATAAGCACAACAGATTTTTGTCACCCAGGCATACACGGAATCCCACAAGCAGTTTTTGTCACACTTAAATTACTTTACAATCCAGGACCTAGAAAATTTAACCAATTTTCTCTCTCTCTCTCTCAAAAATACAAAATTCAAGATTTTTGTCCATTCACTTTAATACTCTTTTAAAAAAATCAGAAAAGTGACTGTACACTAGAGATTCTTAGATCTCTATCAATGAGCCCTCTTAGTATAAAAATCCTAGAATCTGTATTAAAAGATAAAATAGAACCATTAATATTACCAAAATTATCCAAATTTCAATTTGTTAAAAAAGGGTCTTCTACTATTCAAGCAGCCTTTTTTTTTTTAAATAATTAGACACATTAGGAAACAAAAAAAAATACAATTAGTTTTTAAATCTGCCTTTGATTCAGAACCAATAGATGAATTGATTAGCTCACTCACAGAAACAAATTCCCAAAGCTTACCTTAGCAAATCTTTTGCTCAGTAGAGAAATCTATATAATTATCAGTGGAAAAATATCCCCCCCCCTTTTTTTTTCCCCACACCCCTTCATTTCCCAAGTTTCATTCATATCCTCACTCTTATTTATCTTCTACGTTAATCCTTTACTTAAAGCAATTGAAAAATCAATTAACAGGGATAATAGTATCACAGCTAAATGCAAATATCACATGCATTGCCTATATGGACGATCTCTCTATTCTTCTTGACCAACAGAAATCAAATATAACAAGTCAACTTTATCACTGACTTTACAAATTAATTCAACCTTGAATTTAATTTGTAAAAGCCTGTGCTTAGCAAATTCATTCAGGTGGCTGCATAAAAAAAAATATTCAAAGGGACAGCCTGAATCTTTTCTGGGTTTTCTCTTTACCTCAGACAATCTACAATGTGCATTCAAATAAAACTGTGACTCATAAAAAGATATAGAACATCATTACATGTTATTGATATCATGCAAACATGAGATGAATAATATGAGAGCATATTCAATGTAATATGTATCATTGTTTTAGTTATTACAAATTATTATCTTATTGGTGTGTATGAGTTGGAGTAATACTATTCATATTTTATACAACTCTTGTAAATGATTTGCAGTATATTTACTTATTTATTGATTGATAAAAGATACAATAGTAAAATTCCAATGCAAGAAAATACTTAAATAATTTTTTTTAAAACAAATGAAAACTTAAGATGTTGCTTACTTCTAGTATTTATTTACTTTTTTTTTTAATATTTTTTTTAATTGTTAATTAATACTTTATTATAATTTATTTATTTATAAAGTCATATTATTATGGTTAATTACATGGTGGTTCTCAATCTTGAATTATTTATTTTATTTTGGATTTGATAAATATCTGGGAGTACCAGCTATTTTGATGTATTATATTATAATTTTAGCATATGCTATTTTTATTATTACCAATATAATAACCAAAATTTTGTTCATGATTTATATTTTTGACATAACTTGCTTGTAAGAACTAGTATAATTAGGATAAGGAGATTTATCAGAAGTATGTATGGGGTGAATATCATGATTTTTATCATGCTCATAAATTATAAGTATTTGCAAATTAGGATTTCTGATTTGTAGATTAGATATTTTATCATTCATGATTTCTAGTAGACAAAATAAGTAAACAAAATACATGTTTTTTATGTAGTCAGTTATCATGGAGTCTTGTTTCAGTTCACTATTCCTGTTATATATCTTCAAAATATCATGTTTGCTCTATTTGTTCTATTGCAAAAAAAAAAAAAAAAAAAGAGAATAGAGTGGATTAATAAATTAACAACAGATATTAATGCTTATAAAACAAATAAATCAATATAACTATAAGATGTTTATATATGATAAGTACATTAATGAGTTTGAATGATTATTTTTATCAGATATAATTTTATAAATATAATTATATACACAGCTTTTCACTTCTTTTTCTTTTTAAATTATAGCTCCATGATAATAAATATATAAATTCAACATTCCTTTTCTTTTTAAAACTTGTTTTATTCCAAACTATAATTTTCTTTCTCCTTCCATACAATGTTTCAACTACATTCTGTAGTCATTATCAAGTTTCCTTAAAAAATAATAATAATAATAATAATAAATAAAAATAAAAAACAAAAATAATAACACAAATAAATAAAATATTAATACATTCCAAATATATAATATTCAATTAAAACCATAATATTATTATAATCTACAAATACAATTATTTACCTCCTTCCCTATCTTTAATTATTTCTTATATAATTTTATCTTCTAATTAAACACTGGTTTTTATTTTTATTTACTTTTTGTATTATTAATCAATATCTACAGAATTTTTATTAAATAAATTACAGACTGAATAATATATGATACTTCAGATTCATTCAATTTATGACTTAAAATTTTAACATATGATAAAAAGGCAAAAAAATATTAGCACAAAAAAAATAAAAAACTACATTATATTTGCAGAATAATAATTCTTTGTAAACATTCAAATTGTATAAAAATTTCAAATTAAGGCCTTTTCAAGTTGGCCAAGTTACATTTCTTACTAGTAACTTTTTTTCCTGTGTATTTATGATTATATATATATATATTGTACCATTTATTTATATGGTAGAAATATATGTGTATTTATGATTATATATATATATATTGTACCATTTATTTATATGGTACAAATATATTGGCATTCGATAAGATATTTAAAAGCTAAGAAAAAAAAAAAGTAAATTTAGCGATCTTTTAAAAGAAAAACATTTTTAGATTTTTTTCTGATTAGTATAATTTATTTTTTTAAAACGTACAATGAAAGTTAAAATTGTCGTTCATATTTTTTTTTATGTAATTAAAAATAAAAGTTAAAATTGGAGAGAACAAAAGACACACAAATTACCAATCTAGATAAGCTAAAAGAAAAATATTTTAGCTAATTAAAGATGGCTGAAAGACATTATAGAATAAAGACTTTGTAATGTAAATTTTATAAAGAATGTACAAAATTATCAACATATATTTTTGACAAATAAAAGGTATGTGCAGAAGTCTGAAAACCGGACCTCGAGTATAAAAAGGAAGAGGCCAGTTTGATCAATGTCTTGTTTCATCTGTTTTTCCTATGGTCAGTCCTGGATAACAAAAGAATATATCCAGGATCACCCTACGCTGAAATAATTCTGCATGTTGGAGTGAACTGGAGCTTTTGCTGACATTGTTCCTGAAGATGGACACCAGAAAAGCTTTCATGACCGACCAGTAGAATAGACCACAAGATCAACTTATAACCGATGGCTGAGCTCATTCTCCTACAAAAAAACTATGCATAGTAATCTACAAGCTTTGTGAACTCACTAAATTTACCGGTAAGTTAAGATTACTTATTCCTGATTGTGACAAAATTAAGCATTTGCAAACAATTCTTAAAAATATGCTTAAAATAATCCCAATAGAGACATTAATTTTCTTATGCAAGAGACATTCATTGTAAGGAACTTCCTAGAAGAAATTTGGAAATGAACTGTAATTGTGAAATTGTTTTTTATTAATTGATTCATGTTTGGATTAACATGCATGTGTTCTCTCCAGTTTATTTAATTCGTAATTTATCTTTAAATATTTTAATTTGTTAGAATAAAAATATTTATTTCTAATACCAACTTTTCCTTGTACATTATTAATAATAGTTATTAATGATTATTGTTAAATTTATTAATATTAGTTTAGTAAGATTTAGAAATATATTTTACCTTTGCCAATATGTGACTAAGCTCCAGAAATAATGATATTTAGAAAATAATTTTAGTTACAGTAAAATATAATACCGATTCTTTTAGAAACATTTTTCTTTGTAATTTGCGAGATGTCATATGACAGATTTCAGCGGATTCTTACATGAATCCTGGCACCCCGATAAAAAGAAATAAAAGTTGATTTCATCAATAGCGTAAATCGTAACAATTACTATGTAGAGTTGATCAGGAAATATAGTTATGTTTTTAGAAATAGGAACAAAACTTTCTTTTTTTTTGCATAACTTGATCAACTCATGCAATTTATCATGTATAGAGGCCTAGCAAGGTGGGGAAATGTTATAATGTATATATATTGTGGAAGGAAATAACTTTACACATGCTATTAAAATTAATACATACTCTCCTGGCAATAAATACTTTAAAAGCATGTGTTCCACCCATGCTTGGCATTTATTCTTTAAATAAATCAATATTTGTTGACTGTGCTAAATTTAGGGCTTGAATGTATTATGATTTTTAAATTGGCATAATATTTGAACAAGTTCAGTTTATATATCATAAGGAAGAGAAAGTTTATTATTTTTAATATGAAAGTTTTCCACATTCTTTTACAGATAACGCTCTTTACTAATGTATAAAAGGATTCACTTTCTTAGCATGATTCTCTCTAAAGCATGATTCTCTCTAAATCCTTATTGAATTATCTTTAGGAATTTTTGCATATCAGTCTCCCTAACTTGTTGGTATTCGTTGTGCTTAGTTTATAGGTAAATACCAGGGCAATAAAGCAGATTAACTCTGTACATGTTTGTCATATCATTTAATGTGCAGGCAATAGGTTACAATTTAATACTCAATATTTTTGGCAGGTTGTTCATTTTTTCTAGGTTTTATGAGGTTAAAATGTGATGAGTCAGTGCATATTTGATGGACCTTTCTCATAATCTTGAGGAAGCTATAAGTACCAACATAGTTTATCATTATTGAAATGAGCATATATACTGAAAGTAAACTGTATTGGTGGTTTTTCTCTTTATTTCTATAGGCATAAGGATACGTTTTTTTCTATTAATGTAATCAGGTTTATGTTGGAGGTAGCTGTTGAATATTGGCCAATTTTGCTCTATTCAGTAAATGTTATATATGATTGAATTCTCTGGTCTGCAATCTTAAGTTTTTCAATTTGTAAATTGTCAAAAAATGAAAATCTCTTATTTTGAACTATTTTTTATAAATTTCCTGTTATGCTGCTTACCCATTTACCAGAAATATATATTTCTTAACTTAAAAAAGTTAACCCATCTTTCTGCACAGAGTATTTTTCAAAAAACATCTCTATATTTTTTATCTTGTTTTCGAAATCTTAAATTATTTGTGGCTACCATGAATAGTGGATTATTTACCAAATTGAAAATTTTAATATATTTTTTCGATTTTTATAAATTAAAATTGTACAGTTTGAGCATATGGAATTCTATATAGCATTTTGACAAAACCAGTTTACTGCAATAAAATTTTGAATATAAATTATTAATTTTATTATCTGTTAAATGCTTTTAAAATGTGTATTTATGGTATTATTTTTTAACTAATCAAACTTACCACTACAAAATTTGTTGCATGTCTGCATAAAGATCAAACCTCTTTTTCACTATAATGTAAAGTGGAATTTTAAGGACATAGTCTTTACAAGTACACATACAAAATGTATACACCTTGTAAAAAGCTTGTATAATGAATATATATGATAATTATTTCATTTTTCAGCTCTGAATTATTCTAAAAATTACTTTTTAACTTTGCTTACTGAGTAGAATACTGTAAACAATTCAATAAATGACTAACAGAACTTTAATCAATGATCTAATTTTATCTCTTACACATTTGGAAACACATACTTTTATGTATAACAAAATGACATTTTTATGTTTTTTATTTACATTTTGTTCAATTTATTGTGATCATAATGCTATACTTCGCAACATTTATTTTCAAATTACTTTTCTAACTTGAAACTCTACATACCTTTACAGGAGTTGAGATTTAATTTATATCAGTCATCACAATATATTTGTAAAAAATAAAACAAATATATGTATATAATAGCTTTTCATAGAGAAACTCTGAAGGAGATGGCAATACCTATCATGCTTACTAATAGCTGGGTGATGAAAGTTTGAACAGTTTCCAATCTTCTTATCATTCTTTAGTTAAGAACAACTAGATATTTATTGATTGATTAATATTATATAATCTGTTGACGTGCATAGAAACCGGTTATCTCTGAACAAAAGCCATATGACCCATTGGAAGCTGAAATATTTTTTCAAGTTTAATCTATTTGGTCTTTGAATATAAGTTGTGGATATGACAGGGATGTATCATCATTTTTCAATGAGACTTCAAAAACATTTATATATACTGGAATGACTTTTATGCAGTATGTGTATATATATGTACTAATTTTTCTATACTATATGATTTATATATTGATTTATATATATATATATATATATATACAATATATATATATATATATATTGTAACAATTTAAATAAATCAATTAATTGCTACAAACCATACACCTGTCATCACCATATACTACCCATCTCTCATGTATGTGGGGTATTTCAAGCCATTATTTGGCTTATTTCGAGCCCTAGTTGGTGCGCCATTTGTAACAATTAAAATAAATCAATTAATCGCTACAAACCATACACCTGTCATCACCATATACTACCCATCTCTCATGTATGTGGGGTATTTCAAGCCATTATTTGGCTTATTTCGAGCCCTAGTTGGTGCGCCATTTGTAACAATTATTAAAATAAAATAAAAAAACATTTCAACATTACAATATATAATAAAAAAAAATAATGAAAAATTTAAGTTTAAAGATTTAAACTATGTTTGTGCTATGTTGTGAGATATTGCAAATAACTATAGATAAACAAGTCTTTAATGTTTCTGTATCAAAAAAAGAAAATTGCCTTGACCAGTAAATTAAGGTTTACTTTTAATAAGTAAAAGAATAAAATCGGTTAAAGAAAGTTCATATTTACCCGTCTACTTTTTACTTCTTATTAATGTCCTGAATTTGAATTTTAGACTGCTTTTCTTTGCTCACCAACAAAAAAAAATCATTGCAGATACTTTTAAGATAATGCTGAATCAATTGACTTTGCTTGTTTCTTCAATTTCCTTATTATTCACTGTTGATTGGCTTCCTTCTACCATTTAAAAGAAAAAAAATTATTATAAGTACTTTGAATAAGTAGGTACCAGTGGATTTGCTTGTTTCTCTTCTCTAAAAAAATAATTGCTGTTGACACTTTAGATGATTGAGGTAAATCAACAAAAAATTTGATTTATGGCTTCAAACTTGGTTCTACATAGCTGTTTTAAATTTTCTTTTCCTCCTATTTCCCCTTCTCCATTGGTTCGAAGGCAGTGAGCTTTTAATAAGACATGAACTAGGAACAAAGCATTCCATATAGCTTGCGTGGTTGGCTTCAAAATTTATCATTTTGTTGGTTATTACTGGATACATGATTTCATAGATAGATCAGCGATTTTGACTCCTTCTGTATAAATCAGGAAGTAGACCAATGGTTTAGCAATGCAAAAGCATAGTATTATGCAGAGCTAAATATGTTAATATCATTTTTTATATAATTAGGACTAACTTCTTATAAATTCAATCTTGTTCCATTTCTCTTTTCTCCTTTAATATTGCTGGTTTGTTTTATATAAACGCACATTTCATTTGCTCTTTTTTTTTTTTTTTTTAACTTTCAAAGAGTGAGAAAAAAGAATTAAAGCGTTCACTCTCTTTTTTTTTAAAAAAAGATTCGAGCTTACATTTCTGCTTAAGAATTATAACAAGGAAGGACCAATTGAGTTGAGTCTCAAAATAATAATAATAATTTAACTGATCATCTCTCTAAAGAAATTTATTACTGACTCTTAAAAAAATTTATGATTAACTGCCTCTTTAAAAAAATTTTAGACTGACTGCCTAAAAAAATTGTTTTAATCGTTTATATCGCGAAAAACATCTGGAAATCTTAAAAAAAATCAAAGCTTCACAAGTTTGACGGTCACAATCAATGACGACTTATAATTGATCGCTATCATCTACATCAAAGCACCTCTTTTGTAAAAATAATTTTAAGATACAGATAATCAACAAAGCTGGAATCTATAGCCATCAGAAATAAGTGTAAAAGCATCTTTGTGTTTGTACCGATCTATTCATTGTTTCACACGTGTACAATTTTTTATCTCCTAATATAACAATTTTATTTCACACTTTTCTGATTTACTCTATTTTAACAAAATGAAAGTTAAATAAATTTAACACATATTATTTAATAAAATAATATTATATAATAAATCATAAAAAGAACTGCTTATTCATAATAATAGAACTATACATATAAATCTCTGTATATATAAAAGAATAAAAAAAATTTTTTTTTTTTTTTAAATAATTGAATACTGTATGTATATGTACAATATATATATATATATAATTAAATTAAGAATTAAACTTTTTTATATACTTAGGTGATCATCAGTTATGGGGAGATGAAAATATATTTACATAATTTAAAGTACACGATACAATATGTATAAAAAAATAAAAAACTCTACACACTTTATCACAGATATTTGATTAGTCTGATAAGTATTATTTTCCCATTTATATTAATTACACTTTAGAGGGATGCTGGAGAAGTGTTTGCCTAACAGTGGAATTTTAAAGATCTTTTTCAGTCATACACGACGCTCTTCCGATCTTAAATAAAAGAATAGGTTTTTATAAAATATTAAGAATAATAAGGAATTTTTTATAAAGTGATGCTAAATCATTTACTGCATAATTAAAATATTATATATATTTAAATTATTCCATTATACTGTGCATTATTCCTTCATATATAAATATATTTTTGATAGAAGTTAGTGATTGCAAAACCTTTAGCTTAAAAAGAAACAACATAAAAACAGTGCATTTGGTAGTATACATTTTTTTAAAATAAATACATATATTTTTCATTTGAATTTAAAAGTCTTCAGTTTTTATCTGCTTATGTTTTTTTTTTCTTTATTCTTTTAAAGAGAAAAAATTACAGCATCGCATCTTTTTAATTACTCAGAAAAATTTCACAAGAGTGAGCTAATAGCTTGTTAAATTTCGAGAAGTAAAAATGAGATTTATATTTAAATATATATAAAAAGTACTAGGCATGAAATTGAATATCATTTATATAATTTCTAGCTTGAGTTAAATTTGCTCAGTCTTGCATTATCAATATACTTGTGTAGAGAGAGTTTTTATATATATTAATCAATAACTAAAAGAGAAATTTACTTTTAGATGCAAACACAAGAAAAGTGCTATGTTTTCATGCATTAATAATGTTACATATATTATAAAACATGAATAATATTTTAGGGAGATGATGCATAAAATTTTTTTGTGTTATTTTTTTTAAATCTTTGTCAAAAAATGATTTATTTCATTTTATATATAGAGACACTTTGTATTTTAGATTATTTTTGTTTTATTTCCAGTTCATACTTGTGAATCTGAGATTTGGATATTAATGGAAGAGCAATGTGAAGTCTTCAAATTACTCAACAAAATATTGAGAAATTGTTAGGAGGAACAAGAGTAGATCAAAATACATGACTGAGAGATATCAGGTTTCAATAACATCATTGAAAAAATTTAAAAATGGAAATGGAGCTGAATGGACATATAACTTCAAGACATGATAATGAATAAAAAGTTGATGTTTTAAATTGGATGTTAAGAAATTGCAAAAGATTTAGAAAGAGATCACATGTGAGATAAATGGATGAAATAAAGAAGTTTTCTGTATAGTATGGAGAAGTGAAACTAGGGATCAGAGAAAATGGATTGATCTTAGAGATGACTTTGTTCTGCAATGGATCAATATTGTAAAAAAGGGTAGTGATGATGCCTTTTTTATTTATTTATCTTAATGACATAAAGAAATTCTGTCACATTATGATAGGTATGGATATTATGAGGACTATTTGTGTTAAAAGTTTACAAAACAATAAAAAATATCGCTGATAATGAACTATCCCTAATGTATAATTGTGATTTCAATATTTATATTTTGTTTTTTGCTTTTGGGCAGGGGAGGATAGCTTATGTTTACATAAGTAGTTTTTCATTTATTTAAAATATAGTTGGTATAAATTCATTTGATTTTAAAAAAATGTATGTAATAAGTGTAAAGAAATTGCTAACATTAAAAATAACTTTAAAATTTGTTTATAGTTTTTTGTGAATCTAATTTAATATATATATATATCATTATCAACCATTATCAATCCACTGCAGGATGAAGGTCTCTCCAAGTTTAATCCATCTTCTCCGATCTTTAGCTTCTCTTCTCCACGTCACCCCTGCACACTTTCTTATTTCATCCATCCATCTCACATGTGGTCTCTTTCTGGGTCTTTTACAATCTCTTGGAATCCAGTTTAAAATTTCAATTGTCCATCTATTATCATCTCTTCTAACAATATGTCCAGCCCAACTCCACTTCAGTCTTTTAATTTTTTCAATGAGGTCAGTAACACCTGTTGTTCTCTTACCCATACATTGCGTTTACGATCTCTTCTTGTTACTCCCAACATACATCTCTCCATACTTCTTTGAGTGGTCTGAAGTCTCTGAATTGCTCTTCTATTAAGTGTCCAAGTCTCAGATCCATAAGTAAGAACTGGTAAAACACATTTGTTAAAAACCTTCCTTTTCAAACACATAGGCATATTTCCTTTTAGTATCAAGTTATTTCTACCAAAAGCACTTTAATTCTATGATTAATTTCCTCCATTATGTTTCCATCTGTATTAATAATCTGACCAAGGTATTTGTAACTGTTAACTTCTTCTAATTCATCATAATCAATCTTTATTTTCATATTTTGAGCAAATCGATTAAACATTACTTTAGTCTTTTTAACATTTATCTTTAGTCCTACTTTTCTACTTTCATCTGATAATTCCTGCAACATTTCCTGCAGATCTGAAGCATTATTTGCAAAAACAACTACATCATCTGCGAAATCTAAATGACTTAAATAATCACCATTTACTTTCACTCCTTTAGTTTCCCATTTTAATCCACAAAATACTTCATGCAGCACTGCTGTAAAAAGTTTTAGAGATATGGAGTCACCTTGTCTTACACCTTTCTCAATGTTGACTTTCCCAGTGTCATTATGTAATCTAATTGTTGCTGTTGCATTTTTATAAATATTCTTTAAAATATGACAATATCCTGGATCTATACCTTGATGATCTAATGCTTTAATCACTGAAGAAATGTTTATAGAATCAAATGCCTTTTCATAATCTACAAATCATAAGCATAATGGCAACTCATATTCATTTGTCCTTTCTATAACTTCTCTCAATACCTGGATATGATCTACTGTACTAAAACCACTTTTAAATCCGGCTTGTTCTCTTGGTTGGTGGAAATCCAATGTTCTCTGTAGACGAATAGTAATTATCTTGGTAAAAATTTTATATAAAACTGATAAAAGGCTGATAGGTCTGTAATTTCTAATATCTTCTTTATCACCTTTTTTAAATATTAATATTATTACTGCATTCTTCCAATCATCCGGTACATCTTTATCATTTAGACATTTGGTATATAACTTTGCTAAAATTTTTTCTATTTCTTCACCTGCTTCTTTTAATATATCAATTATAATTCCATCATTACCTGGAGCCTTTCCTTTCTTCATACATTTAATTGCATGTCTCACTTCTTCATTTAAAATTCTGGGCAATTTGGAAGATGTAATAGATATATGAGGTACTTGTTCTTTATTACTATATAATTCTTGATAAAAATCTTCTACCAATTTCATGATGTCATCTCTCTTTTTAGTAATAATTCCATCTTTTTTTTTTATTGCACATATAAATTTCCTACCAATACCAAAATGTTGTTTTACATTTTTAAGACTTTTATTTTCTTCTACAGCTTTCCTTGCTAGTTCACAGTTATACTTTCTTATATCATTTTCAACTCTTTTCTGTACCATTTTACAAAATTCGAGATATTCAATTCTTTTTAATGCATCATTTTTGTATATCTTCGTATTCCTTCTTTTCTTCATAAATTCTCTAGTCTCAGTAGAAATTTTATTGGTCAATTGCTGTTTCTTTCTACCAGCTATCTTTGTTGCAGTATTCAAAAGTGTATCAGTTATTTTCATATTAATTTCATTCAAATCTGAATCATGTTCAAAATCTACTAATACTTGAAACCGATTTGTAAGTTCTAATTTAAATTCATTAGAATGTTTCTGAAGATTAGGAATATCAACTGTAAATATTGTTTTTCTTAATAATTTTTGTCTCTCTAGTTTTACATTAACACGTATCTTACACCTTACTAATCGATGATCACTTCCTGTGTTAAATTTATTAAGAACATTGCAATCTTGAAATATGTATTTCCTGTTAGTCAAAATATAATCCAATTCTGCTGTACCTTCATTTGGATGCTTCCATGTCCATTTCTTTTTAACATTTTTCTCAAAAAAAGAATTCATAATATAAAGTTTTTCTTTCTCTGCAAACTCCACAAGTCTATGTCCTCTCTCATTTCTATTACCATAACCAAAATCACCCACAGCACTTTCATCTTTCATTTTTTTTTTACCAATTCTAGCATTAAAGTCTCCCATAACAATTTTAAAATGCTGTTTACTCTGATCAAAAGCCTTTTGTACATCCATATAAAAATCTTCTACTACTTCATCACTATGAGAACTTGTTGGGGCATAAACCTGAATTATCTGCATTTGGTATCTGCTATTAAGTTGTATAACTAATCTTGCCACTCTGTCCGATACACCATCAATCTCCACAATATTGTTCTTCCACTTTTTATTTATAATGAATCCTACTCCACTTTTATTTCCAATATTTGTGCCTTTATAATAGAGTATATGTCCACTTTTTAAATCAATTGTCTCTTCACCTTTTCTTCTAACTTCACAAAGTCCAATAATGTCCCATTTAATATAAGACAGTTCTTCTTCTAATTCTTGCAATCTTCCTTCACTTGAAAGTGATCTGCAGTTGTAAGTAGCTAAATAAAAAGTCATCATCAAATGACAGCCTGGGTCTGCAATCAGAGGATTCTTAGCACCCTGCACCTTCAGCCAAGGGCCATGCTTTATTTTTGTCTGTCATAATTGTATAATATATATATATATATATATATATATATATATATATATATATATATATATATATATATATATATTTGGGAAAATATTTATCATTTACACAAACATTCATTCTGCCTTATCAGGCACTGAGAAGAAGACCATGGTGTTTCTTGATCTTAAACTCAGAGGTAAAAAGCCAATAAACTCACCACGCTGGCTAATGCATGTTGGTGAGCAGCCCATCCATGTTCATATACTATATGAATAATCACATAGTAATAACAGCTGCAACAACAAGAACGTATGGAGTGGACATTAGGAATTTGCCCTGCTCGGTTCCTTTAAGGCCTCCAAGAGGAATCAAAGGGTCTCCTTTCAGTTAATAGTAAAACTTCTTTCTGCAGCCCACATATATATATATATATATATATGTGGGCTGCAGATATATATATAAAAAAAATGTAAATATTAATTTGTTTTTATCTTTTTTTTGTGTGAAATTTGACTTTCATTAGACAGTGACAATATTTGCTTTCCAATTGTGTTTAAATTAACTCAATATATAAAATACTAGAGAACATTGGCAATGTTCTTCTATGAAAAGATTTTGATTAATTAGTCTTTACCCAGTGAAAGTTATCTGTTACATTGCAATCATTCAATGGCCTCTTTATTCATTTTATGTTTTTCAAATTAATGTTTCAAAATTATAATTATATGTTGGACTATTTTTATCATTTTAAATGTCTTCATAAAAATTCAAATTTTGTTTAAACTTTATGGATACATTCAATTATTAGTAATAGTTTCAGGTTAATAAATAATGTATTCAAGTGATATTATTTTCCTCTCTTCTTCAGATGCTTCTGAACCAGTGACAATACTATCATGAAAATCAAACTTTTGTCGTATCTATTATGTTTAAGATTTTAGATAAAATATTGGAGATCACATAATCTTCAACTTAAATGGTCGATAAAGACAATTGAAATATCTTTGACTTTAAAAATAAAACAAAATGTTTTTAAAACATAATTTAAGATATAATGGTCTTTCAATGCTTCAGATAAAATGCTTTAAATTACTTATATTGATACAAAATAAGTAAACGAACCTAGAAGATTAATGTTATTCATTTTTGAAATCTCAATTTCACAAAAGACAAAAAGAACAAAAAGAGAATAAATATCAAAGTGATAATGTTCAGTAACTTAGCACCTCATTTAATTTTCAAAAATTGAATGACTAATTCTCTCAAAGTATCCTATTTTAAATAAGAAATTATATATCATCCCTAATTATGAATATTTGCGTATTTGAAGTATTTATTTTTCAATACTTTCAGATTTGGTTTTTAAAATCTCAGATAATAATAAAAAAACAACAACATAAAATTTGAATTGTTATTTTAGTATTAAAGAATTGTTAAGGACAATTCTAAAAGCAAAACACTTTATAGATATTAGAAGTATATTGTAATTACTCTCAATCAAGGCTTGAGAAATGTTAACAAGTGTCCAGATTTTTATTTATAGGTCCATAATATTAAGATTAATTATTTATTTTTATTCATAACAAAGTATAATTTTCTTTATGAATGTATATATTAATAAATTAATAATTGAATGCATAATGTGATTTCTTAATGCATACATTTTAATTAATAAAGTTACAAATATATATATGTATTTATTCAGTTCAGAAAAATTAAATATACATGTTAATAAATCATTTTAAATTTTGAAAAGAAAATTGCTTTCTCTCCATCTTTTTATCTTTATTTCTTTATATATATATATAAAAATCCCAATCTCCTCCCCCCTCCTTCCTTTTCTCCCTCATCTGTTATCTTATATAAGAAAAAAGTAAAAAAAGAAACAGTAAAATAAAAAACACAAACTAAAAACACCAAATTCCAAATTGTTTTTTTAAATCATTTAAATCAAAAAACAGAAAAATTCTTAAAACAAACCTTATTCAAATAAGCCCAAAATGGGTACTTATTTTATAAAAAAATCCCCTCCCCAAAAAACCCTTAAAAACAAACTCTCCAAGAAAAATATTAAAAAAAAAAAAAAATAAAATAACATCAATTAAAAAACAAAAACTTATATCTCACATCGCTTATCTTCACAAATAATCTATAAAAAAAAAACATTGAAAAAAAAACAAAAATAAAAAACAAAAATAATAACAATTTAAAAAAAACTAAAACTTTCTCCTTCTCAATCCCACCCCAATTTATCTCCACCACAGTCACGAGAGTTAGAAGGAGGGAAAGAATCAAGAAAAAAGATAAAACATAAAAAACAAAATCTAAAGATATTACGCTAATGTCAAAAAGAGGGAGTAAAAGTTAACAAGCGAGAATTTTTCAAGCCCAGCAAAAAAAAGAAAATCATGATATGGGAATGTCCCCATATAAAAATGACCCATCCAACATAACCAACTCAAAAAAAAAATATAGAAAAGAAAATATAAAATAAAAAGACAAAAATAAAAAAACAAATTTATGAAAACACACTACTATCCTCCAACATTTATCTCCAAAAAATAAAGCTATACCAAACCACCAAACCAAAAATATGAAAAGTAAAATTTAAGAAGAAAAAAACAAGTAAGAAACACACTCCCTCTCTCACCTCTCCCCAATCCGATGTCGTCTAGCAGGTGAGCTGCCCTAGGAGGGAGAGAGAGGAGAGAAAAAACACCAAAAAAACTGACTCTAAAGAATTGATACCAAAAGTATCTGTGAAATGATGCAGACAAATATTCAGGACAGAAAATCCCAAAAAAGACCTGCAAAAGAAAGAGAAGTGGAAAATCTGTGACTTTTTTTTTAAAATAATTAAAATTTAATCAAATGTTGGGGGTGAGTTACACATATTTTGGACAAAAAATCAAAAAGGAAGGAGGAGGCGAGATGAAATTGTATTTGTTTTTTCATATATATATAAAATCATAAAAATATTGTTAATTATTAAAATTTGTAATCTTAGTACATATACTTGTATATAAAAAAAATAAGTAAATTGATTTACAATAAATCAATTGTTGTTATAAAAATATTTATGTGTTATTAATAAAAATCATAGGAACACATTTTTTTTTTCTGATAGTAATTTGATATAGATTTATTTTGTAATCTTTGATGTATTTTTCTTAAAAAAGCAATTAATTCCATCAATGTTGTCAATTCACTAATACAGATATAAAAATTGTCATTAGTTAAGAAATCCCCTCAACTTTCTCCAAATCTTTCTGTTCATTTCTCTAATATTCAGACATTTATAATTATATCATTTCTTTAGATTGCAAATCAACTTCTTTTTTCCTTTTCTATGTTAAGATAAATGCGTAAAACAGTTTCTTTTCAGTTTTATGAGCTCCTCAATATAAATTTCTCATTTTATTTATAGTCCTTAACAGTTTTACATTGCAAATACTGTCATTTAAACTTTTTGTATTTGTCAAATCTGTAACTTAAAAAATTTTGATATCATTTTTACTCATCCAAACCTCTGCTTCAAATAAAACAACATATTTAAAAATAAAATATTTAACAATACATTTTGTTAATTTCAACTTTAATGTTGTATAAAATCTATTTTTACACATGCTTATTTTACCATTACAATGTTCTTTCTAATACCTTTATTACTATTTCAATCTGAAACAAACAATTACACAAATACTTTAAAGGAAATCATTCTGCTTCAAACTTTTCTCTCTAACATTCACAATCTTTTAGTGTCTCATACAATCATGGCTTTAAATTTAGATGTATTGATTTTCATGTGAAATTTTCAAATATTTTTTTAATTAATATTTTTAGGCTTTTGTTTTTATTTGCAAACTGATCATTGTATTTACAATATCTGCAAAACTGATGATGTGAATCTTCCTATCTCAGTATTAAATTCCTCCTTAAGAAATCATATTCACAAAAAAATTTGCTTTAAAAATATTACATAAAATAGAAATATGCAATACTCTTGACTTCTGTTATCTCTACCCTAGTTCATTAGCAAACTCCATCTTTCTATTTTGAATGGGATCTAAATAAGTTTTTCATTACTATTCCTCCATATTGAACATTGTATTTTTACAACTAAATATTTTTCTATATCGTATATTGATAAATTTAACATTATTTATTACAAATGTAAGTATTCAAATAATAGAAAGTTAATATTTTATATTTGCAAAATATGAAATTTAATTTTTAAACAGAGTTCTTATGTGTAATAATGATACTTCACATCATTGGACATAATTTATTTATTCAAAAAAGTTAGTAAAATGAAATATTAGATATTTTAATTTTATGTTATTAAAAGAAGGATATATTTAGAGTTAGTTATAAAAAAAATTAAAATTAATATATTATTTATTGTTATTAAAATTTTAAAAAATATTTTTTTTACCATTTTGACAAAGGCAATTTTAATTTACCCAATAAAAACTGCTTCTATTAGGCCATAACAAACATTTAAAATTTTTTTTTTTTTAAAAATAAATAGTTTCCAAAGAAAATTTCCCATCAGTGATGTAAGTTTTTGGTTTAAAACAAATCTTTTACAAAAATATTGTGTAATAATCTTTAATTTGAAATAAATTACATCAAATGACAATTTTTATTTTGAAATGTAATCCATTATTTGGCCTTGGGATAAAACACTGTCAATCAAAAATTATTATTTTTTTATATGTAAGGCTACCTTCCTCATTGTCATGCAAATTAGGCTGTTATTCTTATCCAAAAGGCCATATAATGCTGACCTCTTCAATTTTTTTTCAACTAATAATTTTAAATTCATAAATGCATAAAATAAAATTGTGCACTCATAATTTAAACTTATAGAAAGGCTTAAATCAACATAGAGCAGATATAGTGATTGTAATGCTATCATAAAACCCAAACTCACAAAGTATATGCAAGATTGCTACTGTTTTTACTGCAAACTACTATATCATTAGAAGTTAATAAATGAATTTGGCTGTTTCAACTTCACAAAAAAAAAAGACAAAGAAAAAAAGTTAATAATGAATTTTGATACAACTATATAGCCAACCAATAAGTTATTAATATATCTCCATATATATTTCACCCTAGTTCTTTAGTCTATTATTCAATATTTTATGATGCTTTCTTTTAATTTCTTTTTATAATAGATTTTATCATTTTACCTAATTGTAACTTTCCATTGTATTGTATGTTCAGCTAAATCTTCACACACCCTCACAAAAATTTCAGTATTATTTCTTTTTAAAGTCAAATACTTTTTTGAAATCTATTAGTTTATACTTATTTTACAAACACAGTCCAATGAAAAAATATCTTTACAATAATAGATTTACTAGTATCACATTCAAAAATATGAAACCCATTGATTAGATTGGGCAAAATAACATCCAATATACTATATTTATGATAATCATTGTATATGTCATAGTATTTATTACTTGTTCCAATTTTCTTCTTTTACAAAATATGCAGCAAACAAAAAAAAAAAAAAACACTGTTACTTTATAAAATTTTTTCAATGTCAATTAAAAAAAATATCAACTTTTATTTTCTCTTTCTATATATTCAATAATATTTCTAATTATTTTTTTGGAAGTTTTATACCTCTATCCTTTTCTAAAATCCAAATGACTCTTCCATCATAAGCATATCTAATATACTATAAATATGTCTAGACCAATATTCTCATTAATAGCTCAGCCACTTGTGAAATTAAATTACACCTGTTGTAAAATGTTTACATTGTAATTCTTTGTTTTTTTCTCTAAAAATAATTATTACAATACATTTGCTTCTTAAATTTAAGTAGATACTTTGTGAATTTTAAACTTACCTCCAAGATTAGAATAAATATTTTGTGAATTTTTTGAAGAATCATTATAAAATAGAAAAAAAATTGATATTACTAAATAATTATTAAAGAAAAAGAAACAATTATGATTTTTGATACATGAAATGAAAGCCATTTTTATTTACATAATATGGAGATGGATTTGTTTTAGGGTCATGTTTTTTAATGCTTCTGTGTTGAACAATAATGTAGAAAAATTTGCACAAGTTATAAAGAATAACAGTACCCAAAGATTTGATGTTCATTTACAATGGTATTCCTTTTACATGTGTATTAGTTTTAACTGGTATTTTTTTTTTTTGTATAATTTTTAATTCTTAAGTTTTTCGAACAAATTAAATAGGTATTTTTATAAAAAGATAATTATAGTGGTCATAATTATTGAATTATATAAAATATTGCAATAACTAACCTCATGATAAATTACAAGTTTTAAGCAAGCATCATTGACTTTATAACTTCTACATTGATTACATTTGTTTTAATATATAATTATTATTCAATTACTAAATTTCTATATTTCAATATTTTTTCTGTTGTTCAGTATCGTTTTGTTTACATATTTTAAAATCAGTCTCTTATTAATTTATTAGATAAATAACATCTTATAAATATATTTATTTTTAAGGATATTAGATTTATACATAAATTTTATGTTAGTGTTTGATGAAATATAATGTTTAATTCAAAATTATACTTTTTGATTTTTGGTTGAAATGCTATGCACAAATATATTTTACAAGACCATTTACTTTTATTAATGCATTTTTCTGCCACATATGAATTGATTATGGTTTTCAAATTAATGAACATAAATGAATATTTGCTATTGGCATTATTATTACTAGTTATTTGTCTAAAATCATTCCCAACTTTTTTTTCATTTCTTCTTTTGTGCAGTAGTATTAATGTTTTTGTAATGAATAATGTATTATCTGCCATGTCCACGACACAGAGTTCAAGTTCAAATTAAAAAAAATCTTGGAAACTTTTTGTCATAATCAGAATTTTTAATTACTATTATATATATAAGTTTACATATTTAGTTTGATCAGATAACACTTCAGTGTATTTACTGACTATAAAAACAACTCTATGGTTATTATGTGATTGAGCTATCACAAATAGTGGCAGCATCCCTGTACCATTGTTTATTGTTAATTTTTTACTTTTTAAGCATTTCTATCACTATTTGTCTTTTTTATTTTTTTAAGCTTTTCTGATATTTTATTTGGCATTAATTAATAGCATTTGAATCTTGTTTTCTTCATGTTATATATATATATATAATGGTAGAATCTTCACATGAAACTTTACATTATATAAAAATGTTTTCATTGTATCTATTTTAATTCCTGCACAAATTCATTTCTTTTCAAAAGCTTACTTTAAAAAAACAATAAAATAATCTTGAATTATTTACATTTAAGTACAAATAAATTAATCAAATTGAATATAAAAATATCAAGAGAATCATCATCATGAATAAAATGTCAATAAATTAATTTAATTATATTATTTATTTGCATATATCTTGTGTAGATTAGTAAATAATTTCTTTGGCAAATTGGGAGTTTTCTTTTATTGTAATAAATTTTGTATAAAATTATTAAAAATGTTTTAAAAATATGTCAAAAATATTCATTTAATCTCTGAAAAATTTAAGTAGTTGTCAAAGGATGTGTGTTATAACTATCAACAAATATATAAAGATAATCAAGTATTACATTGCATGCAGAAATATTCCAAATGTCATAGTAATGCTTACATTAGGAAGAATATAAAAGGATTTCATTTTTAAAGAGTTATCTTTTATTTCTAAAACAATCTTCAGTAAGGATTTGACATTTTATTTGCTTGGAAAATAAAATTTGTTCAAGTGCTGAATTAACCCTTAAACCACTAATTATATTATTGGTTGTATGAGGTAAAAATCAAATCTTTTAATTGGCCAACTCACAAACTGAAGACAAAGCCTATTGTTAAAACATATTCGCCTATAATATTAAATTCAACTCAGATACGTTTATAAAAAGTATATTACTAATTTTTCAGGTTATGAAGAGAACGAAAGTTCTTTCAAAAATAAATTGCTATTTATTTATTCTAAAATATTCAATTTCGGCAACATAAAAGCTATAATATAAACAAAAAGGTCGACTTTTACGTTATAGAAAAGTAAATATTTCTTTTTACTAAATCTTAAATATTTTTACTAAAATCTTCAATATTTTTCGAAAATAATTTTGTTTTTTTAGTATTCTCTCTGAAAATAATTTGTAATTTCTCAAAATATTCTTTTATAATACTTTAAATCATATTCGAAATGAAAATCTCAGTGTTTTTCTTTATTTTCTTTGATCAGGCGGTTTCTTTGTTCTTTCCAGCCAATCAGAATGTCTTTTTCGGCTGAGAGCATGCTAACAAACAATCACAACTAATGTTCTTTCTTTGTTTAGGTTTAAATGCGTTTTTTTTATTTTTTACTTGTAAAATAATTCGGAAGAGGGCACCATCTTACAGAACTTTTAAAAACCTATTCAATACCTGTCAAACGAATATTTTAGCATAAGAACTGGCAGAGTTAGAGTGACATCAGATGTCGACAAGGAGCCTCGTAAGAGGCAGAAAAAGGGTTAAAAGGATGTCTGGCTAGAAGCCAATAGAGTAGGAAGGGGGCTATTGCTTGATTCTTTCCAAAATACTGTCAATGTGATTGCCAGATTCTACTCATATTCAGATGGAATAATAGTCATATCAACAATGATTCCATACAAAAATCTCTAAGAAAATAACAACCATTCTCACTATAAAAATAATAAAACTTTCCACTATTAAAGGAACCCCTCAAGGAGCAGTTGTTTACACTTATGCAGATTTAGCAAGTGTGACATTCCAAGAACTGTTCAATTACAATTAAGGAACAATATCAATAGACTTTTTATGTAAGGTTAAAAAATAATTTTAATTGCATTTAAAACATTTTTGTAATTTGTTATTAACCTTGAGAATATCATGACAAAGAAGCATTAAGTACTGAAATTTTATTTGAATTTCTTTAATAAAAAAAATCAAATAAGATATTTTTAAGGTATTACCAGATTGTCTTTTTTATTGATAAACTAACATAATGTTTTTTGAATTTGAATATCTATATATGCACATATATCCATCACAAAGTAGTATGAGTGGATGAATGAGTTAGATAGATACTTGCATATTTTATATTCATCTATCTTAAAACAAAGCTAAACCAAAGAGCTATTAAAATGTTGAAGAATAATATTTTAATATTTTAAATATTTAAAATTGTGTTTTTGGGATAACTTGGTTTTGAGTTTGATATTATTACATCATTAAAGTTTGTGTTTATATCATATTTAGAGGCAGTATTATATTTATGTCTTGTTGGCATATATTTATGTGAGAATAGATTCACCTTTTGTTTGATAAATGTTGAACCATATATGATTATGTTTAAGAGTAAATAGATGATGTGTAAATCTTTATTTCATTTAAGGAATACATATGTTTTAAGATATTTACATTGAGTTACAGTTGATAAAAAATAACTCAGAAATTAGTTTAGGTTGTCTTTGATTGGGACTTCAAATATATTACTATGCAAATAACTAAATATTATTGATGTAAATATGAGTTTAATCAAATATCTAAGAAACAAGTATGTTATGATAAATTTGATGTAAAGCTTACTATATTTAATGAATGACTAATTTGTATCTTTTTGTTTAGGTTTATCCTTCCAGATATATGACTGTAATTTATTGAAAGGATTCATTTTGATATTTATATATTTTCTTTATGTAAATATAACAACAAATTATAAACAACAATTGGATTGTTGAAATTAATAAAATAATTTTTTTATTTATTTGTTTTTTTAATTTCAATGTAAATAAAAATGTAAATGATTTTTTAAAAATTTAATTTCATATTTGGTTTTACTTATTTTATTCATTTTTCACAATAGATTTTAGACACATATCTGGCTTGTAAAATCAATATTATATTTATCTTTGAGATTAAATAATATATGATCATTTAGATATATTTTGGAAATTGCCTTTTTTGTGTGTAGTACTTGTATTTCAGTTTAGTATTTTTCCAATGTTGTTGATATGGCCTGTACAAAGCAAACTGCTCATAAATCTACTGTGGAAAGGCCCCATATAAACAACTGGCTACCAAGGCTGCTCGTATGTGTGCTCCAGCTATTGGAGTTGTAAAGAAATCCCATCGCTACAGGCCTAGAACTGTAGCTCTTAGAGAAATCCATTGTTACCAGAAGACTACAGAGCTTCTGATCAGTAAATTGCTCTTCCAACATCTGGTTCATGAAATTGCTCAAGATTTTAATATCTATCTCCATTTGCAAAACGCTGCAGTTATGGGCTTGCAAGAAGCTAGTGATGCTTATTTGGTTGGATTGTTTGAAGACACCAACTTGTGCACCATCCATGCTAAGCATGTCACCATAATCCCAAAGACATCCAGGTAGCCTGCTGCATCAGAGGCAATCATGCTTAAGTGCATTATAAGTTTTATGTCCCTTTAGTTCCATAATATATAATTTTAATGCTTTTATATTTATAAACACATGTAAATGTGTAAACAACTTTAGGGATATAAATAGTCTCATTATTTTACTATTCCCCATACTTACCTTTATAGAAATTCGCAAAGCTTTTCTTCCTCTATATTTACTATTACAGATTATAGTGAGCTTTTCACGCATATACTGTTACATAATTTGTCACTTGAATTCATAGGGTTCTTAAATAAGAGGAATCTTCACCAACATTTATTGTTACAATTTATATTAATATAAAATACCAAAGGAGAATTTTAAATATATTGAATGAAATTAATTAAACAAAATATACTTTGGACATGTGTGCATTATAATCATGGTGATTATATTGTGCTTATGTCAAAAGTATACTTGGTTTAATTAATTTTATTCAATATATTTAAAACTCTGTTTTGGTATTTTATATTATTATTAATAATGGCAGAGTATAACATATATATATATATTAATTTAAGGATTTTCATAATTTTGTGTTGCAAGTCTTTATTTAACACATTAAATAACTTTGTTAAAGGTCTGATAAACTATGAGCAGTGATAATCAAGTGTTATCATTTCATTACACTACACTACTGTCTTAGATACTTCATCCTATCTTCTGGAAGAAAATTTAATCTATCTATCTATCTATCTATCTATCTATCTATCTATCTATCTATCTATCTATCTATCTATCTATCTATCTATCTATCTATCTATCTATCTGTCTGTCTGTCTGTCTGTCTGTCTGTCTGTCAGTCTGTCTGTCTGTCTGTCTGTCTGACTGTCAGTCTGTCTGTCTGTCTGTCTGTCTGTCTCTGTCTGTCTGTCTGTGTTGTTGGAACATGTGAAAGAAAATCACTTAAACATGTTGTAATAATAAAATAATGGAGTAATCTTGATAAAATACATACAATATAATAAAAAAGAAGTCTAATAATTATTCCTAACATTGTAATTTTTTAAAAATCATGAAAAAGCTGCTATATTAAAATAATCGAAAGATTATTTCTTTGTGATCATTAGATATAATGTTTGAAACAACTGTGGAACCAATTCTAAAGGTCAGATAAAAGAATGATTGAAATTTTTTTTAGTGTATCTTTATTAGAAACAGATCAGAGTTCATTTATTTTTATGAAATATAATCCAACAACTATTTAAAAATTGTGTGTTTGTTTTTAATTATATATTTTTATTATGTTGTTTGATATAAATAATAATTATCATTTTTATAACAAAAAAAAAACTACTCATATTATATTTGTTTGATAGAATGTTATATTTTAGACCTAGCATTGATTTTCTAGCCAATGCTTTTGCTTTGAATGGAAGATGAGATTATTATATGAAAGCAATAAAAAGTTTAGAAGTCTTTCAAACCAATTATTAGTTTTTAGACAGTTTTATATGTTTTAATAGCATTTAAATTATTTAGAAATGCCATCATTAGTATCTCAAGGTCAGAAATCCTTTATAATTTAAATTCAATATTCAGATTATATGCCACAGGGATTATCTGTAATGTTTAACATGTTACAAAAATCATTTATAATCTCTTGTAATTGAAGCTCAATATTGTTATAGTTTCAGTAGGCATGAATTTATAATTCCTTAAAATCTATTCTTTAAGGTTTTCACATTTCATGTGTATTGTATATCTAGTTTATGTTTTAATATATATATTAATGTAACTTTAAAAATAGTATAGAATAATACAATTTTATTATTTATATTATGAATCTGTGTGCCTAATATTAGTTTTTGAAGTTACTTGCATCACTTTTTTTTTAAAAGAAAAATCTCATTTACTTAAAAAGGTCCTCGATCGATTTTCAACTACAATTAAAAAATAAAATATTAATATCCTTAATTGAATATTATGTTCATTCTGTAACTTTGATATTTGAATGTTGCATGACTCAAACAAACAGCTATACATTTTATTATTATATTTATAATAAATAGTTAGACAAAAAAAAGTATGTATGCAATAGTTGTTTAGTATTCTTATATATATTATCTTAAAATTTTCATGAGAGAATTTCATGCTATTTTGGGAAAACATTTAAATATAAATGTACTATAGACAGTATAGAGACAGAGATGATAAAGATCAATTAGTTGTAGAATTGAAAAAGAAAAAAATTATTAATTTGGTAAAATTTAAAGAAGAAATATATACTGGAAGTGTCTAAATTAAAGTATTGCAAAATTGATTTTGATTAACAAAAATTATTTATTGAATCTGTCTTAAGGTGCAGAGGATTTTTCAAGTAAATTTAGATTTTTTTTTTTTAAAGAACTATCCTTTAACAATCCTATATTTATTAGTTTATACATGTTTAATCGTCTATATTTTGAGAATAAAATTTGTCATATGAATTTTATATCATTGACTATAAACATTTATACAGAATTATAACATATTGCTGTAGTCTTTATATTTAATTCGTGAAATATCATAAGTTTCTGGACGATGACTTATTTTAACTTTTCCCACAACTCAATAATATATTTTCTTTTGAAGAGGCATTTTGTGTTGACGAATTAAGATGGATAAGCATATTTAATACTTATGGTATAATATTATTTGCACTTTTTAATTTATGTATTTTAAAGATATGCTTTTCTCTCATTGTCTCCATTTTTTTTATCATACTGTCTTCAATCACTTGGGTTAGTATAGGACTGAGTTATCATGAAACTGTCAAAGTATAATTATCTTTTTGCTCTAATTGTGATAGTGGAATTGTGTGTTTGCTTAACCACATTTTCATCTTTTATTTACTCCACATCAATTATAACTTCAATATAACCCTCCCCTCTCCTTTACCCATATGACGTTTTTGTCTTGGTGAGAAATGACTATTAATGATATATAGAAGTACAGTTTATTTAGTATTGGGAAAAATATCTATATAATATCCATTTTTATTCTCCACAAAAACATAATTGCAAATTAATAAACATAAATTAAATCAATATTCATTATTAAAATAAAATGTATACTTTTTATTAATTAAAGGAAATAATAAGTATTAAATAATTATAAATTATATTAGTGAAACAGTTTATTTTTAAACAATAGTTGTTAAAAATATGCTTTCTTTCAATTTTAAGTATTAGCACTGCTTACTAATGACAATTCTTTAAACTATCAAATTGATTACAATGCATCATGGTCTTTTAACTCTTTACTGACTCAAGTTTTATAATTATTTATTTTCTTTAAAAGCACATAGTTTCAAGAAATGAAATTAATTTTAGAAGGATAAAGTTTAATTACATAAATGTTACATATCTTAAGAATAGTATGGCCTAATTAATACTTCATATGATTTTTTCAGTTCCCCCCTTCCAAAACAAACAAACAAACAAAACAAAACAAAATAATATTAACATATTAAAAGTGTATAATGAAATATTTTAAAAATTTATTAAAGTCATATTTATAAACCAATTAAGCGTATGTCACGCTTGAATGTGAAGCTATAATAATATACTGGAATTAATATACGCTAAGCGCTTTCGAGGTCCTTTACCTCATATTCATAGCGGTGCTGTGAGCTGCAAAATGTAAAAATGGAGCGGGAGAAGTGGTATGCAAAGCATATGCAAATGGGCTAAATAGTCCAGCGTTTAGAGATGTCGAAGCAGGTGTCACGTCTATTGATAAAGTTGTTATTGTTATTGATGTAGTACGCTTCTCTGATCTTCCACTTAAGGTCGTTTTTCTCGATACAGACTATTTTAGGGTGGGAAGATTCAAATAAATGTCCAGTCTTCTTGGAGTATTCCAAAAATGTTGATGAGTTATCGTTGTTTTTCATAGCTCTATTGTATGTGTATCTGTGTTGTGCTGTCCGGGTGATTGTGCCTGCCTTGGTTTCTCCAAAATAAATGGCGTGGCAACCGGGTTGTGGGCAAGTTATGCTGTAAACGACATGGGGGGTCTGAGAAGGTTCTATTTTGTCCTTGGAGTTATTGATGAGACGATTAGTGCAAGGGGGTGTATGAAAGCTGATTTTAAATTTATTGTCTAAAACCTTGATTAGTTGGTGGGAGATTTTAGGTATGTGGGGAAGAGTGATATATGGAAGTTTATTATTGTTTTTATTAAGGGTGATTTTTGTATGAAACTGTTTGATTTTGTTGTTGATAGTGTGAAGTTTATAGCCTGCTTGTAGTAGATCTTTGGTGTAGAGATGTATGTTGTTCTTTCGATCTGCCTCAAACTTGCACAGCTGCATATTTCTGTGTAGGAATGCTTGTAGTCCTGCTAATTTGTGAGAGTTAGGAACGTTAGAATGAGGATGTATAAAGCCTCTGATTTCAAAAGGCTTTATAATCATTGAATAATTTATACCTAGTTCATCGCGCGTTAACTTAAGATCCAGGTAATTTAGGCTTTGGATGCATCCTCAGATGTGGAATTAATGGTTAGATTAGTGTTGTGCGTTAGCTCTTGTATAATATTGTTTGTGGTGTGCTGATTGGCTAGAATAAGTATGTCGTCTACGTACCGCATGTATAAAGTGTGGGAGTTGTCAACTTGGTGTTTAGGCACTATTAGTTTTTCGTAGTAATTAAGAAAAATGCTAGTTATGATTCCACTGAGGGGGAGGCCCATCGGCCATCCACTTTTCATATTGTACCAAGCATGCTCAAACGTTGTGTATATATGCTTATCCATCCAAGTTAAAAATGTAATGATGAAATTAATGCGTTCAGATGACATTGTATTGGTGAGTTCTTGTTGGATAATGTGAATAGATTGTTTTCTGTCCACAGATCCATACAACTCTTTGACGTCAAAGGTGGTCATTCGGAAGTTGTTACAGATCATGGCTTTTTTGATTTTCTCCATGACCTGAAAGGATGAATTAACAGAAAAATTCCCAAAGCCCAGGCTGTCGATTAGTAGTTGATTAACCATTGTTGCGGTTTGAAAATAATGGACTCCCCCAAAATCCATCATTTGACGCAGAGGTTTGCCTGGCTTGTGGAGTTTAATGTTGGCAAACACTCTAGGAGCTTTGGTGGAGGAAGGATAAACTCGGTAGTATTCTGCGGTAGAAATGCCTTTGTTTTTATAAGGACGGAGAATGGATGCAATAAACTTATCGCGGTTAAGCTTATTGTTGAATTGTGTGACAGGAGTGAGTTGTAGATTTGTGATTTGTTCTTTTATTTTATGCTTATAATCTTGCGAATTTAATAGCACAAATCTGTTGCCCTGATAGTCACAGCCATTTGTGTATATATATCTCGACATATTTGCACTTACATTAGAATAAAATAGTGGCTATACAATTCAGCATATTTAATTAAGCAAATAGCTAAAATTGTAACAGCAATCAGTATGTTGCTAGCTACCAGCGATATAGAACATTTGACATATTGTAAACTGTGTTTTATAGCCAATGAAGCATCATAGATAAGCCTAGGGTTACAGTATATCCAAGTAATAAGTTTTCCTATAAACAGTCTCTAATCCTTCAAAGTTTATCATGATTCTAATAGATCCTATGATAAGTAGACAGGTATATGGATGGGTGGATAAATATGTCATTGGATGTAACAATGTATGGATATCTAATTACATGAATTTCAGATAATGTGCATTAGACACATTAATAGTTGATAAATTAAGCAACAAAAGAATTTGCAATCATTGTAAAAGGACAGCTCCAATTAGATATATGATTAATTTATAGATATTGGCATACTTATTATAAGGTATTATGGACAGCAGCAGCCATTAAAAGCTATTCTATATATGGACATTTTCATTAAAAATTAGATGGTAAGACAATGATTGGTATAGATAAAATTGAACTTCTTAAAATTAATTCATTAATTACCATGTATAGTCAAAGTAAGATAGTATATTTAGAAAGATGCATTGCAGGAGAAATGAATTCATCATAAATATGATAAATCTTGATTTTGTTTTAGCACTGATATTTATGAAATTCATGTTAAGCAAGTGTAGTGTTACATAGATTATTCTAGCTGTTATCTGTTAATGACAAATTGCTTTCAAATACTAAGTCATTTGATAATTGTTGATTTTGTTGTATTTTTAAATAGTAATTTGTAGTACTTTTTGTAACAGAATGCAAAAGAGACAGACAGTCAAAATCATTTTAGAGAGATACTTCTAGATATTCAGATGATTTCTTGACTAATTCCTTCTTTATAGTTTTTCATCTATAAAATACACATTTTTTTTGGCATTCATCTATGACATTGCAAGTTTTTTGATTGCTTTGAAATACTATTAATCTAATTCTTCATGATACACATATCTACTTTTTGACCAGCATATGTTTAAATGAAATGTAGCCATATGTAGGAAAAACAATTTTTATCTTTTTTTTAGAAAAATGCTTTTTGAAAAAATAGATTATAATTTAATATATAAAAGAAATATTATTTTTTCTTCAATGCAAGAATATATATAACATTTATTTCTTCTTAGGTATCTATTGCTGATATATATTTTTTGTTTTATTGTTACAATTGTTCTTTTTTTTTTTTTTTTCAGATTTCTATTATTTTAACAATGCAAAAGTTTTGTATTTTGTGATTAATGTCTAGCAATGATAGTGTCTTTGAATTTTTTTTATATTTTATTTATTTTCAGTAATTTTAGCACATTTTCATTTTCATTTTTTCTATTTATAGAATTTTTATTGATTTGTATCAATAACACATTTTTCATTTCAGTTATGATTAAAGTTCAAGTCTCTGATGGAAATGTACTGTCACTTTATATGACCACTTAAATTATTTTATTATTTGAATATAAATATTCTTTAAAGTAGTGATATGTTTTTACTATCACACAAGATTCTGGTTGTTTTATTCTCCATATAATGCTAATTTTATCTCATAAGTAATAAAAAAATTAGAATCTATCTTCTATTTTTTAGTCATTATCCATTCTTTGCTTATCTCATACATTTTATAGTGTTTGTTTTTTAATTGAGGATGAATATCACTAACATTGTTTAGATAAAAGATAAAAATGGCTAACAAATATATTATATGGTTTTAGTGTTTTTGTTTGTTTGAATTAAAATTTTTATTCATTAATCTATTAGACAATTTAAATATATTGTAACGGGATTTAAAAAGTTCCTTTATGATCTTTCTAAGTCTACATACTTATTATTTATTATTTTACTTTATTATACTATACTGATCTTTAAACCCTTATTTCTAGACCCCATTATTCAAGCAGAGGAGTAAAATATAATTAATACTTACATATTAATCATATCCCCAGTCAGACAAAAATTTAATAAAAATATTAATGCAATGGTCACTTTTCCAGATTGAGGTACTCCTCCCTACTGCAACAAGCACTTACAATCTCATGGGAATATTTATAATGAGTTAAAACTTATGGGCATCATCCAGCCATTTGACTGGAACCCATGAGATTTTAACATGCTTCAAGTGCTTGACCCATGGCTAGTTCTTATAATATGAGATCTGCAACACAGAATATCTAAATACGATTATCTATTTAATATAGGTACGGGTGTGTGTGTGTGTGAGAGAAACAAAATCACACTAATAACTTATACATATTTATTAAAAGATAAAAAAAAACATATGAGAAATATTTAACATTTAAAACACAAATATGAATACTTATTAAACTATAATATTTTCAAACAATCAAGTGCTTATTGTACCGGTCAGAATTGTATGTTCATTTAACAAAGTTTAGAATCTAAGCAAAAGTACCCTAAATCCACTCATGCCTGAGATACACAGATCAGGAGCAATCATGAATTCTGCCCTATTTGCTCTTCTCTAAAATTATAACATTATAAACAACACTTCTGATGATTACATGAAATTTTATTCATTCTGGTCCCAGAGACACAGCAGAGAAACATGAGATCTACAGAGTAATTAGCATAAATAAATAATGTTAAAACTTGGCTCAATCAAATACCTTATGTGAAGGGACAATTTATAAATTTTAAATGAATTGCACACAGCTAGCATTGCAAAAGAAACATGAATTATAAAATAGTATCCATCCAGAATGAGCAAAGACAGAACAACCCAGAGATAAATGTCCATTTAAAGTTATTAGTTATAACCTCTAAATATTACTAACATTATTATAAATATTTAATGGAATTCAATGAGTGAGAGTCAGTAAGACACAACGCATGAGTAATTATTAAAACATAATAATTTAATAAATATAAACAATTTAATATACATTAGAAAACATAGCACAGATTTAATGTGGTTATTACTTTGCATATAAGCAACTGATTTAGTATGCTAATGAGTTATAGTATAATAATAAAATAATGTTATCAATGCGGTGATCATTACTTTAAGTAATGATAAGGACGTTTACAAATTCATCTCTAAAGAGAGGTTTACTCTTGATATGATAGTTAATAATTGATCGTTTATGAGCATATTTGGGCCTGTACAAATGAGGAATGGGTTAGCCTAAATTAGCTTTACTGTCACAATCCTAAAATATTCGACTAATTATAAAATGAGTGGTTTACAAACATCACTGCACCATGTCTTATAAATAAAATGAGAACTACATATAAAAGAACTCGTAGTACTAACTATAATGACAGCGTTTAAAATGGAGAAGATGTCCGTCTTTGGACTGGAAAGCTTTATCACATATATGATTCCGCTTGTATTTATCACAAGGCGATATTCGAAAATATGAGTGGTAAGGATTCCATGGCATGCCCTCCAATGTGTCACATGCAGAGCCTTAATACTCTAATGTTTATCCTTAGATCAGTTATACCAAACCTCATTCCTATACAAGTTACGTGAAGAAAATCCGGATTTCGAATGAGTAAATATGATAAAGCAAAATATAATTCTTTAAAATGTTATCATAAGCAAGCAACGCGAATATGGCTTAAGTCTTAAATGACTAAAGAAATAATTTAAGCTTAAATAAAGCAATAATAGCATGCGTAATGCCATGATAAAATGATAACCCACTCAGCATCGTACGTATAACTTTAATAAATTTAGGATGTCGAATATAAAAAAGGAAAAAATATTATTTTTCCTATTTAACAAGCCCAAGCATTCCTAAACGACAATATATTAATTAATTTAACTCTTAATGGTGTATAAGTAATAAATAGTTATTAAAGTATATTAATAATCAAATTTATTAAAAGAACATGAATTGCATTTAAATATCGATAGTGATATGATTTTTAAACAATCCTCCATTAACCATTATTTCAAAATATTTAACCGAGCGAACAACGTTCAGTAAGAAATTTTACGTTTAACTATTTAAATATCCCAAAAATATAGGAATGATGATTGAAATAATATAAGTTCGCTAGATTAAAACATTAGCATACTAAAACTAATTTAATAAGATATATATTTAAAATAAGTTTTGCTGCATAAAATAAAATAATTAGAGTGTGAAACTTAAAAAGCTAATGATAGATTTAAAGTACATAATGCTGTGCTTAGCGTTTCAAAGAACGAGCTTAAAAATTTAAGAGAGAAAATCACAAATTTAATGATAATTAAGTTTATAATCAGTTATAAAATAAATAAAGATTACATTCTGATTACAATTAAAATTTAGGAAGGAAATGAAGTGAGGAGAATTAAGAGTTCATTCTTCGGCAAAACGGATTACCTTTAGAAGTTATGGTGGCCACTTATAATAACGTATACGGTTTAGCAAGGCACAATATTAATAAAATAATGGTAGGCATCTTCCAATATTCTTTACAATTAAACATAACAGTTCTCAAGTAGCGATGGCATAGCAGAAGGCAGGACAGAGATGATTTAAGATCAGGGAGGCAAATTCCTTTTACTCACAGTCCATTTTGTTACCACTCTCTACACAAATACCAGAGAGAAGAGTGATTTGAACTCCTTTTGCACATTCCTAGAACTTCTGCTCCTCCTATACTTGAAATTTAGCAATATTGGAAGATGTAAACAATACGTTCCAGAAAGCAGATTATTTAAACGTATTTTTAAAATTGCAAATAACTTTAAAATATGATTTTTTGGTTCGACTTGAAATGAGAATGACATTTTTAAATTGTAATAATATTTTTTTTAGAATTTCTGGCATTGCTTTAGCTCTACATTAATTGTATTTATTTTTATATCTATAATACATATACGCACATACACAATTATCTAAATGAAGGGAATTTACAATCTTGAAAATAAAATATACTTAAGATAAAATAATAATTTAACTGGTTACACATAACCTTTTCTTAAATAAACAGGGTGGAAGTGATATGTGTATATGTATGTGCTTAACATTCCTGGATGACCAAATAAACATATAAACAGGTTCAAACCCTACTTTAAAGGTATGTAATGTCATCAGGCAGTGAAGTTAAATATGTACTACAGATTTACCACTTCATTATTTACATATATTTTAAAATTAGTAAATAGAAATGATATTTCAACAGTTGTAGCTAGAAATAAAATTTAAAAGTTCACTCTTAAAATAAAATTTAAGTTTTATTAAGAGGTCCAAACATATTTACCTAGGATTTTTATATGGTATCTGGATGATCACCTCCATCTTCTGATCCTGTCTGATTCATAACGGGCCTTTCTTGATAGTTGCATGCTTTCTCGTAGTTAAGTGTACTACAGGTAGGTGTGATTTCATACTTTCAGTTTATGACGAGTACAAAGATTGGAAAAAGGCAAGCCGGAGATATATATCACTGCATCTGGCTAATGATGTTCAGGAGACAGGCAGTGAAAACACTTAGCTTTTTAGTCTAGCCACATATTTTTTTATCAACACCACAGATAAATATTGTTTGTTCCTGGTGGATTCAATTGTTTTAGCTGGCTTATAGGCTCCTTCCTTGATCAACCAATTGGGTTTCTTCTTTTGCTTCTTTGCGTTCTGCATTTTCTACTGCTGCTGCTGCTGTTTTTTTTCTCTTCCCTCATTTTTCTATATGTTTCTATATGTCTGGATATTAAACTTTGACCTATAGGCGATTTCAGTATATATATCATTCGACCCCTCTCACTGCTCGATTTTGTTACCCATGTAATCAATTCCTTTAATTTTTATTTTTAATTAGTTATATTTTTTCATTACCTTATTTTTTTTAATTATATAGAAAATTTAATGAATATTGTTGAATCTTATCTCCAGAACTGATTACGTACTGTACAAAATTTGTTTCCAATTAATTATAATCTTTTAATTAAAAGTGCCTCCAATTAAAAGTACTTTTGAAATGATTATATTAAAATATAGAAAAGAAAGATAAGGTATAATTAATATTTAACTTATTTTCCAGTATTTGTACTTTTTATTTTTATTTTAACTTCTTTTTTCTTCAAACTATTAAGTGTTGAAATATAATTTTATTTTCCTATTTTTTCTCTTGTGTGTCATAACATCAGCCGGGAAGCGAACCCGCTAACCAGAGACAACTGCTTGTAAAGTTTTATTTAAAAAAAATCATGTAATTTGTATATATATATATACACACACTTACACAATGTGTAAATATACACATTGTTACAATATATATATATATAGATAATTTATACACATTGTTACAATATATATATATATAGATAATTTGGGGTTTATCTTATTGATAATTTTCAGGTTAATCTTTTTGATTATATAAGTTATCATTGACTTAATATGAATCCATTTATTGTCATGTAATTTAATTATATATATTTGATGTCTTTTTTTGTAATCATGAAATTTTGAACAGATGGAATAGTTTGATCCGTTTTTGAATACTTATCCTGGAATTCTTAATTATTCAGATTTGAATAGAGATAGTAGCTTAATGCAACTATATATAGACTTGTCTGTATTTAAGTTGATCACTTAATGAATCATATAATAAAATAATAGTCATTGGTTATATTGTGAACTTAAGATTCTAGTGGTCTAATTTTTCTTTTCTACCTTTATAGATATGTACTTAGAATTAGTTATGCTAGAGTATCATACTATCCAGCTTATGTGTATGTATATTTTCAAGGGAGTACTGAAAAGAAATTGGAATCAACTTCTGGAGGATTTTTCACTTGTAGCGCAATCTTTTGCCACTGAATAAGTATCTCACAATACTTTTCTGGGTCTGTATGCTAGATTGTTTTAAGATCCAATATTTTTTTTCAACAAGTTGTTTAATTTTTCACTTATTTTATGATGGATAATTTATATGAACAATATGCAGCTATAGAGTTTTTTTTTCTTTTAGGAAAAAAAACATCCTAAATTAATTATGCTATAAGCAGCCTATAAGGAAGCTATCATAAATAAAACACAAGTTTATCAATGGTTTGCCATTCTTAAATGAGGTGAAATGTCAATTGATAATCAATTTCATTTGGACATCCTTCAACTGCCTGAATTGAGAAAATTGTAATGAAAATTTGTCAAGCCTTACAGGAAGTTCACTACCAGACCATTTTTTAATATAATAGGTAGATCTCTCTACAAAATGCAATAAAAAATTGGATGAATCCTCATTAAAAACAATGAAGGTAATCCCATAGATTATGTTATGGTTATGATAAAAATGTAAAAACAATCAACAATGCCTAAACTCCAAATAAATTCACATTTTTGCAGTGAATTTTAATAGAGGAATTAGGCTTGAAGTGAGTTGCAGAAAAATATGTGCCTTGCTTCTTCATCCCTGATCAGAGAAACAATTGCTTAATATTCATGTTGTGCTTTGAAGGAACACTTGAAAATTGACCTTAATTTGTTTTCTAAATTCATAACTAGAAATGAATCTTGGTGCTACTGTTATGATTCAGAAACAAAATAACAACCCAGCCAGTGTAAAACTCCTCAATCCATAAAATCATGATAGGTAAAACCAAATGTGAAAACAATAATTATTTGTACCAATGGTCCATATTAAGTTCATCTGCTTGGCAAAGAAGATAATGTTGAATAAATAATATTTTACTTGTCAATGAGCTATAGTATGGGATATACAATGAATTATCTTAATTGTAAAATAAATTGTGTAATAAAATAGTTTTATAATGATTTATGCAATAGGCAAATCAAAATACTGGTTAATAATAATAATAATAATACTAATAATAATAATTAATAATAATAATAATAATAATAATAATAATAATAATAATAATAATAATAATAATAATAATAATAATAATAATAATAATAATAATAATAATAATAATAATAATAATAATAATAATAATAATAATACCTGGGTCTTGTTTTATGCAGTAGATAGGTTCCACAGAAAACCCGCATTAAAAAAAATCACACAAAAATAGACTTAAGTTACCTTGAAAAATGGGGGATAGGGTCTGTAATTTTTAGAATTCGCATAAAAGCAAAGCAATAAGAAAAAATTACTTTAAAATTCCCATTAAAAAAATAAGGAAATAAAGTATGACTAATAAAAATTATCAAATATTTGAAAAAATTGGTACAAGACAAACCTTTTTTTCTTTTTTTTTATTATTAACTACAGTATTTAATTTGACATTTTTTCATACATATTTTAATCATTATCACTATTTTACGGTATGCAGTTTGTTTGTAAACTGGTAAGAAATCAGATTCATCAATGTTATGTGATGTAGCTTTTCCTTGAACAAAGTCAAGAATCTCTCAGCAATTATGCCCAGAGAAATTTGTTAGCCACTTTATTTTCCATTCCCCACTGTAAGTTTCCCCATATTCTGCTCCATCCCATTTACACAACTAGTGCCAATTTCACTCTTGTGCTGTGTTAATGGTTTTCTGCTGACAACTGATTTTTACTACTAAAATAAATTTTAAATGTTCACATTTTGTTTCTATATTAAAAAATGAGATCGCAATCAAAACAAAAAGATTATACATTATTATTAGAAATATTATTTTCAGTTTATAAAATCAATAAAATCTTTGTTATTTATTTTAAAAATCTACATTATTTATTACTGTTATACCTAACAATATATGTTTTAAAAGTTTAAAATTTTTGAATATTTATTGCGATATTTTTATATGTAAATATAAATCTATTATTATTATTTACTCATTAGTATAAGTAGGTTATTTATTCTAAATACAGATTCAGGCCATATTCACATTAGCTGCTAATATAATGTTATATATATATATATATTTAAAAAGTATTTCAAGTGAAAATAAGTTATTAATAATTTAAATTTTTTGATATCTAATAAATATAATGAAATATGAAAAATATTAAGAAACATGAATCACATATCTTCAAAATTGCATTAAAATAATCCACATAAAATGAGACCCAGGTGTACTAATATTTATTGAAGTAAATATTAACTGATTGAGGTAGCTATGGCAGAAAATATAATTATAATTTATCAACTTAAATCTAATATCGTATATTTCTTTATAATTTACTCTCTGCTAGATTGCAATTAATAGAAATGATCTATGATTAGAATTATTAAAGCATACAGTCATAAAAGAGTTAAAGACAAACTCTTTTTTACAATATAAGAAAACAAAGTAATAAAAGTTTTTAATATTGTTACTTTTAAAAAAAGAAAGTTCTATTTCTTATGTTATTTAAATAATATCAAATGATATGTAAAATTATATTAATGAAAATTAAGAAAAAAGAGAAGTCTATAATAAAGGTTTTATTATTATAGTGTTATCATTTATGCTTTTTAACCATTTATTTTTTTTAAGGAGTGAAACTTATCTGACAGATGTAATTTAAAAGAAGATTTTTATTAGCATCTGTTACCACATTTTTGCATATATACTACTTCAGCAGATATTCCATTATTCAATGTTGTTTCTTTTGGTACTTTTTTCTAGATCAATGCAACATAGGGAATCATAAGCAGTTTGAATTATTAGGTGATACCCAATTATTATTACTATTGACATCACAATCCATGGCACATTTTAATAGTTTCATAACTTTACGACAGTTAAGCATAGCATTTTTTTTAATTATTCTGTTTGAATCATAAAGATACTAAATAAAGGGGAAGCTTATGCTTCCCTCTAGGCCATCTTATTCACAGTGCACATTTCTTTGCTATATGTCATGAATATATTTATAAAAATAAGATTAAATAAACACAATTTTTTAAGCAAAAGAAAGTGTGTGTTCTCATTCCTGAAATAATTTCTGTAGCTATGGTAACATAAAATGCACTCTTTTTTTAAAAACTGACTTGTGAATATGTGATTTTTTTTTTCTAAGCCTAATAAGGCATAGTTATCATTTGATAATAATATAAATAAAAGATTACATTTTTAAATTTAATAAATAATTTGTTCACTTATTCCAGATTCATTTAAAACAATAAAATATATTTTATTAAACATATGACCCTTTAATTGTTTTCTTTATTTAGTTATTTATACACTACAAGGAAGCTATAGATGGCAACATATAAACATAACATATTCACATCTTTAATAAAAATGAACAAAACAATTCTAAACAATTAACATAAGATTATTATTACCAATTGAACATTCTGTAACTCATGGTTAATTAAAACTAAACCATCCCAACAATGATGTCAATGATTATGTACATTTATGTGTCTTGTACTTTTTTTGTTAAACAGATTACAATTAACAAGACAAATATTTTACAACATTTGTATTCATTGGCACTCTTACATTTTATTTAAATATATATTAGTAGACCTCTGTAATGGGGAATGTTCCATTAAGACTAGATAGTTTCTGAGTTTGATAATGGTACTCGAATACATTTTGGTATCATTTTCCTTGCTGTATTTTTCAGAGTCAACACATTAACAAACCCTTGGACTTTCAGATGATATCCATTGTAATAATTTGTAGCCTCTTGAGAAGGACAATTATTGTTACATTTCCTAGGTCTGCACCCTGATTGGTTATATTCTTGTGATTTCGAATGTATTTGATATCCAGAAATACATTTTTTAAACTGCCCATCCCCTATGTTTCTTTTCTTAGGTTCTTGCTGCAATCGTTCCATGTCAATATTGTTTAATAGTTACGCTACATCTTTGATAGTGACTATATCAGCAGCAAAAAGGACTTAATCTTTCCTAAAAACTTGATGGTGAATACTATCTTGCCTCTCTGCTCCAAAAATTATTTAATAAGGTTTGGTTATAATATCCAAAAGTAATTAATTGGTCTTATGAACAATGACTCCATCAATTCTTGGTGAACCCATATAAGTGATTGCTAGTGATAGCAACCTTCTCCCTTTCAATCTATAAAATGAAAAACAATTCTTGTTATATACTATTATAACTTTTTATGAACTGCTTATTTCCATTGTCCCTGGACCCTGACATTAGTAACTTTACATTCATCATTTAATATTCTTCCTTCCTTCAATGGACCAATTATAATGGGAGGTGGTAGGAAGTCACATTTAAATGGGGATACTACAGTATTATCTGGACACCCCATGCTCTCTTCATATGGTTTTGTTAATCTATCTGCAGGTTTTCTTATCCCATTTGGAAATTGAGTTTTTATCTCTAATAAAGTTTTTAATCTTCACTTGACAATCTTTTTCCAAATTCTTTTTATCATTTCCCTTCCCTTTCTTTATTCTGTTGTAAAACTTCTAGTTCTTCTTCTATGGAAGTATAGTCAATCAAAGTAATCGAAGATGGTGAGTGGACTTTCAAATGATTTATCTCGGATTGTATTTTATCTAAATGAATGCCATATTCTATGATTTTGCTCGATCTGAGTTTCTTAAACTTTGATTTTCTGCTCCTGTTTATCATTTTAGCTTCTAAAATTTTATCCTTACTTTGGCACTCTAACTTTTACTTTTCAATTGTAGTTTCCATGTTCCAGCTCCAACTTTGTTTCTCTTTTATACTATCTTTTAACTTGCTGATTTTTATTTGTATTTGACCTGAAGTTTTTTTTTCATCTTACTCTCTAATTCATTAAACTTAACTTTCAAGCTATGTATTTGCTCTTACTCATTCTTATTTTATGAAATAACTCTGTATGCATATGCTTAATCTCCTATTTCAACCTATTCTTTCATATTGATGCTATTTTATCTTCATGATTAACTTTTCCTCTGCTTGGCTTCATGTTTAGTTTAAACTCTTATTGGTTTTGCTTCATTTCCATTTAAATCTTATCACATTTTTTTTTAGTTTTCTTTCAGTTCCTGTTTAAGGGCTTCCTGGCATTATTTCATTCTTGCTTCAATTCTTGTTTAAGTATTTCTTGACTCTGGTCACATTTTTCTTGGTTTTCATTAATCTTAATCATCAAGAGCTGCAAAATTTCCATTATGGATTCATTTTGATCAGTTTTTGATGTGACAGACTTCATTAACTTCACTTACCTGTTATAACATATGTAATCTTTTCTTATTTTCCATAATTTATTTTATATTTATGTTATTATATTATTTTAGAAAGGAAGGAATGACTCTGCCTCTTAATTCAATATCTCATACTAAACAAATGAATAATGTGTTTTTTTGTTATGCTTTATATGCTGAACCCTACAAATTAATTGAATCTCTATTCACACACATACTACTATATTATCACATTTCAATAGTGGTTGATTTATCTATCCACACTATTATTATCCCAAACTAATATGTATAAATTTATTTATTTGTTTTTTAGAATTCAACTTATATTGTGTATACTATAGTATAAACTTCGTGATTATGCTCAAAAGACTTTGCATTATGCTATCATCACCAAATCCAGTAGTTTGCTCTAATGTTTTCCATCTATTTTTCAAAATAACTAAGGTATGATACTTTCAATAAAATAAGCTAGTTTCAGATCCTTTTCATTATTAATTTTGTAGTTGCTTCATGAGAATAACTCAATAATATTTATTACTATTGAGATCACATTCCTTTGGCATTAACTGACATATAACACATATAGTACTTTTAAAGTCGTAAACAAACTCATTATTAAATGGTAAGTCCAGGCATCATCATCTCATACTTTATCTTCACATGCCTTTTTTGGGCATACTTATAAAACATTTCATTTATAAAGCATTTTACAAATTTGCTATTTCTCAAACCATGTAATCTTACATTCTATTTTTCAGAAAACAATTCAATAATTTACTCTAAATTTAAACCCTTAAACTAAGCACAACTACAAAAGTTAAAACTTATTATCCATTGAGGCATTACTCTATTTAAAATCTAACACTAATATACAGCAAATAGTGATATTAATTTGGTTAATGATACAATTTTAATTCTATTTACCTATTATTATATGACTTTAAATCTCTCATAGATCATGAATAAATACTCGACTTCTTGTAGGGCAGTCAAAGTGTGAAGAAATTGAATTCTCAACCATATGAACAATGTTAATAAAGCAACATTATCTCATAAATGATAATATGTTCTTGTTTAATGAAAGAAAACGTAAAGGAAAACTATTAAGGAAAGACTGCCAAAATGTCAAGGTAAAATAAGTGATGTTCATTGAATAGCTTGCATCGTTGGGTAATCATTTGTATAACAAAAATAACTGTGTAGGTCTAGCTGGCATGCAAGTGCCTCATATATTTGGGCAACCATATATAATACATACAATTGTGAAGCAAGGGGTTTTCTCCACTTATGCACTAAATATTTGGGCAATCTAAAATATATCACATAAATGTACTTAGACAACTAAAATATATGACTACTAAATAGACAAATAAATATGTCGATCCACAAATTGTTCTGTGGCAGTTTGGATTTATATCTCCAATGAACTCATTTATTTGTAAGGATCAGTAGTCCATAATAAGTACAACTGCTTAGCAAAGAAGATAAAAATAATTTAATAAATAATATTTTACTTGCCCTTGAGCTATAGTATGGGATGTACAATGAATTACCTTAATTGTGAAATAAATTGCATAAGAAAATAGTTTTATAATGATTTATGCAATTAGGAAATCACTGTACTTAGATTAATGATAATAATAATATTTATTGAAGTAAATATTAGCCTATTGAGATCGCTAAGACAAAGAACATAGTTCTATTTACCAACTGTAGTCTAATATTATATAATATTTCTTTATTATTTTTTTTAAAAACTTCATAATTTCTTTATTATATAAACAATAATAAAGTTAATTGCTCTGGAAATCAGTTAGTGATTGAGCATTTTAATGACTGATCAAACCCCAGCTCATTTCTTTTTTTGCAAATTTACTTGTCTAATTGAATATATATGAATAAGGAAAACAAACTCATCCATTTAATTAATCATTTCTCATGTTTACATTTTATTTTAATTTCCTAACATAAATAAGGTTTTGTTTATATTTTGATAGTTTAAATTTTACTATGTTACAAAAGGTTTACTTTTTGGTAAAAAATATTTAGAAAATTTGTTTGAAGAAAAAGAATCCAGCTGCAGCTGTAGACATTCTGTTAAAATAAATAGCTAATAAATTGACACTTTCTTTTTAAAGCTTCTGGTGTTATTTTATGTTTAAAATAAAATAATTTAAAAAAAAAACAACAACAATTTATTATATATATGAGATAACTAATCAGTATCAAAATAAAGTGTTTCTTTTTATTTTTTTATTGCCATTGATTTTTGATATTATTGTTTTGAGATATTGAAATCTTTCAAAGTACATTTTATGAATTGATTAAACTTTCTAATAAAATAATTTGAGTTGCCCTATATGATTTATTGCAGCAAGGAGCTGACAAATTTTAGATATACATATTTATGCATTTCAGCTCAATACTTTTTTAATGCTCAAATGTCATACAACATAACTAATCTTTCAATTATACATTTAAGCTCAGCATTGTTTATCATAATAGTAGAGTAGCAATTTTAAGAGTATAAGTCCAGTATTCCAAATATATTCTATCATTACAGAGCTCTAATTTATATGCCTTTAGGAAAAACGATTATTTATTTTATTTAGAAATTTAGTTTTGATTAATTTTGTGTGAGAATGTTTGAATGTTTTTATAAAAAGCATGCTTTGAATGGCATTGATAATTTAATGAATGTAGTCAATTAATATAAAAATTCTTGTGATTTAAGATTGTTTTTGTATTACATGTTAATTCATTATTTAATAATTAGGAAAAAAATAAATTATGCAAACCATGATTAAATTTTTGTAAAGGAAACAAATTATATATAGATCTCTTTGTTTGTAAATAAAAGAATTTGCAATGTAAATTTTAATAATAGCACCACAAGAACAATTTAGATATTTGACAATAGAGTTTAATTTAATTTAATTTTTTTAAAATTGATAACATACATTGTCAAATGAAGAATAAGTCTTTTTTCTTAAAGTTATAAAATGTATTTCGGTTATTTAAATTAATAATTAATCATTACCTGTTATATGTATATATAATTATTATTCTATAGTTTTTATTTTTAAAAAGAGGTGTTGGTTACATTAATTTTAATTTAGTGTTTTTTTTTTAAAATTAAAGTGTTTGTAATAAACTGTCTTTATAAGATTAAATTAATTTACTGGAAAAGTAAGACATATATCAAACATCACTAAAACACTATAGTTTGTAGAAAAGAGAATTATTAAATCAGGGTTATTTTGATGGAAGTAGTGTTTGAATCTCAATAGTGCAATTTGTTTTTGGAATGTGGTAGTTTCTCAGTCTTTCTCTTGTCAAAACAAAAAAAAAAGTAATTTAGACTTAATTATTAGTCTTGCTCTATGATAATACAATTTGCACACTGTTTAATACAAAATATTTAAAAATAATTATGGAATATTTTCATGTATAAGTCAACTGAATTAAAATGACTACTTTTTTTTAGCTGAGCATAATATTATATAAATGAATGTATTTTTATAAATAATCATTTAAGCAAACTGAATGGAGGAATAAATAATATGGCAAGAAACCAAAGGAGAACTATTTAAATTCGAAATGTTTGTATTAACACATATAAAGGTATGTGGAATTTTTCCATAAAATTATATGTTGGAATTATATCAGTTGCTAATAGATATGCTACAATTTAGAAATAAATTTACAGTAAAAAAAAAACAAAAAACAAAAAAAAATATTGTAGCATCTGTATTTCTCAAATTAATAATTGATTTTATTTAAAATCTATAAGTTTCTTGTTGTGTTTACTAATTTGATCATAAATTCTGTAATATATTTTTATAATTCATTTGTTTATTAACATTAATATACATTAATGAATTTGTTGATTTTCTTTAATTTTGTCAAGTTAGAAAAAATCAACACATTTTTATTTAATTTATAACTAGAATATTACGATAATGTTAATGTATTATATACCATAGGAGAAATATGAATATCAGTATATTTAATAAAAGTTAAATTAGAATAAATGATTGATTTACTTAGCAATTGTCTTATCAGTGATGTTTATAATATAATTCTAATATAGTAAAAATATGTGTGGGAATATTTTTTTTTTTTTAAGTTAAATTTGAAGTTTTGTGTTTAAGTTATTATACATAAAAGTCAGAACACATGTGCGTTATATGAAGTTCTAGGACCAGCAGTTATAGAATTGACATATCTTATGTCACCATTTATAATTTCATGAAAAAAACATATTAGTGTACATATAAATGAATTACATTAATAAAAAAGAATCATGTAACATATAAATTGTGAATATGTTTATGATAAGATATTTTTATCAAATTTGGTTTAATTTTTAGTAATTGTGTTGACTACATATATACACACATACTATTAGACAAAACAATGTTGAATTTTTATATATTTAAAATTATTAAAAATATAGTTTTTAAATTATTCACATTAAAATATAAGTATGTTGTAATTATTTAAATAAAAAATAAAAATAACAGATAAAATATATTTGCCTATTAATAATAAAGAAAATGATAAGGTAATAATATTTGTTATAAAAAGTAAGAACAAATACAGTGATATTAGTATTATTGTTAATGTGCTAAAATAAGTTTAATTTACTGAACCCAGTGATTTTTGAATAATTATAAAAAAGCATTAAAATTTTAATTGATCTTTCAAACAGTTAAATAATATGTATAATAATTCCTTTTAAAATCAGTCATTATACACCTATAAATGATCAATTGTTTCATTTGGTTCTTTCATCTTTTTTCCAGTAGTTTTTGCTAGTTTGAGTGAGTGTTAAATCTTATTGTGAATTTGATTAATTTTGTAAAAATTCACGAAGAATTCAAATAGTGATTATAAGCTTGTCAAAAAAATTAAGTAAAAATAGTCGAAGTAATAAGTCATAAGTACCAATCTATATACATTATAATAGAATCTGCAGAAAGAAGGCTGCAGTAAACTGAAAGAAAATTTTTTATATTCTTTCTAAAGCCTCAAAGCAACTGAATAGGGCATTGGAAATGAATAGGGAAACTTCATAGGTCTTGTCATTGTACTTATTATTATTATGTGATTATTCATACACTAAATGAATATAGCTGGCTTGCTAACAAACACACATCAAGCATGCTGAGGTTATTGACTTTTTAACATCAAGAAAAATCATAGGCCTTCTTTTCAATTGATTGATAATTCTTAATTCAAATATTATTTGAATTTTCTCAATGACAGAATGATATATTTTTGTATGTATATATTATCAAATTATATTTTTATCTCAGTGTATCTTTCACCTTGGTTTAATCTTATCACAATCATTCATCAGCCAGAAGTCAGAGGATACTCTCACACTATAGATACATTAGAAACATATACTTTTCCAAGGAATCCATATAGCACATGTTACAATTTACTTCACATTTACATTATTTTTTTTTTTATTAGAGATACTTAACCTTAAATTCATAAAATATGTATTTAATATTTTCAAACTTTTATTCCATCATACATATTTATATAAACATAAAACACTTTTCCTTTTGATGTTGCCAGGAAACTATCAATTAGTAGAATATACCTGATGCTAAACAAGTTTTTTTCCATTAACTTATGATAGATTTTCTATTGGGGTTTATTGTTGAGCTAAAAGGAGATCCTCTTATACATAAAACCCAAGTTGTTAAATGTATTTAAACCTAGAAAGCTATTTTATATGGGTATGAGATTGTGAATGAATAATATCTTTCTGGAGATTCTGAAAATAATATTTTAAACTTCTCCAGAGAGATATATATGTTGAATTAAGGATTTTCCATGGATTGTCATAATAAAAACAGAAATGAGATCATATCCACGTAAACAGAAATAACTTTTGCCTTTGGTGTTGCTAGGAAATTATTAATTACTATGAATTGACAATTTCCCTGAAATCTATAATAACTTTTATTCTGAGGTTTATTATTGAAGTAAAAAGAGGTTCTCTTTCACTTTAGATCCAAGTTAAGTGGATTTAAATCATGGAAGCTATTATATATATATATATATATATATATATGTAAAGAGTACACAAAAATAAACAGATTGTTCTTTTGTAGCAACATCTGTTATAGGTCATGCTTCTGCTTTTACATATCTTTTGCAGGAATTCTTTTGCATCAGTCTGACAAATGATGTCATCATATGAAATTGTGATCACATACAATACTTTTTTTAAAAATATGTTTTGTGTATTTGTCAATTTTTGTAATGGCTGCAAAGATTAAACAGTGTGAAATACTGTTTTCTTTCAAGGACACTAGCAGGGAAAACAATTGTAATATGTGAAACAGTTTATAAGTAAGTTGCTCTGGGAAAACATAAATTTATGAGTGGTTTAATGGAGTATCAAATTTATTGCATCTTAAAAAAGTGTGGTAAGTGAAGTCCAATGTTAAAACAATGCTGATTTTTGGGGTGATAATGACATTGTTCAATCAGAAATTTTTTGTAATGATCAGGCATTTAAAACCTAAAAGTTCTGAAACTTTTTTGTGTGGTAAAGTAAATAGTCCATTTTGTGGCAAAATAAGGAATGCAATGTTCACCATGACAGTGTGAGCCTTGAATGTGAAACAATTATTAATTACATTCAGTATAATCCAGCTTATCCATCAGCTATATTTTCAAGAGTTTTCAGACTACCTGAGCATTGCATTAAATGGACAATACTTTGAAAGAGATTCAATTTGTAATGCTGAAAATAAAGTACTTATATATATAATCATGACAAACAAAACATAATTGTGGTCCTTATTCCAAGGAAACTGTAAAGACACTATCTAATTCTGCAGCTGATGACAGCCTTTTGGTTAGACAACCTATAAAACTGCAGATTATTTTTATGTAAGGAAGATTGTGTGAATTGTAAGGAACTGTCTAATATCAAATGGGACATTGTGAAGGTAGATGAAAAGGTATAGATATAATTGATTTGAATAGTGGGCGTGGTTCTTTAAATCCATAAATATTGAGAGTACAAATGAAATAAAATTTATTATAAATAAAAACTTTAACAATAATGATGTAGAAATTGATGATATATTAGACAGAGTGGCAAGATTTGTTAAATGGATTTTCAAAATGGTTGAAGCTTGACTGAAATTAATAAGATGTTAACTAAAAATTCTTCATTGACGATTTCAAGAAAGAGAGCTTATACAGAAAAGAACAATTTACTAGTAAATTTTTTATCGAGACAAAGAATATATAAGGAAAGAAGGCATATGAAACTTTATAAAAGTGAATCATTGAAAAGAATTGATTTTCTAGAGATGATAATAAATAGAGTTAAAAATATTGGAAGGTTGTTTTAGGAATGAGAATATAATATGGAACTTTTACTAAAAAGAGAGATGACAAAATGTGTCAAAAAAGTTTCATTAAGTAATAATAAAGAACAAAATAATAATGTAGCCTTTGTTGTTACTATATCTTCTAAATTGAAAATTATTTTAAATGAAGAGATGAGATGTGTATTTAAATCTGAAGAAGGGAAATCTCCAGAAAATGTTGGAATTATTATTGATATTTTAAAAGAACCTGGTAAAGATGTACACCAATTGTTGGACATGTTATATAGCAAATGTCTAAATAATAAACATATGCCAGGTTATTGCAAGACTGTAATAGTATTTTTATTTAGAAAGGTTACAAGGAAAATACTCAAAATCATAGACTTATCAGTATTTTGTCGGCTCTATAGAAAATCTTCATCAAGGTAATTGCACCTTGTTCTAGAAGAAACTTTGGAATCTAACCAATCAAAAAAACAATCTGGATTTTAAAGTGATTTTTAAGAATAGATCAAATTCAACTATTGAGAGAAGTTAGAGAAGGGTCCAATGAATATGAATTGCTATTATGCTTTGGATTTTTATATTAAAAAAAAAACTCATTTGAATCTGCAAGCATTTTCTCAGTGATTAAAAGTTTGGATATAGACCCACAGCAGTTTCAAATTCTGAAAAATATTCATCAGTATACAACAACACTGCTTAGAGAGCATGATGATGTTAATAAAATCAACACTGAAAAGAGAGTATGACAGGATGGTTAGATATCTCCAAAAGTTTATAGGAGTTTAACAAGTAGTATTTTGCAAATTAAAATGAGGAGGTTCAAAATAAACAAATTATTTAAAGTGACAAAATCTGCAGGTAATAAATATAGTTGCTTTTACATCTAAAGCTTCAGAGTTTCAGAAATGTTACAATAGTTATCAAATGAAAGTAAGAAAACAGAATTAAAGATCATTACTAGGAGAGCTAAAGTAATGTTCACTGTACTTTCTCAGAAGTAAATAAAGATTGATAATAAAGAATTAGAAAAACAAATATAATTTCCTTGGTCAGATTATTAAGATAGAATGAAAATAATGATGAAATTAATAGTAGAATTAAACTTGAGTGGATTGCTTTTGATAGAAATAATGTAGTATTGTAAGGCAACATACCTGTATGCTTAAAAAGGAAGGTTTTTTAATATATGTATTCTTTAAGGCCAATTAAAAAGAAATTCACAATTTGTATATCTACACCAATTCAAACATGACCATAGACAACAAGAATATAAGAGAACACTTTTTTTAAATTTTTTTTATTAATTTAATGCTCATATTATTTATCAGATTTTTTTTTAACAATTCTTCTTTCTTAAATTTAACTCTCATAAATATTAATTAATTATTTTTTCTAAACTGGAAAAAAAAAAGACTTATTTGTAAGCTTGCACCAATTTAAAATAGGGCAGAGGATTCCTAAAGACCAAGAATACAGAAAAAAAAAAGGGAGTTTTATTTTAGCAATTTGATACTATCATAATTTATTGGATTTTTTTGAACAATTTCACAGGTTTTCTCATAAATATTAAATAATTAAATTTTTTAAAAGTGAATATATAAAACTTACTTATTTGTAATAATTAAAAATACTACATATAGCTCTTATTCTATATTCTATTTTATTCTAGACATACTTTAAAACATAAACTCTAAGCATACATTGTAAAATGAATATGAAGATGTTAAATACATGAAAAAATCCAAGAAATACTATGTTTTGACTTTTATGAGTTATTTCTGTTTTTTAATTTGCAAGATATAGATTACTAAGATAATTTGAAGTGGAAACAAAATTTTTCTATCATGCATTTAATAAAAACTTTATAAATAAAGAAAGTGGAATATTTATTGGTCTGAAAACAAATGCTAACATTATTTATCAACTATGATGGATGCTAAGTCAGTACTCAATTTAAGTTTATGAAAATGATTTCAATTAGATGATCCGATTTTTTTCTCTTATAAATGTTAGATAGCCAATTCTTTTTAAAGTAGAGTAAAAGAAATTATAACAATTGAAAATACTCCTTTGAGGTCTTAAAAATATTACTGAATTTTGGTATTTTGATGCTAATGTTATTTATTAGAATTGATTTTTGTTTTTTTATCATTTTGAATTGTTAATTTTTTATAATTTTTTAATATAGTTTTTCCTATGATAAATATGAAATATTTAATTTTTTTTATATTAAAACTGAATACCTGTATATAAATTTATCTGTTTGTATGATTAAAAATTATGCACAAGGTCTCCTAGCTTTTTTATTTTTTAGAAGATATCATGAAAGTAAGTATTTTTTTTTTTTTTTTTTAAAAAAACAACAATAATATGTTTAAATTCGGTTACATTTATATTGAATTTTATTTATTTTGGTAATTTATTCATTATTGATTTGTCATTTTTGCTTTTCAATTCAATTAACTACAACGGCATATTTCCAGAATGTAAAAAAATAACTTATTAGTAAACAAGTTTAAAAGTTCCGTTGAAAACTACATTTTTTTAAAACAAAACTGATATTCTATTGTCTCAAATATAGTAGCGTAATTAAATATAATTTGAAACACTTTTTTATTTTAAATGATATATATATATTTACTGTACAGAGTATGTTCAGCTGTTCAAAACTCTGTTTCAACACAAATAAATACCTGTCCTGGACATTTTTTCCTTCAATATTTTTTTGAAATTCTAATAAAAATGCAACAGTTGCATATAATAATTTGGAAAACAATTTTGCTAGTTATAATTATAGCAATGATAACATTTTTTTTTTTTTATAAAAACGCTATATCATAATTTTTCTTTATAGCTAAGTAAACAATTATTGAAAACAAAAAATATAGACATATTTGCATCCATTTATTGAATTTTGTTTTAGATTTATCCATTGTGTATTAATGACTGTGTATTTATATCAACCTCATTGATCCATAATCAGAAATTTATAAGAAAATAAATGTAATTAATAGAGGAAATTACATTTTCTGTTTGAAAACAAATTTTATTATTTTATTTTTATTATTGAGGTTTATTAAATTTCAAAAAAGAAAGTTTTATTTGAGAGAACAAAAGATTTGTTGCTGCTTAACAATAGACTAGTGGCTTCTGAAGTGTTAACATTTTATGATTATATCAGTTACTCTTTAATGATAATTTCCTTTATGAAATGTGAGATGTTTTTTCTTTAAAAAAATAAAAATAGATTTTAAATACAAGATATATAACAAAAAAATAAAGCTTTGAAAATTTACTTTGTTGAAGTAACATTTAAAATTTATTAACGATATTGTAAATAAATTATATTTTAATAAAGTAAGTGTAATATGAAATTTAATAGTAACTTACAATAATATTTTATATGTGTGTGAATCTGATTAAAAGGGAGAGAAAGGAAATGAAAAATATTTCGAAATATTGTGTTATTAGAAAGTTGACTGTTCATTCTATAGACTTAAAAGACATGAGCACAGTTGTAAACATTGAACTAATTCTCATATTCTATTTTAATGAAAATGGGCTTGAATAAAAAATGAAGTCAACTGGGTAGTTCACATCTATATGATTACAAAATCCTTAAGATGAAAGAAACTATTGCATCAAATCTAAAATTTCTTTACACCTGAGTTCCTAGGCACTTGAGGGTTGTGAAGTCATGAGAAAATGCTAACAGATTTTAAAATGAAAATTTTCTCATTAGAAATACACTGGTTTTATTGCATCACGGCTAACTAATAATGACATCAAATGAGATATTAGAACAAATAAAATAAAATAGTTATATTCATTCAGTGTTGTCTAATGTAGAGATGGAGTGATGAACTCAAAAGTTAAATCTTTTTTAATCAGTTTAACCTGTTATGTTTGGTTCTTTCACATTATATGATTTTCTAAGCCACAAATCATTTGAATATTATTGTATTATTTAATGCCAATAACCATACTTTACAAAAATGCAAAATTACAATTCATGAAAGGATAAGAGAAATGAATTCTATGTACTGTAATAATATCAAATTAGAAATTTTTTTTTAAATAATAAAAAAAAGAAACTGAAAGTAACTATTACTATCTACTAGTGCAAAATTAACTTGCAGTTTGAAAATTGTATAATTTTTATCTTAATTTTTTTTCTTATGAAATAGTCATAAACATGTTTCATTTCTTAATGAAGTTAATTTTGTATTAATTTATAGGCAGAAAGTACTGAATGTGTACATTTATGGTTTAGAATATATTATAATACAATGCCAATGGGACCTTGTGATGGCTTACAGGAATATATAAGTACAGAATAGGGGGATATGGGTAGAATTTGTGATATGGAAATACTAATGATTCTCAACAGCATGTTTTTATTTTTTATTTTTTAACTGAGTGTGATAAGAGCAAGGAATCAACAGTTCTAACAATGGCATATAATTGAATATAAGTAATAATATAGTACAATCAATACACATTCTTCATGATTGGATTTAAAAGAGACATACTATAAAATTTTAGGCCAATGATCTCAAGCCAATACCAAACTTGAGACATAATATTGTAAAAGTATACACATACTTAACTATAATAATAAACATCAAAAGTGCTTGTAAATAAACATTATGTCAATGCTGATTCTCATGAATACTTAGTGTTATCTGGGATAATGATATTACTAACTATCAATGAACTAGTAATCATTCTAAAATATATGCATAAAATGAATCAACTTTAAAAATAAGTTTTATTATGTTAATGCAATTTAAATAATTGTAAAGAAAATTATATAGGTGGCTACAAAACAAAAGCTAGTTTCTTGGTTTACAAGGACTTCGTGACTGTAAACAAGAATGGACACAATTTCAATTAGTATTAAATAACTTTATTGGAATAATTTAAGATAATTAGTAGTAAATTTATTGATTAATTAGAAGTAAAAATAATAGTGCAAAAATAAAGTCTGATAAATAAATACTCTCTTATTACAAGTAAAGTATTTTGACTTTGATTATTTATAAATATTGGATATTATTTGCATATATTTAAAAAAACAAACAAAAATGATAAATGATTTAACATTGTTTAAGTTATAATTTACAGATATTCATGACTTGTAAGTTGTTTTAAATAAACACTTATATGTATATAACATGTGGTAATACAAAATATATGAATCATTATTTTCATTAATTTTACAAAAACCTGTATTTTTGCAATGATATATTGCAATTAGTTTGCTACATTGTTGCACTATTAAAAATAAAAAGATAATTGGCAGCATACTCCTTGGGTTTTACTGTAGAATTATTTAATTGAAGGGAAAATAGTATTTAATTTTCCCATGCATATTTTTATAATAATAATGGGTCTCAAATTAGCTAAATATTTTATTTTCTTCCCACATGATTGTAGGAATCTTCTAGACAATTTTCTTAACATAATAGCCAAACCTTTTTAAAATCATAATATATATATATATATATATTATAAATTGTAAATGTTGGTAGAAGAGAGAGAAATAATTTTTTTTGTTCTCTCTCTTTAATAATTTATTTATTTACCAGTTCCTTTTATTTATGTTTTGAAAAATGAACAGGGAGAAAATAATTGTTTATTTTTGATAAGTTGTTTAATGGTATTTAATTTTAGCCTTTTAGGAGAGGTAAAGTTTTATCTTAAAAAAAAAAAAAATAAAACTTGTGGTAAATTTTCTTGTTAATTAGAACTGTTTTTTCTTCCTTTATCTTTCTTCATTACAAAAAATCAAATCAATGCAATTAACTGATTATCTTGTTTTTATTTTTTGTATAATTTTTTTATTATTAGAAAGGAATATGAAGAATTTTATCATGTTAATTTAAGTTCTTGGCCTGTTTTTCAATGTCAAAGATTAAAGAGGGACATAACTGAACAATTATATTTATAAAATTTGATCTAATTGGTTATTACTAATTGTGCCATATAAGAGACAAAGTGTTATTTGATTGAATGGGATTGTTCTAAAAAAATAAGAGGAGTGAATAAATCAGAAGACCCAAGTGTCTGGTAAGAAGTATATATTCCTAACATAGCTAATGAAGAGAGATAAGCAAGTCTTAATTTAGCTGATAAAGAAGAAAGAAGCAGAAGTCTTTGCCAAGATTTACATAGTACAGCATGAATCATAACCATGTTATTGCATAGAATAGAAGTTTTAATCAAGCTTTTAGCATACTATGAGTTTACTTATAAAAGTGGTTTTTACAATAAAAATTATGAGCTAAGTTAGCTAAAAACTAGACATCTTCCTTCATGTAACTTGCCTTCACTGGAATAAAATTGTAAGAAGTTACACCCTAAAGTAATCTGCAACCTTGTCTTCACCCAAGTTCATGAGTTTCTGTCTGTGTTAGTCTCGTTTGGAAAATTTAGTTGGAAATAAATAAATAAAATTTGATATTTTTAAACCTGGGATTACTGCAAATCAAGAAATGAAGAAAGTTACCATGTACATGTCTGGAAGCCTTCAAGGAGAAACTCAATTGGAAAAAACTAGAAATTATGAAGGAAAAAAGACTACATAGAAAATGAAATCGTGGTTAAAGGTATTTTTTGTTTATGCACACTAAATTTTCATTTATAGTAAAAAAAATTCTTGTTGCAAGAATTGATAACTTTACATATTTTCATTAAGTTAATATTTTTAAGTTTTGAAACTTTTTTTTAAGTCCAATCAATTTTCTCTTTAAAATTATGAAAGAGTTTTTAGAAAATTTAATTTTTTATAAATTTCAATTTTTTGTTTTGAAACATGTTTTTCTCATTTCATTTATTTTCTCTCCTAAAAACTTAACTAAAGGTTAATTAGGCTAAATCAAAGATTATTATCTTTGAATTTGAAAGTTGTTTTTACAACTGTTAGTTATTTTAAAGAAATAATGAATTAAAAATTACTTTGGAAATGAAAATCGACTGATTAATTATAATTTTTATGACAATATATTTTTTTTGATGAAATGAATGTTTAAAATTTCATACTATCATGCCATTTTTTTTTATTTATTGTTAATCAGTTAGTTATTAAGTTATTGTTTTCAAAAGTAGTTCTTAGTATTAATTTATTTATTCTATCCAATACCTATTTCATAAATTGCAGTGTGTGTGACTTTATTTCATGACAGCTTAGCATTCTAGATATTTTAAATGATCCCAATAAAACTATTTAATCTAGGAATTATTTAATGTAATTTATAGTAAGATTCTTTATTTATTTATTTATTTATCTCTTGCTCACAGTAATGGTTCATAGATTTCTTGCTTCCTGAGCTAGATTTGTGCATAACAGTTTGTTGTATGGATTAGAGATTTAGATTGATGTTTGAAGTACAGATAACTCTATATGATGCAAATATATATCTTTTAAAGTGCAGCCACTACATTTTATTTATTATTAATTGGAAATTAAGTATACTTGGACAATACATTAATGTTACTATATGGCAAGGACATAGATGATGAGCAGCATATTTTATTTTCTCAGCATTATTTGATTTTTTATATATTCTGATGGATTAGTACCAGAATCTGTGCATCCAAATTATTGTATTGTATTGCTGTCCTAAGTTTGTCAGTGACTAAATAATTAGCCTGAATTATAGTAAACCCATTTAAAATTTATTCATATGGTTGATTTTTTTATTGTTGATTATTCATGATGATGATGAATGATTATTTTTTCTGTAATGCTAGATGAACTTATAATTAGTTATTCACTGATCTATCATGCTCATTATATTCATTATCATTTCTTTTATATTTTATTTTATATTTTGTTTCTTTGGGAATGATGATGATGTTCCATGTCTTACCATTCAGCTCTAATGTAGTGTACTGTTACTATATAAGAAAGTAAAAGTTAATGTATGTATAATAAACCTACACATACCAGATTGTTCTAATATTAAAAAGAAAAAAAAACATTGCAATTCTTAATTCTAATTATGAACAAAGTTATTATTATCCCCTTTCCCTCTGATCATTGTTAAATTGTAAACAAAACTTTTAGACTAAAGAAGGATAACTATCTTTTTTTAAAGTCAACTTGAAAGTTCTTTTGTATCTAATAACAAATTTTTTAGTTAGTTGGTTTTAATTTTATCAAAAGTTTATTTCAAATTATTGTAAGACAGTTTCCTCCATTTGTTTTTTCTTTTTAAAAAAAAATGAAGTGAAATAATAGTATATATTTATGTTTTCAGCAGTTTATTTTTTCATGTGCGCTTTCATGCATGATAAATATATACATGATTGACAATAGATTTTGTTTATCTATGCCTCCTTACATATATAAAACAGCATAAGTGTAACATAACTTTGGAATCTTAAAATTAGACTTTCTCATGCATATTGCTTTGATTGATATACCTGTAAAATAAATTAGGTTGGTGGTCCCTAATTCTGTTGAGCTTTGATACTTTTTGAATTTCATCTGCAACAATGAGGATTTAATACACACATGTTGGATGTTGAGATCACAGAAAATCCATTCCATTTTACTTCTCTTGAAGTTTAAACTTGAAAAACATGGAAAGTAGGAGTAACTGCTCTTTCTCTTGAAGACTTACTTTATATGCTCTATTATTATTTCTCAATAAAGTTCAAAGTTCATAGATCAAGATGCCCTGGATTGAATATATTGAAATGTTTATTCTGATAAATTATCCTAATGTTAATGAATTATTTCCATTTCATCTTTGTGATTTGTTCTTTGGTTAATAGCAACACTTTTGGCTATTAGATCTTTACTATTTGATTGATCTTGTGATAAGAAAGAGGCAGATTTAAAATAACAGGAGACATACTTTGTAAGATTTGTCAGGCTGCAATATTGACTGGATTGGTTGCAACTGATATATTCTCATAATTTAGTTCATTTTTAAGACTATGACAGTATATTGAAGTTTTTTCATACAGTGCTGGTTGAATATAACTTTGTCTTTGCATTGCATGCCAAGATCATCTCGTTGAAAGCCACTATTGCATGAAGTGTCAGATAAAATTGTTGACTGCCACATGGATTGTTATACACAAATCTAAAGTGCTGGAATGTTATTTATTTTCACTGATTTGAAATATGTTTTAAATAGTTTGTCATGATCTTATACAATCAAATATTAAAGCTATAATTTTCCAATTAATGGTACATGTACTAATCCAAGGATTAACACTTTAATGGATCACTTTCATTATTGGTCGAGTGAAGTAAAACTCCGAAACTTTTAATTGGTTTTAATTGGTCAAGTGAGAAACTTTTTGATACAAATATTTTCATCTTTTAATATATATTAAATTTAGTTTCGTTTTCAAAAAGTATATTAATTGTTTGTAATGTTAGGAAAGTAAACAAAAGTTATTTCAAAAATATATTTTTATTTGTATTTTATAGAAATATTCAAAAGCAGAAAAATCAAAGAAAACATTATGAGCAAATTAGAAGGATTGTAAATGTCATTTAAATCCCTCCCAGATTTCACGTTACAAATTTTTTAAGACTTTTTTAGGAAATATCTTAACGTTTTTCTCAAAATAATTATATTTTCAGCATATTATTAAAAAAATACACCAAAAATACATTATAATATTTAAATGAATGCCAGAAAAATATTTTAAAACATTAATCTTTGTTTGAAAATCAAATAATCATCTTGGAGCAATCTAACCTCTTGACAAGATGTCAAAAATTGCTGCTACGGCTCGTGTAAAATATACAATTTTTTAATAAAACCTTACTACTTTTGTAAAATAACTATATTTTTATCATATTTTATGAAAATTATTTATATTATGTACAAAACATAATAAAAAAAAACACTCCAAAATATATATTTTTATTTTAGCGGTGAAAAAATATTTAACGGAATCATCAGCCAATAAGAATTGAGAATAGATTGGGAATAGATTATCCAAACAATCAAAACTGGCCTTCTTCTTTTGTTCAACTTAAAACCCTCCTAGTATTGATTTTTTACTTGTAAATAATTCAGAAGATGGCAGCATCTTATAGGCCTTGCTCTAAGCTTTAATACAACCGTGATTTCGCGGTTTGGGCTATTAAAGTGTTAATTATTGTTCTAATTTGAAATTTAATATTTACTTACAATATTTTTCTTTTTTTTTTTCTTTTATAAATTCTTTATTACATTCTAAAAACAATCATTACAAATTTTAATTTGTTTTCAAATATTTTATATAACTTAAAAACTTTGTTTATTAATTTAGGATACATTTTGTAATTGTGATTTAAGAGACTTTTATCAAATGGACTTTTTACAATTTTTCTAAGAAATTGATGATGATGCAACATGACAGTGAAATTGTTCAGATTGATAATCTGGTTTTGTTTAATGTAAAGATACTAGTGGTCTGAATTTCAATAAATTTATAGTGATGCACACCAAAGGGAGTTATACTTATTAAACATTTTTATTTTTTTAAAAATGTTATATTAAAAAGTATTATTGATCAATTAAAATAAAAACAAAAACAATATCACTTTCAATTGTTTGTAAAAGTTGCTTATTTTAAAATGGATAAAAATTTATTTTGTTTTTGATTGTAGGTTGTTTTTTAAAAATGCTTTTTTCCTAGGCAAAATAATTTTATAATTGATTTTTAATGGATCATGAATTTCAAAATATTATACAGACAGCTGTCTTTCTATTATTTGTTTTAAATAGAAGTAATTAAAAATATATATGAATACTAAAAAAATAAAATACTATATATAGAAAATAATTTATAATAAACAGTTTAATTATTGTAGAAATACTAAAAACTTTAAAATGTATATAATTTTTTTAAAATAAATACTTTTATTTATTGGGCTCTAAAAAGCTACCAAATTTAATTGTTTTCTTTAATATATTTGAAATAAAAGCATAGAATAACCAGTAATTAATTAATTAAATCATTATTTTTTACAATTCCCATGCTTTTATTTTAAGTATAAAAAACAACATAGTTGTGATTGAAGAAAACAATTAATTATTTTTTGACTTGTTAGTGCACTGCAAATAAAAGTGTTTATGAAATATATATATATTATTAAATAATAAAAAAAGAATATATAAATTTAAAAAAAAATCATTCCTTTTTAATTTTTTTAATTTTACAGTCTTAAAACTTGTTATACATTATGAATTAAATAATTTATGCTTCTGTGGAATAAAATGCACCGGCTATTGGAAAGAATTCTTTAGTAATATTAATAAAGATTTTATAATTCAGTAATAAATGACAATTGATTTTAAGCAAAGTTTTATTTTCTACCAAACTTAATTTTAATAGTATATATTTTGGTAGCTTTTGAATAAAGAAGTGATTAATTATATTTATAACTTAAAATTTTATTTGTTAATATGTGACTGTCAGTGATGGGCATTATCTTTTCTATTACAGTAATATTAAAATAACTAAATATGATGCTCCATGAATGGTGCATCATTTGTAACAGGAAATTGAATATATTTTATTAGTGCTTGAACTAATTTCAAATATTTGAACTAAGCATTCTATAATATTTAGAATTTTTTAAAACAATGTTGTTTCAGATACTGCTTTCATTTTTTGTAAAGATTGATAAAGTAGATTTTTTAAATTTTATTCTTCATTTTATAAGATTTTTTTTTATGGATTCATTTTAAATTTAATGGTTTGAAATTTTATGGATTTATAAGAGCAATTTTCATGTTCAAACATTTGAATTAATATTTTGTTTTATATCTGAATTATTTTCAGTCCTTTTTTTTTATTCACAGGTTATTTTGTAGAGAAAATTTAATTTCAAAAAATAATTAATCAGGCAATGTTTTTTGGGAAACTTTTTAGAATATTTTTATTTTTAAAAAAAAAAGGTAAAATGGATTTGTAATACTTATTCTTTATCCATTTTCTATTCTAAAAATATATAAAATATGCATTAATATGTGAAGGAAAGTAAAATCTTTTGAATGTAATTATTTTAATGTAAGATTATAATCCTCAAAATTTGAAAAACAAAAAATAAAAGAGGAATGAAAAAAAAGAAGAGAATTGATATTTTGTCTCTGAAGAATTTAGTAGTAGTATAAAACAGAGAGTAATTAATGTAAAGAATTGTATATAGTAAGGAAGAATTTTTAAAGATTTCGGCTTCAAATTATTTTTTTTTGAAAAAATGTTTAATTAGTCTCATTGAAAAACTTATAATTCTCACCAAATTAAATACCAATCAAACTGCTAATTACATTATTCATTTTCATATCTACAAATGCCATCATTGAAAATAATAATGTAGGTAGTGATCTGATTAATAATTAAATTAATTTGATTAGGATGAATAATTTTAACTTCTTTATCAAATATCTTGTTAGCTTTGTGCACTCAACTTAGGGGATTTTAATCTACACATCATCCATAACCTTCAAAAAGTTAAGCATTGTAAAACAACACTACATTTGATCATTTTCAATTCTGTTTCTCAAAAATAAATTAATATTTGTATATTAAATTTTTTATCTAAGTAATTTGCTATGTAATAGTAAGTAATTTGTGATTTGAAATCTCAGATAAATTTGAGAAATTAATAAAAATATTTTTTTAGAATGGATACTTAAATATCACTGTTCAGGAACTCTGCATTTATTTAACTATTGAGTATTATTGTAATATGTATTATCAAAGTGGGCATTTTTATATCTTATAATGATTAGATCAAGAAATAACAAAACAATTTTTGGTGACTTCTTTAATATCCTATTTCTTTAGTATAAAGCAAGACTAGATGTTTCAAAGCTTTAAGATTATATGCAACATTCTTCCTGATATAATGCTTGATGCTTAGACTGGTTTTCTAAAGATCATTAGAGTACATTTATTGTACATTCTAATTCTTTTGTTGCCAACATTTTATATAATGTCTTGATTAATAACTTTTTCTTGCTCTGTTTTTCAAGTTACTTATTTTAGTGAATAAATAATTTCTGTGATTACTTTACTTACAATTTCTGATGTAAGCACAATTTTTTTATAATGAAATTTATTGTTACAAACATTTTATGAACAATGAAGTTTTATTGCCCATATGGTGCCAGTTATTTTTTTATGTTTATAATTTCTAGAGGATAGTTTCTGATGAATATATTTAAAAGTTCATAGATATTATACTGCATATTTTTGGGAATTCACATATTATTAAATTGGATGTACACACTTTTTTAAATAATTTTAAATCAGATTTTATGGTTTAAATTTAATTTAATTTGTAATCATGAATTTTTTAATACATTAACATATTTTTATAATTATTAATTATTTTTAGTTTAAAGTAATTGAATGATAATTTAAGCATAACAGTGTAGATTTAGAAATTTCATTTAGATTTTATGAATTTGTGATTTTAAGTAAGATTTATAATCCAAAGAATATGTAGAAATAAAATGATTCCATATCTTATGTTTTTTAAATGTTTAAATATAAGTTTGTTGAATTTGAGTAAATTATAAGCTGATGAGCTCTATTTTTGTCATTTTTCTATTAGCCATGTTAATTTATTAAAAACTTCATCATCGTAATCTCTGCCTGTGTAAAAAAAAGAATATTATATCAAAATTATAGTGTTTATCAAGATGGAAAAAGCACTAGATGATAATAATTTTGCTATCTGCAAATTCTGAATTTGTTAATTGAGTAAAAGTTTTTTCAAGATCTTTAAGTTGTTGCAAATTTTATCTAAACAAAACAAAAACAATGAAATATTTCATTATTTAAATTTATTATTGATCTTTTATATTCAGTATTTATTAATGAGTTTCATTAAAAGTTTTGTTCAGATAACATTTTTAATTTTGCAAAAGTTTATATAAATAATCTAGTATCCGTTATTAATCACATGATTTTTTTTAAAACTTTTAAGTTGTACTAGTAGAAATATGAACCTTCAAATAATATTTTTAAGAATGTTTCAGATACTAATTAATTATTCAAAAATATATGCTTCAATAGATTATTGTTTTTTTTTTTTTTTAAAGCAAAGTCATTATTTTTAAATTCAAGCTTAGTAATTAAAATGTAATCTTAAATAAAAAATTGTAAATTTTATAGAATATATCCATTTTTTAACAACTATAATGATTTTCAGCTTTTTGCATTCACACTTTTAAATAAATAATCAGCAATAAATGCATCAAATATCAAGAATAAGCCCTCAGCATAATATCTAGTAAATGTGAAATAGATACTTTTTGTATTTGAGGGATAGAAATAGTTTGGATTATTAATAATTCTCATTATTAATATCTACTTTCCAAGTATTTCACTGTAATATATTAGTAGATTATTTCACCATTAAGTTTTTTTTTCAAATACATATTCTATGTATTCTGTTCAAATGAAATAGTATTTTTTTAATATATGATCATCTTTATTCTTTTTTGCAGTACATGATTTTTATGATAATTTTTGGAATATAAGCAAAAATATTTAATTAAATTAAAACAGGCAAAAACTGGTTTAATAACAGTTATAAACAAGCATAAGAAATGGTGATCATATGAAGTTAATTAATGAAATTCTTATAAGATTCCAGTGCTTTGAGACTTATTTTATCTGAATATGCATTAATTGTGACACTTTCTTATTACTTCAATTAATACTGAAAGATTTATGCTTAATGGACTAGAAAAAGTCTACAGTTGATTAAATAAGTTGCTATTATTATTGTTATGCAAGCTTTTATTGTGCATAATCATGTATAACTGGATTTGATATATGCAATTATATGAAAAATTGCACCATGCATTACAATTTTAAAATAAGATAGCGAATTCTGGTCAATAATCTGACAATATGGAAATTTAACTGATGTTTGCACTGCTATTCGTCACAGAGATGGAAATGGCTTAGATAAGTTACTAATAATACTGTGGAATGTGGAGATTCAATATTACCAAAAGGATAAATTCATAAATTCTATTGACTCACAACTAATGTAATTAATAACTCATAACTATGGACTTTATGTTCTAATAGATATTTTTGCCAGTATCAATTGTGTCAATGAGTTGTGAAAATTTATATTTCATCAAAGACATATCCCACCACATCAATTATTTACTATGACAATGACTAGATGTATCAAAACATGTTGCAAAGTGTATTTATATTAACCAAATTGCCAAAAAATAAGGCAGATTAAATATTTAAATTAAGCACAATTCATAATGATAATAAAATGTTTGACTATAATTTGTCAATTTTTTTTTTTTTGGTATTTATTCAATAAATATTTTGAATAGGTTTTGGAACATTAGATTATAATCTGCTTGCATTATATTATATTATACTATATTATATTATATTATCATAATAAATTATTCTTGTATATATTTTTCCAATATCTCTATGTTATTATGGCGTACCAACACACTTCTAATTTTAATAATTAATTCTTGAAATCTTATTTGTAATTCATATGAAAATTTACTGTTTATATTAATCAACAAGCAATTGGCTATTACCATACCAATGGTTTTGCACAATTTGTTTTTGTTTTTTACTTTTATAATGAATAATAGAATATCTATATCATTATTTTATGACTTTATTAAGATAATTGATCTAAATCTTCCTTCTCCAAAGTAATGTTATTAGAAACAATAAATTTACCATCTCTATATTACTTATTGAAAATATGTGATATTAATTATAAATTCCCACTGTTTATTTAAGATATTATTTTCCAGGCCAAAAATATATGAAGTAGACTCTTCTATTTAATATTTTTAGTAGTATGCTAGTGCCTAAAATATTTCAGTAATATATAATAACCCACTTCAATTTATAGTATTGGTTACCTACTTCATTGCCTTTGAAGAATATCCTGAATATTAACTAATGATTATATTCAAAAGTATAAAGTTCATCTATCATAGTTTAATTTCTGAATAGTTTATTTTAATTATTTTTGGCAGTTAATATGTTACCCATGTATAGAAATTTATATCTATTGTACCTTAACATTTTGTATTCTATCTGAATATATATAAGTAGCATCATTTACACTTAAAAAAGATAGTTCACCAGAATTTGATTATATTAAAGTAAAGTTAACATTATGGACAATGTTTATGTGAGCAATGATCCTTCCTGAAGGTTGATGTGGATGGACAGTTTTAGTAATAATGATTAGAAGTGCATTTCATTGACATTAAATTTGCAGAGATTACTTATAGCATATTCTTAATATGATCTTCATTGCCTTTTTTAAAAATATTGTAATTGAGAAAATAAATAATTTAAATAGACATATAGTATTTTTATTAAATATCATCTATCTAATAATTGCCATATATATCTGTAGATGATCTTAAAGTATAGAATACAGTTTTATTTTAACTCTGATTATATCTACTACCTTTTTAATTTATATTATTTACTACCTTCTTAATTTATATTATTTTGTTTTGCTAAGATGGATCACTGGATATCTTTGTTGTCATTTTCTGCTTAATAGATTTGAGAAAATCTTGAGGAGAATTAATATTAATATAAAAAATAGAAATTGTGACTAGAATTAATAATTACAGTTGCAAGCATGTAATTTGTCTTCTGGGCATTTTGCATTGGCAATCTTATTAAAGCCCAGATATATGACATTATTAATTATCTACATTGTATGTTGATTATGTAATCATTATTATTATTGTGTTCACTCATTTGCCATTTCACAAACTTCTCTCTCTCTCTCTCTCTATATATATATATATATTGTTACAGATACTTCTAACAATATATATATATATATATATATTGTTACAGATACTTCTAACAATATAACATATATATATATTGTTACAGATACTTCTAACACCCCTCCAATACCTAGTACATACCATGAGACCCAACCCTAATTCAAGACCCAGGATGTTAATGTTACTGATTAATTACCAGATTAGTAGATGTTAGGGCACACAAATTGATAAACCAATAACTACTGTCTACATTTAAAATCCTAACTTAAATAAATAATATACAAAGATTTTAAACTAAATCTATCAAACAGTCATGACAACTAACTGCTTAAAATTACTGCTATTAAATGCATTATGATTGCAAGCACAATACAACAATATCTACTAGATCAAGTGAATGAAGGTGATCAAGAAATAAAAAAAAATAATATTATTAAAGTAGAAAAAAATAAAAAGTAAAAAAAAAATAATAGAAATTTTCTTTTCGAATTTTTATTAACAAATTATTTACATTAATACTTAGTAAAGATGACATCAATAATAAAATAAAAGGATGAGCATGAACATACATGCTGGAGATGAACAACAAGCTTTTGTAAAAAGGAGAAAAAAAAATCTATTACCTACAGAACTTATAATTTCCTACATGAAAGAATTTAAGTTAAAGTTCAAAGACTATTGTTGATCAACTTTGAGTGGCAGTGTTTTCAAAATTTATATATAAATATTCAAAAAGCAAGGGTAAACATAAATAATTCAATATAACTAAATAAAGAATTCAAAATTAAAGTCTTCATAAATAAAATAGAAGTGTTTGAATTTCTAAAATTATCATTAATTCCCATTATAGATCACAAAACCTAGAACTGAAAATATGTAATAAGAGACTTTGACAATTAAGCAAATATAATTAATAGTGAAAACAAACATGCAGTGCTAAACACAAGGAATACATCAGGGAAAGAAGGTCATGCTCTGCAGAGCTATGATTTGTTGAGATTGGGATGGAATTGGTCCATCACTCCACATTGGTACCTATAAAAATCAAGCTGATTTGTAATAAAAATTATCTTACAATTCTCCATTTCAAAACACTGATTCTGAGGCTATTAAAATCAATTGACCTTACAGATTTTCTAGAACTTTTATGAACTACTATCTACATGTAAATGAAGCACCTTGGATTACTGGAACAAGTCATTAGAACATTTCACTATATAAACTTTAAAGCCAAGTTAAAGTTAATATCATCTACATAATTTATTTGTATATTAAATATTATAATTTTGTTTTCTTTACTTTAATATAGGGGCTAAAGATTCATTATTAATGTTGACAAGTAATATAAAGAATTATCTTCATTAGAAACGTAAGCTTAATAAAATAAAATCTATGATGTATACTTGATTATGCAATAAGCCAATAGGGGAAAGGTAACATATTAACTAATACATATATAATTTAAACCTAATATATTTGCAACACATACATTTTCATTATTTGTTTATTCCAATGCCTATGTTAACTGTTTCTTTTTTTCATATTTTTTTCTCATTTCACATTAATTATTTATGTCATGAAGGGTCTTCCTCATTTGCAGCACAAGCATCATACATAATGGGGGAATCCTAAAACGTCATGATGTCAAATAGGAGTATAAAAATTAAATGAATCAAATAAATGTATGGCAATTTTATATATAGTATGAAAATTATTCAGGTTGATTGAGACATCGAGTGGCTATTCTTTGGGGGATCAAGGTTTAGGATAATGTTAGAAACCAAGTATAAACAAAGAATAACTACAAATGCCTAAGTGAATGTTTCACAATTTTGTTTTAAATTTTTCTCTGTTTAAATACGAATTACTGTAAATATGACTATTACATTTATTCAAATGTTAAAATATGATTCTTGGTTTATTTTTCTGTAGACAAATTTTAATTAGTCATATCCTTCCATATATTTACTGTCATCACATGTGTTTATACATAATATCATATCCACTCCCAATAAATATGTTTATGTTACACCTACTCATACTTTGATGATACAAAAATAACTTGAACCAGATGATCACACAAATTCTCCCTAGATTCAAAATCTGAAATAGCAGAAGTGAAGTGCAATATAGATGAGGTAAATTAAGTGTAGAACTAATAGTTAGTTCTTAATCTGTCCTCTTCTATGTACAAATCCAATGTGTGTGGATATGCATAAGTATGAGTGATAAGGATGTACTTCTCCATCCATCGTGATGAGCCCACTAACATATATGCATACTGTACCAGAAACTCAACACGATTCACAGCCTGGGTAAAAGTATATTGAATCCAATCATACGCGAGATCAAAGATAAAGAATACTTATGGATTCTGTCCTGTTTACCCACTCTCTTAATCTGCCAACTAATTAACAACATTTTCAAGGCAAGCAATTAATCTTTTCTACACTCCGGCCCACTAGCATCAATGGTGGAGCATGAGCCTCAACTAATTCTAACGTTTAACTCGAATATTGATTCTAATTAAACCTATTCATTAACTTAAATATAGGAATGGTATGTATGTGACCATGAGTCATCAGATAGCTGCACAATAATTAATTAGAAATGCTAATTTTAGAATAAAAGGAATGAAAATGAACCATAGATAGATTAAATTCACACACATATATATATAATAAAAACATTTCTATAATTCATTTAATGTCTCACTGTTTAATTTTATTAATTGTTAACATTAATTTTCATCCTGGAATTCATTATGCCTCAAGTACAGGAGTGGTATAGTTCATATGCCAATTTAAACAAATGAAACAATTAAAGTTCTATGGTAGATGCCCACTCAAGTATGTGATATGAGAAACAAGTCTATAACAGCCTGATTTTTAAAGCAACTTTAATGTAAGTTAAAATTATTTTAAGAGAGAAATAATTTGATCATATTTTTAGGAATTGGCTTCGAAGAGAGTGACACATTTAAATGTAAACGGATCACGATATTTGCAACTAAATATTTCACTGTTTGTAAAACATAAATAATATAATCAGACAGTAGTCAATCCACCATGATGTGCTCAGAAGCAAAAGAAACTTGACAGACCTAGCATTTGGTATTACACAACCAGCATAGACTCAATTTCCTGTCCCATTCTAGTGATGGCAAGAAATAAAAACAAATGGTCTGTGCCATTAGCAAACCTCAAGATATTTCAAGTGGAAGAATGGGAATCACCAAGGCTAGCTAAGCTCAGCTTGCCCTGGATTTTCCCAATTTTATTTTTTATATCCTGATAAAAAAATTCATAGCCAGTGAAACTATCACATGGACTAATTCTGATTTAGCAATTACAAAGAACAAAACAAGCGATCAAGCAAAATGCTGGCAAGGCAAAATACAAGTACTGGAAAAACATATATTAAAATTAAATATGAAAATTGTACTGAGCCATTAAAGATTATATTGAGTATACAGATTGACCATGATTGGATCAACAAGAATAAAACAAGCATTAAGATTATTACGAATATCATTTTCTGGGTGACACGTCTCTTCTCTCAAAACAAAATTCCACCAATATTTTAAATTTAAACATTTATACTCTCTCTTACTGTTTATTAAGAAGAAACTTTCTAAACTCCCTCCCTTTCCTTCTTTAAAAATGAAATAATATAATTAAATAAAATCTCATACTTGACCTAGTGTCTCCCCCAAAACTAAACCATATATGCATAAAATATTTCAAAATATATAAGGTAATATAAAATTATTTCATCTTGACAAAAAGGGTGCTCTAAGTAAGAATCATTTAGAGCAAAAAAGTTATTTATTTACCAACAGACGTTGGTCAGGAAATAGGAAGCAAAAATATTTAATTATAAAACTTTTGTCAAGATGGAACAGATTGGCATATAGATTATTTTAAAGCAGACATATATAAATTTAAACAAATATATTCAAAAGTAAATAATAATAATACTCTTTCTGAACCACTCTAAGAGAAAAGTTTAGCATTAGTGGCATAATTTTAAGACAGATAGAGTTAGAGTAGAGACATTAAATTTAAATTATAGCAAGTCAAGGTTACAGAATTTAGTTAATTAAACAGTTACATTAAATTAAGAGGAATTTCATTTAAGAAGACATTTAAAGATAGTGAAATCACATTATCAGGTCAACTGGAGTTGGAAGAATAAATCAGTTGGTTAGAAATAAACAATTGAAAACATATTACCTAATTTATTCTGAGTTACTTCTGGAAATTTTTAGATCCCACATTGAAATAAAATTTCTGCACAGCCATAGCTAGCTATGAGTTTAATTTAAGAGTTCAATAGTTCAGCAGTCCAACATTTAAACATTTTGATGAAGTTTCTCCAGTTTATGGTATTTTGGTGATCATACTTGGGACAAATGGAGAAATGGGCAGATTAAAGGCCATCTACCCCACTACCATACTTGTAGACATCTCTATACCTATTTTAGAATTTAACTGACATGGATTTGCCATGCACTCACTGAACAAAAACTATGACTGGCTGACCTCTATTGTTCTCTTGGGCTATTTATATCCTTTCAGAATATTTTTGGGAAATTCCCTTTTTCATTCACCCAAGGCTAAGTGGATATGTTAAAATTCCGGTGACTGCAATTATCGATCTAAAATATTTTGTATTGTATTCTTAAGATCCACTCTCCCAATAAAACCAATGATTTTATTGTTTCAAATCTATTTTTAATTTAATGTAGATTTGAAGAATTTTTGGTTTCAAATATCTTTTCAGTTTTACTTTTAATTTAATTAGAACTTCCATTACTATTTTGTTAATGGACTTTCTTTTATTTTACGCTAAAGAATGTTAGCAGGGTTTATCATGAAAAAGTAAATCTCTAGAATAAAATACTTAAAAAAATAGCATATTAAAAATTATTTATTGATTTTTATAAAAGTTTCCATCTGTAGTTGTATATATATATATATTTGCACATATATATATATAGATATATATATATATATATATCTATATATATATCTGGGTCCCTCCAATATTTATAATAAAAACATTTTAAATAGAAAATTGATATTTTATTTACTTATTAGCTGGTCTCAAAATTAAATGTATATAAAATGGCAGATGGAAAATTTTATAAACATCATTACACACGTGGATCTGGTTCGATCCTAGTCTAGCAATCTAGAAAGTCATGAAGCATGGATCTGGCCTACAGATCCATTGCTTCAATACTGAGAAAGGTTCACTCCATTACAATATATATATGTACAATGGACCAATAATTATAATTATTTTACAAGTCACAATACTTTTTTTTTGTATAAAGTCCTTTACTTTTTGTTAACTGGAAAACTGATAAAAAAATCCACACCAGAATGTATTTTTACATGCTTCAGATTATTTATAGTATTTATGTAAGCTAAAACATTTTTTTTTATCGAAACCCATTACCTTTTGTATTTTTATAGCCATTACTATTTATAATACTAAATAATTTTTATTGAATAAATGAAAAAGCCTGTTTTTGGAATTCCATATACTAATATTTAGTGATGTGAATAGTTATCTAATTTATATATCATTAAATTCTTGTTATTTGAAATATTTTAAAATGATAATGTGTTTAATAATACTAATGGACTGACAATTTTTGGAGTGATAATTTCTCCCAGTGTTATATTATGATAGAATTGAAGTTGCTAATACACCTGAATTAGGTCTATTTCATTACAGTTGAATAGAAATTCTCAATGTATAGAAACATATTAATTAAAATATCTTACAAAATCTTGATACATGCATTTATTTTGGGTTTGTATTTCATTAATATTATAAACTCAATATCTTGTCTAGGATGTGGATTCCTTATCTATTATGTGAATAATGTCTTGCTTAAAACATGTACATAAAATTTAACTTTTTGTAAGCAAAACATTCCAACCTCAAAACAGTGTTTATTTGTCTCACTGATTTTATTAATCAAATGATTACTCTTTTGAACTTAGATTTCACATTACAATTACTTGAGTTTTTTTCTTCTATAATTAATTTCTAATATTGAAAAAACTAATATCAATTCTTTTCTGTAATCTATTACATTATATAATGTAATTTAGTAAACAATTTTTATTTTTATAAAATCTAAATTAATTAAATAACAAATGTCTTTTTTTTTATGAATCCATCCTGCCCCCCCCCCCCCATCTAACTAAAAACACTTTTTTTAATGTATAAATTGCAAAAGAGTGTCTTTCTATATGTTTGTTTCTATTTTTATAAACAAACTCCTCACTGATGAAAGTCCCAAACTAAAAACTAGTGTGAAGATATTGGATAAGTAGGCACTAGATGGGGATTTTATGCACATACCTTCCTGCACCCATTATTACTAAGACTTGACACTGGATGGTACTACTGTATGAAGGTTTGGTACTGTTTATATATTTATTATCTACTCAGCCATATATATATATATCATTTATCTGATCACCTATCCATCTCCATAAATGATTGTTTTTACTTTATAGTCACCAAATAGAAACTCAACAACTTTGAATTATCCATCTAGCATAACTAGAGATCTATTAAGTATTTATTCCATGTAGTTATATGTTTTGAAAAATGAGATTAGCAGTATATAATATTAGAATAGTTTCTTGAAAACTAATTTTTTAAATATTTTACTTAAATTGTTATACATTTTGTTAAAATGTTCTGGTTGATTTATATTACAGAAATTAATAATGAAGAAATTTTTTAAAACTGCATTAACAATAATTAACTTAGCTATTTTGTTAATTAATACACCCTGAATTGAAATAGTAAGATCAAAGTTAAGTGTTTGTTCAAACTTTGTTATAAAAATGTTTTAATTATTTACAAATGAAAAATGATATCTTTGAAAGTAATAAAGTTTTTTTTTTTAGTGTTTGTAATATTTTTATGCCGGAAATTTTTTAATTAAATAGAAGGAAAAAAAAGAAATATATATATTTAAAGTTAATGTTTTTTTTTTTTTTTTATAAATTTGATAGTTATAAAATTCAACATCAATTCTTATTTATTTATTAAAAGATATGTCTGAGAATCAATTCAGACTTTTCAGAGACATTCTGTTTCTTACACTGTTTTACAAACATATTTTTATTAAGCACACCATTTATTGTACTATTTTCTTTCTCTCACTTTTTGAAGTTATTTTGAACTTATATTTTTTCTTATTGTTAAGTATATACTTGACCAATTAAAATTTTCTTACCTATCAAAAATATCGTCTTTCTTATGTACTTTTTTTTTTTTTTTTTAAAAAAAAAAACCTTTTTTCAATGTTAAAATTATTCTTTCAACATCTCATTTATTCATCTCTTTTTTTATTTCAGGTGTGGGCTTTTATTGGTTGAAAATTTTGTTGTTTACAACCAAAACATTTACAATATTCTTTTTCTTAACTCTATCTAAATCCGCCACAAAATTTTATATCAGATTTATTTTATTTTATTTTTTTAATTTTTATTTTAAATTCATCAATGTTACTTAGAAAATTCTTTAATTTTCACTGCTACATTATCAGCAAATTGATCGAGAGTGAACCATTTTTTTTCGAATGCTACTTCAAATCTTATCAAAACAGTTATTATTTAAATAAAAAGATAATTTAAGTCTTACAAAAATTACTCATTTCATGAAAAAGTATCCCAATAATTTTCCTCCCAAAATACTTCATTGAATAACCAGTTTACTCACTTAAATGATTATTATAATTATAAGGAGAATGAAAGAAATACAAGAATATTGTTTCATCGATATTAACTAAAAAATATAACACAATACTAAATATTAAATTATGAGTGTTCTTTATGGACTGTTAAATTAGAAATAATATTGTTGCAGAATTTTGTACTTAGTTTGCCTAAATTATTTTTCCCAAAGCACATCTTCACAAAACTAACCCATGAATATCTCTGGCATGATTTTCCCACTATAATATCAAAGAATTAAAAAAAAAAAATCCCTGTTTTGTTTTTCAAAAGGAGTTAAATGTTATTTCAGTTTTGAATATAGTTAACTGAGTTTTTTTTTTCTTATGTAAAATATAACTTTCTTTTTTGTGTGTGCATGGAAGTATCAACATATGCTGTCAATTTCAAAATGATGGAGATTTATTTTATCTTTTTGATTATATATATCCCAGATTTATATGCATTCCCATTTCCAAGTAAATCCCTTAAAGTAAACTGTTTTCTGGCTATCATTTAAATGCTGTTTGATTTAATGACTTTGCCCTGCATGAATTTGTGTAATAGAAAAAAAAAAATTAACTTAAGAACTAAAGATCTTTATATCAAAAATCAATCTGAATGTCACACGGCATCCATAGTCATATACCTTTCACTTATAATTATTACTTAATAATTTTGATTTTATCAGATAAGGTTACATATTTTGTACTTTGCTGATGTGATTTAAAATTGTTTGTCAAGTCTTTCGTTTTGCATTCCTACATTTTTTTTGTATGTTTTGTGTAATTCATGGTTTTTTTCATATTAGTGATCTTTGCGTTATATCTTTTTTTGTTCATTTTTTTCTAATAAAATTTATAGTTTTTATTATTATTATTTATAATTATATCATCTACATAATTAATTACATGATAAAATTTATCAATTATTTATTTTATTCAATGTATACATAGATACATACATATATATGTATTGAATATAAGGAATAAATTATATTTTTGCCTTATTCATTTTGTAAATTCTTTATAAAATATTACTATTAAATTGATCAGAAAAGATGCTAGAACAGGTATTAAACAGATATGAAAGTATTTTTCTGATGTTCTTGGGGTAATACAAGACTATGAGCACATGATAACGCTTATGAAGGACCAGCTATACCAGGCCAGGGCCTACCCTATTCCCCACTAATATAGAGGGAAGTCAAAGCCCAAATAGACAAAATGCTGGAGTGGAAATTATATCAAAATGTTTGTCACTTTTTAACAATCTAGACATTATTAAGAGTAAATGGACTATAAAAGGAATGGTAATTAATATTATAAATGATACTTAATGTACTATAATTATTGTACATGTATTTTATTGGATGGTGTACATGTGTGATTATTAAAAGGAAAGGTTATCAATATTATAAATGATAACTTATTCTACAATAATTATTGTAAATGTATTTTATTGAATTGTGTGTGTGTATATATATATGTTATTGAAATATTTAATTGATTGGTGTGTGCGTAGGAATAAAAAGTGTTTATTTAAATATTGCTTGGTCTACTTTTTCTCTTTTAACTGCATCACCCTGATTATATGATTATAAATTATTAATATGAACTTGTCATTAATGTCCTGGCTCCCTTGTTTTAGATATTGGAGCTAGCCTGAGTAAGTTTTAATTGCTGGGTTTGTTTGCCTTTTATCTGAGCATACTGTCTATATAAAGTATATATATCTGAATGGCACCTGAGATTTATCCCAAAACAAATGAATTCCTTTGCATGATTGGTGCTGTGACAGCAGTATGGAACAGTGCTATGATCAGGAAAAATGGTTGAGACTGTGCATTTGTGTAACCTTGATCTGGTCATAGGGGTCATTAATAGTTAATCTATTAGTAATATTCCACCTCTCTGCTTGAATTTGTGATCACTGGGGTACAAATATGAATATAAATAATAATGTTTTTTTATTTTAAACAATACATAATGTAAATTGTCAGAGCATTAACAGTTCAATACATTGATAGAGATATGCAGTCAGTTAACAAATGTAGAAAGTTAATAAATCTAATAAAGATATAATATGAAATAATAGTAATAATAATAATAATCAAACTGTAACCATAAGTATTGTAATAATCAAATAATCTTGTGTTTTAAACCTGTTATCATTACAATATACATGTATTAAATTACTTCTTTTGCTGTTGACATTTTTTTATATTATATTTTAAATTTAATCTGGATCCTTGCTATTTTTATGATTTTTATTATAACTTGGTTAATGTTATATATATATGGTTTTAATCAGATTTTCCACAATGACAAGGGAAATCCCTACATACTATCACAAATTTTGGAAAATAGCATGAAAGTGGTTTGGTCTGGTATTGTAAGAAATATAGAACATTTTTTCTGCTTTATATGTACTATTTAAAAATATTTGGGGTAAAGTTATTATTTTAATAAAATATAATTTTCATGAGAACAATTATAAATGAACAAAATAGGTGGAGAATTGAAATTTCAGGCTGGATTTCAAGAAATTGTAAATGACCTAGAAAGAGATCACATGTGGGATGGATGGAGCCTAGAGATTAGAAAAGATGGATTGAACTTGGAGAGACCTTTTTTTGCAGTGGATTGACAATGATTGAAAATGATTGATGATATGATATTGGAAGTTTTAAAAATATCATAATTTTAATCTATTATTAATTCATTAAAGGATAAATTATTTATCCAAGTTTAATTCAGTTTTTTAATCCATATCTTTTATTGTGTACATTCATGATATTTTTTAATCTTTTACAATTCCTTGGGATTCAGTTTAAGATTTTTTTTGAGATTTATTTAAGATTTTATTTAGCAATTTATTGCCCATTTTCATTAGCAAATGTTCAACACATATACACTTTAATCTTTTAAATCTTTTAATGACATTAAGGATAACTTTTTGATCTCTCATCAATGTATTTTATTTTTAATCTTTTATTTTCACCATTTATTGTTTTATTTTACTGTGTAGTTTGAAATCTTTATATTCTCTTTTATTAAGCATCAATGTCTAAGACCTATACAAAAAGCAGTAGTAATTCATATTTCTTAAAACTTCCTTTTCAACAGAAAATCATATTTTTGTCTATTATTAAATTATTTCCATTAAAAGCAACTCAATCCAAGTATAATTATATAACTACTTTTATCCATTATATTTATATGTATATTAATAATCTCACCAAAATATTTGTCATCAATAATTTATTCTAATTCATTACTATCAATCTTTCTTTTCTTTTTTTAATTATAAATCATTCTGAACATTAATATTTTTTATCATTTAATATTAGTCTTACTATCTTGCTTCCTTTTGGTAGCTATTATAACACCCCCTGGAAATTGAATATTGCAGTAATAATAATCATGATTTTAAAATCTAAATGATCTAAATAATATAAAACTAAAGAGGATTTTTTTTGATGATATGGAATCACTGTGATAAATACATTTTTTAATATTAATCTTCATAGGATCATCACACCATTTATTGCTGATGCTATATTTTAATAAATATTGTTTAGAGTTTGACTATTTCCTGTATTTAGTCTGTGGTATTCCAAAGCTTTAAATACTATAACCATAATGCCTAACAAATTGATTACCACACTATGATTCCAGGTTTTTTCTGTACCAACCAGTGCTAAAACATCTTGTGAATTTCTAAACAATAAAACCATTCAACTAAGAAAAAAATTCAAAACATAATTGTAACTCAAACTCATTTTTCCTTTTTATAGTTTATGTTAATGCTTTACATAACTACTTTAAAATGCAGATCTTTGTTTGATTAGTTAGAATTTAAAGTACTGTATGATGAATTGTAATGATTTTAGTAAAGATTTTGTATAGAAGTAATAGGAGAGTAGTTAGTCTGTAGTTTCTAATATTTTATTCAATATCATTGTTGCATTGTTATAATTATCTATTACACATTTTTCATTTAGGCATTTTATATATAGTTTTGAAAATAATTTTTTTGTTTTTTCAGCTGCTTTTTTAGGATATAGATAATAATTCATCATTTATATCAACACAACATTATTTGATTTTTTTAGTGTATTAGAATATTATAAACCATCTCTACTTTAATATCATCATTTGTAAATTTAAATAATCAATGGTTACCAGGTTATTATACTATTTAATCCTCTTTCTCAAGTTACATTCTGCCTGTTACCATCTAGAATGTTTTACTTAAAACATTAGCTTTCATTAGTTTTATCACTAATATTTATATAGGAAGGTAATCATTTATTGGTGAGGACATTTAATCATAGATCTATATAAAGTCTTCCATATCATGAATTAAAAACAATTCTAAGGCTTTGAACTCAAGCCAACTTACTTGTATGCTTATTCAGATTTAGCATATTTATATACTTTAATATCAGTTTTATTCTAACAGTAGATTTTTTTTTTGCCATATTGTTTATTGATAGTTTAAATTATCTAAAGTGATTATTTGGCTTACTCCATATTGTTGTAAATTTCACTGCAGTGAAATCTCTTAATAAGAAATTGCAATAGTTAGCCAAGAGTTTGCAAATATGGCCAGCATTCATCATTAAAAGGTTTCATTACATTTACCACTAGAATTAGCCTTCATTAAATGTTTAATCACTGATTTTTATATAGGAACATTATAATTTATGTTAGGATATTTAATCAAAAATCTATACCAAGTCATCAACCACTACTAGCTTTAATTTATCACTGCTAAATCATGGAGATCTAGATAATGATGTTAACAATAATAGTAGTGAGTAATAAAAGTTATCTATTAAGTTATATTTATACTATATAATAATTTTTAATTATAATATTTTATAACTTTACAAGGATAATTTAACAGCTATTTAATCTGTTTATATAAAAATACCTCAGTGAGACTAATTCTAAATCTTAGGTCATGTATATACTTACATAACATTTCTAATATATTTCTAAGTACTATCATGGATGAAGTTTCAATAGTAAATCAATAATTTCAGCTATTTAATTAATACATATTGATTATGCATAATAAAGTTTGGTATGTGTGCATATATTTTAGTTAGCAGGCAATATTAGCATTGACTCCAATCAATCATCTTATCATAGTCACACATACAAATAATACACCATTATATATCCTTAACAATATGTATTTATTACCATGCCAAGATCTTTAAAATTATATTCATGCAAATAATTAGCTCTAATAAAATTTATACTTTAAAATCCAAAGTATAGATAGTTGTGGGTGAGCATCAAAATATATCTATAAAATAAGGTGTGTCAATTATTAAAATACTTTATTAAATACATATAATAATATTTTAGTACTTTGTGCTTGAGAAATCTGTTTTGTCAGGGAAACCATTGGTTGGGCTATAGAATTTTTAATTAATTTTTTTATTTTGGCTAGTCTTGTTTAATTTTGATTTTAGGTAATTTTAATTAAATACATATAATATTGATTTTTCTCTTCATTTATATTTGCAATTTAAATTTGCATACTTAAATATGTTTAAGGATGCCAATAACCCCATTACAGTATACACTGGTAACATATATGTATATAACACAATAAATACAATAAATGTATAATACAATAAATGTTCGCCCTAATAATATATTGTAATAAAATGTAAATATATTCCAAATAATGGTAAATACCAAAATAAATTCCAATATAAAGTTTAATCAATAGCAATTCTTTCAATTATATTCATAATCATTTTTAATCAAACTGCCTTAATTTTGAAATGGAGTAAAAGAGCAACAACCGGAAAACACATATGGATTTACATGTCCCATAATTCACTAATGTTAATATTCATTGATTATCTGTTTATTATCGTATTTTTATAACGATTAATAAAAATTGGCTCTTTAATTTTTCCTTTTTCATTATTTCTTTCTTGATTTAAAATCTTAATTCTTTTCATATCAAAATCAATTTCTATCATGATCATAAAACACTGATTCTGTAAATGAGTCACTTTTATTCTTTTTATCTCTTTGAATTATCTTCAATACTCTTTTATATAATAACTTAGGTTTATTAATGTAAGTGAAAGTATTAATATTGATTAAAGTTTATATTGAAATTTATTTTATTTACCGCTATTTGGAATATATTAACATTTTATTATATATATTGTTAAACAAATTTAATCTGTTCAAACTTTCAAGTAATGCGTGAAGTCTATCGAAACAAATTAATAAAATAAAGGTCATTCTAGTATCAACTTCAGCAGGCTACCAGTAAATTTATTATTTTTTTCCTCATCTTTTTTAAAAACAAAATATAGTATTTAAAATCTGATAGTATTAATAATTGAAAAAAATTATTACAAGGATTTGTGAGAACTAAACTATTAAGTCTGATTAAATATTTTAAAATAACTCAGCTGTGGAGTTTAGCTTTCGCAAATTATTATCTCTTTTTAAAACAATATGAAATATAATCTATATAATATTGGTTAATTTAAAGTGAATAAAAATATTAACTAAGAAATGATGATGAAATAGATAACAATATTAGTCCACAGGTAAAAGAAAGTTCTTTTTAGAATTAAATCAAGTTTCTAAAATATCTATAAATTAAAATGATTATATTTTAATTACTTTAGATCAGTCTTTAAATAGTAATTAGTCAAGTTCATCAGTGATGATAAAATATTTATTTTAAATTGGTTTTTGTCTTTTTATTTTAATTTAGAAGAACTTTGTATAGAAATTTGAAGTCGCAGTTGATGTTGGAGGATTCTGTAAGATCCTTAGTTGTTTTTTAAATAGTCTGTCATCATTAGGCTTCCACTTGTGTTTGAACTGTTCACTGGGTCATAATAAGTTTCAATGTATTTGAAATATACGTCATTGAAAAATTATACATTTATGTGATTGGTACATGGTTGACTTAAATTAGCCACTTCAAGGAGGAAGACCATTCTGATAAGCTGATTCTATATACCTAGGAATGAATTCTTAAATGTAAACTAACAATGCTTGGAAAGTTTTTTGGTGCCTTGGAAAGATTCTTGTTAGTTGCGCATTAGTTGGAAGATAGGTTTTCTGTTATGATCAGTATTATCCAGGCAAAGGGAAAAAAAGAAATCAAACTAATTTCTGCTCTTGTTATTTATCTTCCCTTTTTTTTTTTTTTTAAAAAAAAAATTGTATTTAAAAACGGATATATTGTAAACGCACTTCTATTTTAAACAAGCTAAAATTTTGAGACAAGGAAATAAAATATATAACAAAGCCTAAATACAAATCAAAGTTAATAAACTGTTTTAAGATTCATCAATTCTAATAACAGAATAATGTGATATCAATTTTTACCATTAATTTTCAATTTATGTTATGTAAAATCTTAATTTAATAACTTGTAATTTTATTGTTTTTTACGTAGTCTAAAGGTTTGTTTAATTAAATAAACACCTTTATCTCACTAAAATATTAAACTAAAAAGTATTTTTTTAAAAATTTTCTAAGTTAAAATAGTATTTTTATTTAAATCCAAAATAAAATAATTTTTATTTAAACTTAAAATAATTAAAATAAGAATATTTTATTTAAATGCAATGAAATTTCCTTTACTTAATGTGGGGTTTCCTGAATCTGTACTAAATTAGAATTTAACTTATTACATTTATATTGACTGGGCTATACTATTTTATTAATATGCAATTTAATGCTTGAACTTAAATGACTCTTCATATTGTCAACTTTTTCAAATTAGCTCCTGATTGAAGAAAAAACAATATCATTAATATTTGATTTATAATTTCCAAAGAAAGATTTTCTGTTTTAATTTAATAAACCAAAATAAATAACTATATTACAATCATCTTTTTATCACAATACAATGTGCTCTTTATTATCAGTTGGGATCAGATTTTTCAGAACTCTATTTTACACTCATTGGAATGGTAGGACAATGCTTCTGTTAACTTTCCTCTCCCATACCTTGCAATTATTTTAATCTTGAATTTGAATATTGTGTTAGTTTTGATAGATCGTGGTGATACACCTGTCCTACTTTTGGCAATATTATTTGATGGATTTATTGTTTCTCCTTATTTTATTTGAGTGTTTCTTACTATATTTAGAATTTTCATAATGCTGATCTTTTCTATCATGAGTGCTGTCAGTTTTTCTTATTTCTCGTGTAACTCATAAGGCTTTAATGTATACCACTTTCTTAAATCTTCACTTTTATCTAAATTTATATGTTCTGAATCATATATTCACAGTAGACTTTTTTCTTTAAACTGATTATTCTGTCACAGTAAAGCATTTCTGATTCATATTTGTAAAATCTATCTTGACATTTCTTTGATTATTGGTGTTTTTAGTCCACCACTAATGCCTTTTACAGTACTTTCCCTTTGATAGGTTTTTTTCTCCATCATACCATTTCACATGAATATTTTTTTTTTCAACTGAACTGTTACTAGAGGCCTTGCTTAAACATACTCTAGCATACTCATCTATATTTATGGAATTATAAGACCATCATTTTTATCCTGTTTCAACATTTCCTCCAGTTGAGATTGATATGCAACTTCTTCCCATCTTTGATCCTTCCTTAACAATTTACAATTCACTCCTGTGTACTATACTTACCAATATCACAATTATTATCACTTTTTTCTAAATCTTTAGTTTTTACTTTTTGGTACTTTTCTTCAAATAAAATGCTTCACTTTCATTATCTTTTACCTTAATTATATTCTTGTTATCTTGTTTATGTTCTTCAATGACATCTATATTTAATTTAAGAACTTCATTGTTATTACTTTCATAATCTTTAATTTTATTATCTTTTCCCCATGTTTTATCAACATCTATCATTATTTGCTGATATTTTTGCTGACTTTATCACTTCTTGTAGAAATTCTTTATTGTCCTTCCAGATACCTTCTATTACTTTCTACTGACTTTGCTAAGATTTTTGCTTCATTTCTTGATGAATTTGCACACATTTTTCTATTATTCTATACTGACATTCTTGCAATCTTTGCTTCATTTTTTGAGGATTTTTTTTCTTCATGAATGCTCAGTTTTTTTCCATCCTATCCAGTTTTTGCTGACTTTGCTGAATTTCTAGCATCTTTTGTAATATCCAGAACATTAAATCTCAGGAACATACTTATTTTTTTTCTTCAGTTTTTTTTTTTTTAGTTTTTATTCCTTTCTATAATTATTTCTAGTTCTGTAAATGTTAGCTCAGGACTGTCTTCTTTCAATTACTCCACTTCAGACTCTGGAATTATGTTATCTAATTTTTTCTTCTTTCTTGATTCATTTATAATTTTTTTTGTAGTTAGGGATATGTTCTTTTCTTTATATCTTCATTTCTCAATGTTATTTGGTTTTTGGGTCTTTTTAAATATATTTCATAAAAGATTCTTTCTCAGGTATATTTCCAAACTTTCCAGCATATGTCTTCTTCTCTTTAAGCATCCAACCACTATCTTCTTTTTTTATATCTGTTTTGCATTATGTTATTTTTTCTTGCCAATATGATTTGTCCAATACAATTAACTTCTCTCTTTCAGGGTATATTCTTTTCTTTCTTAATTCTAAAATTAAAACTTCTGCTGTAGCACTTCTAAATTATCAACTGATAATTTGATCTCACTGGGTGTTTTCTTTTCATAATAGTGCCTTACATTGACCATGCAAAAAATTAACAACCCTATGTATGCATGAAAGTTTTGTAGCATAGAGTCATCTGGTTGATGAAAATAAATCAAATAAAAAATATTATGTAGTTATTTAGTTTTGTTAAATGAGATTATATTTATACTATATAATCATTCTTTATTATGGCATTATATAGCTTCCTGGGGATAAGTCAATTGCTGATTAATCTATTTATATTGAAATTATCTTATGGGACTGATTCTAAATCTTAGATTATATTTACACTTACATAATATTTTAAATATTATTCTGAATACCATGGTGTACCAATTATAAATAGTAAACCCACATTCTCAGCTATTTAATTGATAAAATTTAGTTAAGCATGCTAATACTAAGTTTGGAATGTGCATACATATGTATGGCTTCTGAATTTTACTTAGCAAATGGCACTAGGACAGATTCCAATTAAGCATCTTATCATAATCACACATTTAAATATTACATTTTAAGTACTATTAATAATATGCATTCAGTGCCATGCAATATGTCATCACTTTGTAAATTAATAATATTATCACATATCCATTTTGTACATGTATGAAATATTGATAAAATTATAATCATATTCAAATAATGAACTCTAATAAAATTTATACTTCATAATCCAGGGATACATTAATTATTAGTAAATGGTAGGCATGTATCAAAATATATCTATAAAATATATATAGCATGTAAAATCTTGAAAATACTTTACTAAGTACATATAAGTACACCAATACATTTATTACTGTATAAATGCACCTATGTATAAAATTGAGGTAAAGAGAAAGGACAGTTCAATCATGCCTCTTAAAAAGTTTTATCCTGTGTTTTAATTGAGTGTATTTCATTTATTTAATAGATCAATGTTGGAGTATTAATCTTTAAGTGTGATATGGTAATAAACTATTATATACAATCTTTCAAGTACTATATATAATAGTTTATTACTATTATATTTATTATTTTTATTATTACAATAGTTTTTTAATTAACGGACATTTTACTCATTATATATATATTGAGCCGGATTGATTTCCGATTCAATGGTTTTATTACTAAAATTAATAAAGGAAAAAAAAATGACTTAATTTTCATTAAATGTCTAATGCTAAAATTTGTATTATTATTTAAAACACATACACATTTATATTTAGAGTAGATCACTACTTTGTTTATAAAATTGATTTTAAAATAGTTTACTTTCACCGCCTGTTTTAATCAATTTGATTAAAAACAGACAAGCTTGCTAATTATATATTCCTGTTGCTTTTATTGTAATTATTTTTAAAGTTAATTCTAAAAAAAAAAAAAAGCGGAGATTTAGTTTTGTATTTGTCGTTTTTGTTTCAATTATCCCTGGTTGGAAGTCTTAAATTAGATTGAGTGGGAAATTAATATTTGCCCTGCCTGGAATATAGAATGGACACTAATGAAAGTTTTGTGTGGGAAATGTAGCAAGGCAAGGATAGCCTGCCAATTTTTAGAGAGAGAGAGAGATTATAGGACACACTTGGATTATAGCCTGCAAAGAGATACCATTGTGAGTAGCTGTTCGGATGTTTAATTCCTACTAAAAACTTAAATAATTATTGACAAACTTTGTTGGTGTGCAAGATGTCAAAATCCACCGCTGTGAGTTTTGCCATCATTAGAATGTCTTGCTAATTTAAACAAAGGATGGACCCACACCTACCAGATCTTCTTCAGTCATGCCATGAATCTCTAAAATAAACACTGCCTCTACCTTGCTGCTGTCAAAGGACCTGAAAGATGAACTATTGTCAAAAGTGCACACTCATCACTAAATCACCAGGACTCTATCTTACCGTAAGCTAAACTTTTTCCTATTCTAGCCAGGGTAAATAAATTGCGTTTAATTAAATCTCCACTCAATCTAATGATAAATATGTTTTAAAATGGTATTAATTGTTTTTAATTATTTATTATCTGTATGTACTTTTTCTAGTATTAAAAGTGTGTCTTGGAATCTTAGTTTTAAGATTCCAAGTTTGTTTGCAATTTTTGTTTATCAGAGTGTGCATTAGGAGATTGTATTTTATATGTTTAATATATACCTGATTATTTCATTAACTATTACAAAATGCAGTGGCAGGTTTTGTAGTCTTTATTTATTCACCTGCCCTTAGTTGTAAAATAAAGAATCTTTAAGCATGTTTCGTTTGCGCTTTTTGTGCAAACAACAAAATCTTTTTGCTGGCTATTTGTTAGATTATTTTTTCGGGTTGTCTGAAAGTAATCATTTCTTTCTGGATTATGTAAGATTATAATCAAATATCTTTTGCTGTCTTGTAAGTGAGATCAACCACATTTACTTTGAATGTAGTATTATGCGCAGCCCTCCTGTGGCGTTTTAATGACAGTAATTAGAATATTACTGCTCGGATGCTCATGCTGGGTACGTTGGTTTCGGGCAGAACAGTAACTGTTTTATTATCCCTGATTTAGGAAGCTAAAGTTGTTGTTTGTTTTGTAATTTTACAACTGGCCAGCAAGAAGATATTTTTCTAACCATTTCTTCTATTTTAAGTGAGATAATTTTGCTGCCAAGGTGTTTTATGCCTTCATGTTTGCCATACTCTTGTGCACTCTCTGGTAAATACGCGTATGTTACTATAAGCCACTTTTGTATTCATGGCTAGATGTCTCCCCTCTATTGCACAACTTTTAATAGAATTAATAAATTGTTTAAACTTAATTTGGCTGACGTTTGTCTTTGTGCTTTGATTTCTCAACTGTCTAAATAATATTTAAGATATCTTGTTCCTCCCTGAGTGTAGTTTGGTGCCCTTTTGATTTGCATATCCTGTCCACCCTAAAATAAATGTCTAGTTCCTATTTCCGGACTAGTGGCGCCCCCAGGGTCAGCATATGTGAATCTCAAAGATCTTTCTCCCGTTACAATATATATATATAAAATAAAGTTTAGATTTGTGCATCAGCCTCTATTTGCTGCATGTAAATTCATTATACTCTTCCCATTTTTTTTACATGAAATATTATTTCTGATCATATTAATATATTTAAAATCTGATAGTATTCAGAGATATTAATTTTGAATGGTAATTCCCATTGACATACCTATTTGACTTATATTTAGATGGTTTAGGTAAAGAATATAATTTTCTAATAACTTAAATAAATATTAGGATAATTTGTGGAACATAAACCATCAATTCTGATTAAATACAAATAACTAGTTAACTGTGGAGTTCAGCCCTCATAAATTGTTTTTGTTTTTTAAAAAAGTCTTACAAATTATATAATATAACACAATGTAATTTACACAATATTTGTCAGTTTAAAGTGATTAAGAAAAAATAATAATTAACAAATGATGGTGAAATAGATAACAGTATAAATCTATGGATAGAAGAAATTCATTTTAGGATTAAATCAAGTTTTTGAACTGTCTGTAAATTAAAATGACTTTCATATAATTACCTCATATTAGACTTTAGACAACAATCAGCAAAATTTCCCAGCAATACTTTATTGATTTTTTCTTTTGATTTTATTTTAAAAGAGTTCTGTATGAGATTCCAAGATACAGTTGGTATTGCAGGGTACTGTTAGTTTCTTGGTTGACTTTTTTTAAACATTAGTCATAATCATGTTTTCTCACAAGTTTGAACCATTTAGTTGGTTATAATTAGTTTCAATGTATTTGAAATACACATCGTTGGTAATTGTAGATTTGTGTGGTTGGCATATGGTTGAGTTAATTAGCCAATTCAAGGAGCAGCACCAGTCTGGATAGCTGATTCTACATACCTAGGAAAGAGTCCCTATGCATAAACTAACAACACATGGAAAGTTTTTTGGTGCTTGGGAATGATTCTTGTTACTTGCACATTAGTTGGAAGGTAATTTATCTGTTATGATCAGCATTATGCAGGAACCAGAGAAAAGGAAAAAAAAAAGAAGACATTTTTGATGCCTGTTTTTTATACTCCATTTTTAAAATAATTTTTAATCTTCTATCTAAAAATGGATTTATGGCAAAAGCGCTTCTATTTTCAAACAAAACAAAAAAATTTTGAAGGAAGGAAGTAAAATATATAACAAATAAGCCTATTTACAAATCAGGAAATAAAATATATAACAAAACTTAATTATAAATCAAAGATAATAGATTCTAAGATTAATTAGTTTTGAAAATAAAACAATGCAATACCAATTTTTATCTTTGAGTTTTAATTTGTTTTGTGTAAAACTTTAATATTTGGTAGTTTATTTTACTTACATGGACTAAAAATTTGTTCAAATAAATCATTTTATTGCACTAAATTAAACTAAACATAAATTTTTTTTACTCCCAGTCTAAAATCAAATCAAATCATTTTTATTTAAACTCAAAATAAAAGTTTTATTTAAACTTAAAATAAGAGCATTTAAATTTAAAATGAAAGTATTTTATTTAAATACAAATGAAATTTACTATACCTAATGTGTGTCTATATCTGTATCAAATTTGAATATAATCTGTTATGTTATATTGACTGGATTAAACTATTTTATTAATGTACAATTTAACATTTGAATCTTAAATTATTCTTTCTATTGCCTGTCACTTGAATAAACTTGAAATGATTATTTCCACTTTAATATATATTACTTTATATTTAATCTTCAAAGTAAAAGTTTGTTCTGTGATTATTATGGTGGTTGTTGTAAAATTTTAAAGGAAGTATCTACTTTTAATATCAACTTAGATTTTAATTGCATAATTATTTTGATTGCCTATTTTTTGTTGAGAATTTTGAAGAATTTCATGCCATTTATGATAGGTTACATGCTTTAATAAAGGTTAATTGATTATCAATTTATAATGTTTTTATTTTTATTTGTTAACACAATAATATTATAATAAAGTTATGATGCAGTTATGAAGATAGGAATGATATATAAAAGCAGATATAAATGTGGATATGAAATTAAAGTATTGAATTTATATTCAACATTACAATCTGATGAATATGAAAGAAATAAGTGAAAGAATATTTGATAAGAAATGCTAATATAAATTAAACTGGATAAATAGATACCTAGTAGTAAATGTATTGAATAAAAAAAAATTAGAAGAAAAAATATGAGTGATGTTTTGCCCACTATTAAAGAAATAGTAAAAAGTAGAATTGTCAAACTTAATAATTGTCTAATGTAGAAAAGATCTCTTATATCACTGACAGTGTGTCATTATTTATTTTTTTATTTTTTGAAACACTAGTGTCTTAATTATAAAATTACAATGATCGCAATAGATGATATAATTAAAGATAAATTATGATTATATTATACTTAATTTACTCTTCTAATAATAACTAGTAGTATAATGATTATGAGACTTTTTTAAAATCTTAAATTTTATGATTTGTATTTATTATTAAAATAAAAATATAATAACTAATATCGTTAAGAAAACAAACATAAGGATTGTATAGCCGAATTTGTTATTTTGGGAAAAAAATTACAAATTCAATTCTCATTTGTGAAAAAAAAAACCCACATTGATAGAACTTCAATATAAATCATCAGTAAAATACTAAATTATATCCATTAAAATAAAAATGATTAATAAAACAAAACATTGAATAGTCAAGTGATTGAGAAATCATTTAAATTTATAACAAAATGACTGCTTGAGCACTGATTCAGAACTTTCAGCTTTTAGATTCATTATTTACACCTGAAAATAATAATGTGGGTATTCTCTTTATCTCCTTTTTATTATAATAGACTTATGAAATTGTAAGATTATAATTTTAAATTATTTATTATTTAATTTGTTTTAACTTTGATATAAAAATGTTTTTGGGTTTTTAAATGTCTTTTTCATTTCACCATTTTTAAGGTAAGTTGGTTATTAAAATATAGATATTAATTAATATTACTTTAAATATAAATATAAAATGTGCAAAAAAAACGAAAGTAAACAGTTGACGTTTTAAATGTTATTTAATGAAATTATTACCATTTGATAATCATAAGTAAGATGCTAATACGTTGAAAACATATTAGATTTACTAAATTAAATATTAAATTATACATTCATATATAGCGTATTTTATATTACATATAATAACAGAGATTCACTCTTTTGCATATATATATATATATATATAGTTGTCTATATTTATATGTGTATGTATTTATTATTTTTATTATTCAGACGTCTTTATTTTTTATGCAATCGCAATCTTATATATCTAAAATTAGAAATATTACATTATATTTGTTCTCAAAGTGGACTGAAAATCACCTTGACTGCAACCTTTGCAATGCAATAGATAGTAGGTAAATAACATTTATTTTTCAGTAATGCATTGAATCTAAAATTTCATCCTTAAGCTATTTTGAAAAACAATTTTCAAGTCTTTCATTTAATTTATTAAATTAATTTTATACGCACTATTCTGAATTTTTTTAATATTGTTATTTTAAAATAACTAACATTATTTAATTAGAATTAAATCATTCATTGAATAATATAGGTTTTAACTCATCAATGATTGAATTTTTAAAATCACGCACACATTCATTTTAATTTTTTTAAAAATAACTATTGCAATATATACATATTCTAATGCTAGCTAGTGCAGCAATAGACTAAAGAATAGTATACTGAACTGGTATACTGCATAGATTAAAATCGTGTCATAGTTAGCACCAACTTTTATTTCCAATTAACTGTACAATCTATTCAATTTTTAAGTTTTTAATATATATTAGATTCTCTTTGAGATTTTGTATTTGTAATAAAGTATTTATTTTTTGTATTGCTTATAATTTGAAATTGCTACTGTCATGATATATTTCAATTGCTATTGAAAATAAATATCCTAAACTAAGGAAATTTATTAATTGAAACATTAAATTTTTTAATTAACAAGTTAAATGTATTTTTAAAGACAGTGTTTAAAAGATATAGCTCACTAGTAATTTTCATTTTTACTCCAGAAAAATGAGTTGAAATGTTAAACTAATTTTAGATTAATTTCAATATTTTGTTTTTGTTAGCATATACCGATTATTGATATATTCTGGATCTATCTGGATTAATTGTTGTTGTTGATTAGAACAAAAACAGTGAATGTTGCTTAAAAAGGAATTGAATTAATATCAGCATTTAATTTTAATGAAAATATGAAAGTGTTTGTAGATAGTAAAATTAATGACTTGTTAAATGTGTTATATTTAGTCTTTACTATTTAATAAGGAAGATAAATAAAACAACTATTATTTAGACAATGATAAACCAAAGACCTCCAATGTTGAAGATCTTTGCATTATACTTCAATTTGTCACTTATGGGGTCTGAATATCACATAACCATTAAATCTGTTATACATTAATTATTCTGTTATTTTTATATTAATATTTTTATTCAGAATTTATAATTAGTTTTGAGTATAAAATAAATAATATTAAAGTGAATTAGTTGATAATTTTTCCATTGTTATTAAAAATTAGCAACACATTTTTGAAGATAATGGATGATATATTGGATTATTTATTACAGATATTTTTCTTTCACCCATCCACCACTTATTGTAATCTATAATAATTAATAGATACTAGATGATAATGCTTAACAGATCCCTACCCTGTTCTGTCCTATCCAATATTACTATACTAGTTTCAAGTTAATGGCTTTCATTAGTGATGATCTTTAGATTTTGGAGCAATATACTGGATCTTTGGGATCTAACACACCTTCCTCTAGCAACCTTCATTAACTTTTTTGACATACTTTTAAACTATCAGTTCAAACTGGAAGTGTACAAATCTAATACACTTAATGAATTCCATAAGCTTGAAACTTATATGGGGATATTGGATAAGACAGTATAGGAATTTATTATGTACTATCATCTGGTATCTTAGCTACTAAAAATCACAGTAAATGGTATAGAGGTGGTAAAAGAAAAATATATAAAGCTATGACCTCATGATATAGTAATGTGATATTTTATTGCTCTGTATCAAATACTTGTTGTAGGATAGAGGCTTCTAAATTGTTAAAAAACTAGGGTCATCATAATATGTAGAAATTGAGATGATTTCATATTTATATGATTGTATAGACAAGTTAGATAAGATTGCAAATATTTGTTTTTTAGTTTGGGATGATAGTTTAACAATGTAATAGAGAAGTAAAAGATTGTTGCTAAAAGGAAAGTGTTAGTCCCTACGGATCCAAGTGTAGAGATCTAAAATTTAAAGCTGCTTACTGATAAAAGCCATAATTTTGAAACCAGACTGGGTATATTGGAAAGACAGCACAGTATTAAGCACTATCATCTGTCATCTATTAGTTGTTAACATTTACAATTTTTTTTACAAAGGTTGGGAAAGAAAATTTTATGCTGCCATAATAGCAATATGTAAGGTAAAATCATGTGTCAGAGTTGATATATATATATATATATATTGTACCCTTACTTCTTGATATAAAAATATATATATATATATATATATATAAACAAAAAAATAAAGACTTATAAATCCAATAAATAATATAATATTTCAACCAGAGGACTGGTTTTCATCAGAAAGAAAAAAAATACACAGTAAAATGGCGATAATCAAAAATTACAGATTTGGCAAAAGATTAAAAATTTAAAAATTTAACAAAACCCCCGTGATTGGTCACAAAATCTAACACAGAATATCTACCCAATCAATGACAAAATTCAAACAAAAAACAAAACTACATTCCCTCCTAATCAAGCTTAAATTCTATTTAAATTAAAATAAATATAAAAATAAAAATAAAAATAAAAAATCCAAAATTAAAAATTAAAATATTATACATATGTGCATACATAGAAAAATTAAACTATGCTCACACACAAAAAATAGCTGTGCTCACATTAATATTCATTAAAAACTAAAATACTTATACATTTTAAAAATTATAGTTAGTGCAAAGTACAATAATTTATAACTAATTATTTATCTAAATAATTAGTTATAAATAATTAGTTATAAATTATTGTACTTTGCACTAACTATAATTTTTAAAATGTATAAGTATTTTAGTTTTTAATGAATATTAATGTGAGCACAGCTATTTTTTGTGTGTGAGCATAGTTTAATTTTTCTATGTATGCACATATGTATAATATTTTAATTTTTAATTTTGGATTTTTTATTTTTATTTTTATTTTTATATTTATTTTAATTTAAATAGAATTTAAGCTTGATTAGGAGGGAATGTAGTTTTGTTTTTTGTTTGAATTTTGTCATTGATTGGGTAGATATTCTGTGTTAGATTTTGTGACCAATCACGGGGGTTTTGTTAAATTTTTAAATTTTTAATCTTTTGCCAAATCTGTAATTTTTGATTATCGCCATTTTACTGTGTATTTTTTTTCTTTCTGATGAAAACCAGTCCTCTGGTTGAAATATTATATTATTTATTGGATTTATAAGTCTTTATTTTTTTGTTTTTATATATATATATATATATATTTGCATTTGTAATTATGGACATTTACATTCAATGAATATATGTAATGTATATTTATGTTGTAATTATACAGACAGATGTAATGAATTTTATTTAAGAAATAATTTTCTTTTTAGAGGAAGATTTTCAATCTCTGCACTTAGTATATAAAAATTTCTAAGGTTATTCATGATGGCTTTTAAAGCCAAAAGTATTAAGGAAAGGATTTTTTTTTTCATTTTAAGCAAATATATATCTCACTAATCCCTCTATGAAAATATTAGTTTTATTAAACTTTTATGACATTTTAAAGTAATGTAAAAAATAAGCAAATGTATTTTTAAAAGGAGAAGGGGATTATATTAATTTAAGCTATCAAATTCTTATAATGTTAATATAATATTAATAAAGTTAACTCATAACCAAGTGTTAAAGTACACCATAATGTAATGCCACTCTTTTCAATCACCAATTACATCTCATGATGTAAGATAACCAAAGCTGTTAATTATTTTCTATATGCCACCTTATAAATGGTTGTGGATTATAGAATTGAATATATGATATGAAAACAAATAATTATGTAAGTTACATTATTTATCTGTTAAATAACTGAACTGTATACTTACAGTAACAATGAGAAAGTCAGTACCATTAGAAATTTATTTAACAACAAATAATTGATGAACGTAATGAATATAATCAATTGATAGTGGATTTGCACTAAAGAAAAATAAGTTTTGGTAGTTGCTGTGAATTTTTTCATCATTATTTGGGAGCACTATTATTACTGAATTCTCTTGCTGTTCACACTCCTAATGTCTCTTCTGCCCAAGGAAGAATAATGAAGCCAGAGAATCAAATGAATATAATCTCATCTGCAGCACTGAGGCAATATATCTGGAAAAAGGAAACACAGAATCAAACTAGTACAACCTCTTACTCTAAAGATTTAAAAAATTTCAATAAATGATTAGATCTAGTGAATGACATATGTCTTCAGAAAACAAAAAGAAAATGCCTGATTTTCCCAGGACCTGTCCGAGATGAAAAATATATATAAATGTTTCTACATGCCATGTAATTTGAGAAGGAATCAGTGTCAATTCACGTACAGGTAAGATCATAAATGGTACTGGCATACATTTTGTAAAAAGAACTAAAAGAGAGATTTTTTATTTATATGTGAAATGTGGGAGAAATATTGTAAACTGAAAAATTTCACATTTTTGCATGGGAACTAATTAAAGAAAATTTGGCTTTTTATGTAATAACAGACAGGCTACTTAAGGAAATGACCCCTTCATATTAACCAATTATTTCTATTCTTCAAGTAGGATTTCAGCTGATCAAAGAAACAATAACATAATCTGTGAATAAAAAAATAATTCTTTTTATTGAAATCTATAATTCAATGAATATTCAAATATGAACTTTTATACTAATAAAAAATTGCATTGATTCCACATACTTGTCAAGATATGATGAATTAAATTTTGAAATTTATTTACTCATGACTTAAAAGATATTACTAACTATTTTATGACAATAACAATAAATCATTTTGATGAGATAATTGAATGTAAAATTGGGAGATAAGATTGATCTTAAAATGAATGAGATGAGAATATATGGAATTGGCAAGGTAAATGCAAGAAGAGAAAATCTTATATCGTTTGTTATTAAAATGAAGATCACAATAATTAATATAACATTTAAATAGCATCCATATCATTTTTTTCAGACATCTGGAATGCTTTTCGATAATTAAGGTAGTATTATTTTCAAGATTGCATGACAGGGTCACTGATATTAAAAATTGGATCAGAAGCAATTAGAATCAATACAAACAAAATAATACATCAAAAATGTAAAGATAGAATAATCAGTATTACATTGGATCTAAATTGACAACAGATGAAAAAGGGTTTGATCAAATGAAATATGAAAGATAAGAAAGAAAGTGCATTGGAAAGAAGTATAAAATTTAATATCCTTGTCTGAAAAATAATTCTTTTATTGAGATTTGCCTAAAATTAGTGCAACATACAAATAATCATAAATAATAAGAATTATACAATGGAGTAAGATATTCTTTTCACAAACTCAAGAAACAAAGAATTAATTAAAAATTCTAAAATACTAGATATTGTTTGGAAAAAAATATTGTTACTATTTTTACTATTACTTATACCAACATATACCCAGAGAGTAATTTAAAACTATATATTATTAGATTATAAATCCAAATGTTAAATGAAAAGAAAATTCTGTTATAGATGGAATAACGTTGACTTTACTGCAGTTTAGTTTAATAATGTTTTACTTCTTATCTATATATAATTGAAGTATCTATGCAAAATTAACTTTTATTTATTTTGTCTTTGATTTCAGTTGAAAATGATGTTTTTTTTTTTTTTTTGCTCTTGATACGTTTTGCAGTTATATGGATTGTGATTATTATTTTTGCTAATATCTATATATTTTATGTATGTTTACTTATTTATTTTTAAAACCTCGTGTTAAAATTGATTTTATGCATTTGCAATCTTCTAAATTGTCAGAAAATAATGAATTCCTATTTAAAAATCAAACCAACTTGTCTTGAGTTATTCTAGACTTCTGACAAATAGCTATGCATTAGATATACATCAATACTTAAAAAATAAGTTATAATGAAAGGTCTATGCAACTACCATTTATTTTAAATTTTTATTCAATGGCATTTTAACAATTATAATTATTTAGGAATACAAATAACTAACATCTAACTCTTCATTGCAATAATTATTAATGTGGGTTATTTAGTATTGGGTTTATATCTCTACAAAAAGAGATGGGTCACTTATATTATATAACTATACATGTAATATATACATCATGATTAGCACATTTAATATCTTAAATATATTATTATTTGATCTGAAAGTTTAATAAAATCATAGTAAGATCAGGAAGTGTTGCATATTTATCCCTATATCAGTTTTATCTACTTCGAAGACAAATAACACTGAGGTATTAGTATTATTAATGTTTACCCTGGAAGAAACATAGACTATTTGTTATCTCTGTATTTTTATACCCCTGTCTTCTTATTCTCTGGAGTGGATTGGAAAAAGTTTTTGTCAGAATAAGAAACCACTTTCATGAAAAATTTGCACATGGTCATATAAGGTTTAATTCTAATTCAGGCTGTAATTTACATTTTTAATTAAATTATCAAATCTATTTAATTAGTGTACTATTATATATTTTCATGTGTGCACTCTTACATATATTTGCAGTAATAATTACATATATATATATAATTTTATTCTGATAGAGAAAAAAAATAACTATATATTCTAAAGCAGCAGTCCTGAAAAATGACGAATCCAAACTATCTCTCTTTTATTGCTGTATTTATATTAAATGTTTTATTGTGGAGGAACAAATTATTTAGTGCTTTATTAAAAAAATGGTAATTAATTTAAACTATATACATTTTTAGTTAGATTTATTAAGAAAATTAAAAAACAAAAAAACAAAACGAAGCGTATCTATTTTAACATCTGAGTTTAGTTTTTTTTTAATGAAGAATTGAAAAAAAGATTAAATCTTTCCATTTTTTTTAAACATTATTAATTTTCAATTATAAATACTATCCTTTTTGTTGATGAGATAGAAAAAAAATCTTTCAATTTAATTGTCATCTATTGTTCTATTTATAGATAGTATAGATTTATTATTAAATGTCACTTGTTTCATTTTAAGATACTTTTATTAAGGAAAATTGATTTTGCTAGGCTGAAGAAATTTATAACAGAACAATTGATTCTTCAAACAGTAATTTAATTGAATAATTTTTGAATCAATAATAGTTCATTGATTGTATGTGCACATAAAAAAATTGAAGAGAAGAATATAAACTGAATTTTAATATTAAATAAAAGACATTATATCATTTTGTAAAGTTCAGTTCATTTTTTTTTTCTTCTAATTAATTTTAATTGTAATGCAGAATTCAGAATTTAAATGGCAAAGTCTAAAGCTCAGAAACTACATTTCCCACAAGAAAAATAATTGTTTAAAAATGTAAAACTTATCACATTTCTTAAATGGATTACATTACCTCCTGTGACTAGATTGAATAGAAGTGTGTGAAATTTATTCCACAAGGAGAAGTTAATTTGTTATTACTCTTGTAGTGGAATGAAATAATATTAATGGGAGATAAACTGAATAATTTTAGATTAGAAGATTCAAATAAAAGGTAGCAATAATTTTATATATAACTTATTTTTATATACCTATATAAATTATTGAAACAAAACAAAAAAAAATATTTCAAGAATAAATGACTTTTATTATTATTTTATAAAAAAAAAACACACAAATAAATGAATAATATAGCAAGATTAATTTTTCTTAAGATTTTTAATATAATTTTTTATACTGATCATTATCAGTTTGTACACATTACTTTGATAAATTATCAACTGTTTGTTGTGATCTTAAAAATAAATTCTGTTATCTATGGTAAAGTTTTATTATACTATTATCATTTAGGATGCCGATATTACTAAATTATTGCCATTCTTATAAAATAGTATGATTCACAAAAAAGTACAACTATTACTTATTATATAATTAAAAACAATCTCTGATAATACATAGTAGGCACAAAGGAACCCCCACCCCTATTTAGTAGCGCCACTCAGTGCAAGCTAGAGTATTCAATGGAAAAACAGCTTGTATAAATATAAAGAATGGTGATCATGTGTTAATATATAGTAATGAAGTCCCTTTAAAATGTACTGAAAATATTGTTTATTTACCTAATACTTATTCAGTATTTTTGTGATATAATCTGCAGTTAATGTCATAACATACACAAGGCCAATCCATTTAATAATATATTATTTCATTTGGGTTATTATAATGCTATCTAGATCAAGTTGCAGATACTCAATATTTATACAGATTATTTTGTATTCTAACGTAAATTTCAATTTTTAATTTAAATTATATAAATCAATTATTTTATATATAAATAGCAAAACAAATCTAGATATAGATATGTACTTATATATATATATATAGTAGCAGTCGATCTTAGCCTAAGATCAAGCTTCACTGTTCTACCACTTAACCCACATTTCATCCTGTTTTTTTCGTCACATGTATATAAACTATACGTGTATTTCTGAGAAGCATCTATAAAAATTTATAAATATAAATCTCAAATAAAAATTTTCTTTAATTTTAAATATTAACTTTTATGGATGTGACTCAGATATATACATAAATTAATGGATCTTTATATATATATTGTAACGATCTGGAGAAGGCGACTTCACGTAAACTGCACTACAGGGCGCCATCTAGGCATTTGAACCTAGAAAAATTTATAAAGTAGGCAGATACGTAAGTCAAAAAAAAAATAAAATTTTTTTTTAAATATTTTGGTTCCGGTCATTAGCCCATGTCACTAGCTCAGGGAGTAGCAGAGATTTAATAATATCATATCTTATCTAATTAGATTTCAACATTAAAAAATAAATAAAATAAGCCACTGCCAGTAATTAACATACAAACATTTATTTATGCACATATATATAAGATTTAAAATTATTTTAGTATTAGTTTTACATTTTAACATTTAACATTATTTTTAACCTTACCTTAGATTTTAATTAAGTTCGCACAGATGGGATTATAAAAGCTTGTTTTAATATGTTGCTATAGATCGGTTACATAGATTACACGGTTAAAAACATTTCAAAGTAAACATAAACGATCAAAATATAAAATCATTGATTACTGACAATTGCGGAGGGAAATTTATACGTAACCCAATAGTATTCACCATAAGATACTTGCATTGTCACCAATAACTTAAAAGACATCCGAATAAATACATTTTAGATACTCACCGTAAGGTATCATTATTTATCGAATGTCTATATATTTTGATCAAATATGGAAACGCAAAACATAGTTAACCGATAAACAATCCATGCAAGCGTCTATAAACAACTTAAATTTAATGCACTTTTATTTAGGGTCGAGTATGAATAGACCACATAAATTTGCTTTTGAAAATAAACATTCTATCCCTATTTAACCTTAGGCTAAAATTCGTAGTCAAACTGGCATCAATTCATCTGATATATCGATGTATTCAATGTAATAAAATACGGCAGCACAAAAGGTTAAGAGAAGAAATTGCCTCTTATGAGATAGGAATATTACATCTATCTGCAAAGAAGAGCAATAAAACAAAAAAACTCCATAGAAAGGAACTGCGGTATCCGACTTATAATTCCTTCCATAGGCAAACGGAAGTGTGCGACGTATGAAGCGATTCTGCTCATAGCGAATCAATATTACATCTACTAATCACACCAATATATCCAATCCATTGACCCAATTTAACCACGAAACAAATAACCTAAGATTACCCTCCCCTAATATAACTTTACAAATCTATACAGCCATTCACGCCCGACTTAAGTTTAACATTGATATATTTTAACATCGGAAAACAGAAATCATAAATAAACTTAAAGAACAAAGTTAAATAAATGGAAATGATTTTAAATAAATAAATAACAAATACATCAAATAACATTATTAATGAAGAATTTAGTTTGGTCAGATAGGATTCTATTGCATTATTTACTAAAAAGTTTTAAAATTTAGAGTTCTTATTGTTTCAAGTGAATATAAAGTTCTTACGATTTTTAAAACGTCCAACTTTATCCGTTGCTTGCCATGAACGTAAATTCCCATGCCGTCCTAAAGAGGTTAATATTCTGAAGGCCGATTTATTTATCCATCCGGAGATTTTTGCTTTAACTAGTCCTCAATGTAGAAAACGATAGTTCATTTCTCCTTTCTTTAACAGCTGACAGAATTGACAGTGCGTCTGTCAATTCCATCACCTCCAACTCCGTACTACCACATATAGTCACATCGTAATAATCAATAATCAATCACTAATTAATAATTTCCAAATTTTCCTTTTATACGTATTCGAAGGATTGACTTGGCATTATGTCATCGATGTGATGATCCTTTCACTGAGGTCCGATTTCCCAATGGATTTCTTTCATTGGCTATTTGTTTCTATTGTTTTCCTATCTGACCGATGTTTTTACATTTAAATGCCCAAGGCTGGTTTACATTTAACTAATTAACAATCATTTCCATTTCTGATTAATTAACCTGTTTTCCAAATCAAATATATATTTTTATCTCTAAATCTTTTTAAGTTTTTGTTTTTAAAATACCTTTTCTATTTTTAATACAGTTTTATTTTAATAATTTTTTTTTATCTGTGCGATTTAATATATACGAGTTTAAGATGATATTTAATTTCAATTTTTAATTCTAAAAGAAAATTTTTAAATGCGAACTTTTTAATTTACTTTCATGTTTAATAAATAAAAAACAACAACAATGTAACGAACGTCTGTGCTCGTTACAATATATATATATATATAAAAGCACAAACAAATCTTGTAAATAATTTTGTATTTTTTTTTTTAACTATATGTTATTTATTTTATAGATATTTTTCTTCATATAATTACACAATTATTCAAGATGGAAGATGCAGTCATTAACTGTCCAAGAATAATTAAAGGGGTGGGAACGTTACTTTGTTTCATGATTAAAAAGGAATTTTTAAATTAAAGTAAAATTTAAAACAAAGCTAATTGATTTTAGTTAGCTGTTAACATTTTTATCAAATCTATTTCCAATCTGGAAATTGATTTGAATTTATATTTGGACAGTTATCTAACAATTGTATCTCCACTAACAATAGAGAAAATATTTTTGTAAATTAAAGATAAGAAGTTTAATTAAAAACATTATTTGCATTACTCAAAGTTTGTATAAATAGGGCCAAAAATCTATTGTGTCAGAGTTGGGTCCATAGTCACTAGTCGACTCCACATCTATTTAATTATTGAGGGGCCTCAGCTGTCTTCCCCTCCGTCTTCAGCTCCACTCTTCACTGTGCAGAGATGTAGCTCCTACCGCTCAAGTGTGCTCGTGCTGTCAAAGAACTGCCAAGGCCAAGAGACATGTTAAAGAATGCCACCTGCCACAAATGACTTGTGCCTACTTTATTCCATACAATACTGAGGTAACAAGTCTAAAGCCATTACAATTGTCTTACATGAATCCTATCTCTTTAAATCAGTGGTTTTCAACCACTGGACTGTGGACTGGCACCGGGCTGCAGAAGTTTTCTGCAGTTCCACGCTAGATTGCCAAGAAAGTTTGTAATAACAAAATAATAAGATTTTAAACTTTTAATTAATATAAACAATTTTTTCATCGCAATTGCTTAAATAAAATTAATTATAAATCAAAATTTTATTTAAACTATTAGATAATGCTATAATTACTAAATAATAATCAAATGAATTTATCTGAAAATGCAATCTTTAAAAGACAAAGCATCAATCTCATGAGAATTGCACCACTCCTTACCTTACACATCATTTTCTATACATAGTAGGCATTTCTGTATTGCATCAGCTCATTTATTGTTCACATATAGCAAAAATTTTCATTGCATTTGTATTATCTTTTTATTTTGTGTGTGACATTTCTTTTTGAAATTGTAAATTTCAAAAAATGGAGACAAAAATGTCAAACAGCAAAACCTTTTGCCCTTCTTAAGAAGAGACAAGGACAATATTCTAGTAAAAAGAGATGCTGATACTGAAAGTATGTCAAGTACTAGGGTTTCAACTCTTGAAGAAATGAGGAAAAAGAGATATGCCGATACTTCAGAATGTGCAGGAAAAAAACAAAAAAGGTCATTTTATTTGAAATTACAATAAAGTGTATTTAAAACTTGGTTTCATAGTTGCTCCTGACAGTGTCATTAGACTTTTTTGAAAGATTACATGATCAAATGAAAATTTAGAAAAATCAAATGAGTACGATGATGACTAGTGACAAATCACTGCTTCAAGCATCTTATTTAGTTGCTCTTCGAATAGCTAATACAAAAAAAAAACATTTACGATTGGAGAGGAATTAGTAAAGCCTTGCATTTTGAATATTGTACAATAAATTTTTGGTCCCAAGCTGCTAAAAAACTAAACCTGTATCACTTTCAGATACTACTATTAGGAGAAGAATTGTTGATATGGCCACAGATATTGAAGAACAAGTTATAGAGGACATTAAAAAATTGAAATGTTTTGCGATTCAGCTTGATGAATCAACTGATGTGAGTAATCACGCTATTTTACTCTGCTTCGTGAGATATAATGAAGATAAAGACTTAAGGGAAGAACTTCTTTGTTGCCTTGATTTACCCGCACGGACTACTAGTTCAGAGATATTTAATGTTTTTAATGAGTATTTTCAAACACAAGGTTTGGACTGGAGTAAATGTGTAGGAGTATCTATGGATGGAGCTGCTAGTATGACTGGATGTCACTCAGGAGTAGTTATAAAAATAAAGTAGCACACCCAGACATTTTGTTCACTCACTGCATGATCCACCAAGAACAACTAGCTGCAAAGAAGCTGTCTACTGAACTAAATATTGTAATGAATGATGCTATTAAAATTATTAATGAAATTCGAAGTCGAGCAAAGAATTCCAGATTATTCACAATATTGTGTGAGAGCATGGAATCACACCACCAACATCTTCTTCTACATGCAGAAGTGAGGTGGTTATCAAGAGGAAGAGTTCTAGCACATCTTTTTGAACTTAGAAGAAGTAAAACAGTTTTTACTAGAGTGGAAATCAGACCTAGTGGAACCTTTGTTGAATGATGAATGGATGACTAAACTTGCATACTTAGCATATATATTTGACCTTCTTAACAGACTTAATCTTTCTTTCCAGGGACCTGGTACAAATATTTTTATATTGAGAAATAAAATGGATGCATTTAGAAAAATGCTGTCATTTTGGGATAGTTGCATACAACTAAAATATATAGATATGTATCCACTTTTAGGAGAATTTTTGACTGCTGCTGATGTCAGCCAGAAAGTCATATTCAACATAATTAGTCAGCATTTAAGAGCGTTAGCTGAAAACTTTGATAATTATTTTCCTGAAAATGAGGATCCTCATAAAGGTAATCTCTGGATTAATAATCCTTTTTTGGAAGATGTAAACTCTTGTGCACTTGAATCTCATGAAAAAGAAAATCTGATTGAATTGTCATCTGATCTCACTCTGGTGACCATACATAAAATGCATTTGTTATCTCAATTTTGGCTATCACTTGAAAAAGAATATCCAACTTTTAGTTACAAAGCTATCAAATTATTAGTGATTTTTTCAACCTCGTACTTATGCAAGAAAACATTTTCAGCAATGTCTATAATAAAAAATAAACAAAGAAATAGAATGGATGTTAAAGCAGCACTTCATCTTTCTGAGACAATGCTACAGCCTCGCATATCAAATTTGGTAGCAAAGAAACAACAGCAGATGTCACATTAGGTAAGTAAAAAATTTTAGAATTTAGATTTTTTTGTAAATAAAATATTACCTACAATAGTTTTTATTTCTATGTTAGATAAAGCTGTAGAATTTTTTAAATGCAGTTTAATATGATAAAATTTTTGCCCTAATTACTATATTTTTAAGCCTTAAAAGCTGATTGTTTCTTTTTTTAATTCGAATTCAAATGAATTATATATATGTAGTGATAAGAACACAACCACCCACCTGAATGGAAGGAGTCACTCAGTATGTAGTTGAACCAATATATAACGGAACTCATCAACCACATAAATTGTAATCACTCATATGCTGGCTATCCATTGGATTTACAGATATATTTGGATGTTCATTTCAACACTTTCTTTATAATTTCTAGTAATTATTATAATCATCACCAGATCTTAAGGAATCATAATTTTAATCTTTAACTATAAAATGCCGTTGAGTGCCTGAAAATATATTAATTCTACAGATCATTGATGATAATTTCATTTCAGTGAGAACATAAATCTATTATCTTTTTTTAAAGCAAAATGATATCTTTATAATGATTGTTTTATTTCTATGTGACTCTACCAAAGCTCAATTTTCTCAGTGGCTTTACAGGTGGTCATCAGGTGATTTCAATAGTAAACAACTAATGCAATCTGGTGCTATTTTAATCTTATTTTTACATAATTAAAAAAAAAAAGAAACAGAACAAAAACAAAAACTAATCAATCATACATAAATTAATTTGTTTTTCTAGTTATCACTGATGTTTATGAATCAAATTTTTTATTATTTTTCGAAAAAAATTCAAAATTTATATTAAAAAAATGTTTTTTATTATACAAACTCCATATATATATATATAACTTTATCTTGTATATTTAACATTAAATACAAATATTTCCCAATTCAGGTGAATAACATTTTATTCTTGCATGTTTTAACGATGAAACAATAAACAATAAACATAGCAATGCAGGCACTTTAATGAGAATGATTGTTATTGTACTGTTTTCTGTACTCCAGAGTGTTCAGCAAGGGAAGGTAAGCAACACCATTACAATACACAGTAACTAATGTATTGTTTTGGTCCGTTATAACAATTATGCTCATCTAAGGCTAAGCAGTTTAAATCTTTAAGAAAATTTATCTGTAGACTTTTACCGGCTCGTGAAATATCCTTATTTTTGCTGGTCCACAGGTGTGAAAAGGTTGAAGATCACTGGTCTAGGATACTTATTATCATTAGTCATCAGTCTATATATTTACCTAATAAAGATTTGTCATTATAATAGTAGATTTAAAATTATTGCATTCAGTAAGTTGAATTTGTGAACATGAAATTGTTCATAAATATGTGTATGTTAAGTTGATGGAGAGATCATGTTTCATTACTGAAAAATAAATTTGGAAAAATAGCAACTCTATTTACATATTTGTTTATAATTTTAAACATATAAATGTTCAGATATTTCTAAAGAAAAGATAGACATGTTATTTAAAAAATTGACTTTATTCATGTTGAGCATGCTTTCTGTAATGCATACCATAATCATAGCTGTATTACCTTACTATTATTGGTAGTTTGTAAAAATTATATCACTATTATGAAACATTATATTTTAAATTGTTATATGCTGCAATTGTACGTTGTTTTTATGCAGTTAGGAAAAACATTAGAAAACCAAAATTTTATATTTTGCACATCAATTATTAAAATTATTGTTTTAATTATTTTTTAAATCTGCATGAATAACATTATTATCACAATGCTATAAACCTAGAAATTGTGTATTTTTTAAAAACTTCATTATTACATGCTTGTATGACTAGTATATTAGAATCATCTAAAAACTATTCTATGTTTCCCATTATAAACATGCAAAAACAATTGTTGGGGAAAAGTACACATTCCCATATTACATCAGTCATTAATAATGCCTCAGATTTTTAACTCTAGTAATAATATTTTCTGCTATTATGTAGAAGCGAAATAATATAGAAAATACACCTTATTATTGATACAAATTTCAATTATTTAAGGCAAATGTCTTGATCAAGTTTATACAGCAATATAGAAATACATCTTTGCTCATGACACCCCTTTTTTTGCATTTGTCTAATAAAATCACTTTCTTTGCAGCTTTTTAATTTTTCCAAAAATACATTAGTCACTCTTCTATGAGCAAAAACAACATATCTTCAAAGTTTATTCACTATAATGAATTAATATTTGTATTACATGATAATCATCACAATCTTTTCTATATACTTTTTTTATTTATCTCAGAATAATAAAAGCAGTCTTAAATCAGATGGCTTTACTTCATTATCCATGTATTTCTTCATGTATTCCATGAGATATTATAGCTGTTTTAATTTTATCAAAATCTCCATCTGAATTTTTAAAAAAATCAAAATACTTTCTCCACTTGTTCATAGTATCATTTTTATCAACCAAAATGATGCTCTCCAATGATGTATTAGGTCTAAGATATGATTTTTCAGGTTCATGTGTTACTTTACATGTGACAAATTATAAAATGACTATATCTTTTTTGTAGTTTTAATCATCCAATAAAGTTTTGAGTTTTTTAATTATTTATTGAATTTTTGATTCAGCTTTTATATCAGTTAGGGCACTCCATTAATTTTGTTGTTCTTACAAACTATGGATGCTATTAATTTTCCAATAATTAATCACTGTCAACAAAACAGTTATGATTCTTCTTCTTGATAAAATTTACAACATACTTTTTATTATACATAATCGTTTAAAAACGTCACTCTTCTCTAATTCAACAGGCATTAAAATACAAATTTGCAAGATTAGTGTTTTAGGAGCTGCTGAAAATTGTATGAGTAGCAATTGCTTCTAAAGAATGTTTATTATCAATTTACTACCAATTTATTGGAATAGCACTTAGCATTGTTAGTCTAATAATATGCATATTTAACTAGTTAAAGGTCCTGGAGCCATATTGAATTTTTTTAAAAACCGAGTTTAGACAATTTTCACAATAACTTCCGTTTTATTAAGGTTAGAGAAAAAAGCTTTACATTGATAGAAACTAAACAAACTAAGGAAAACAATAAGGCTAAGACATATAGTGATTATCATCTAAAAAATAAGAAAAAAAAATTCAAGATCTGAAATAATTATTACTTTATTGTTTGTTCATAATTTCTAATTTCTTTGTATTCCTCACAAAATTTTTATTCAAACCATATATAATACTTTTTACCTGAGATAATCCATAGCTTCAGAATCTCCAAAACTAGTCACATAAGAATTCTTCATTTTCATCTTATAATCTAAAAGTTAACAAATCTCAAAGGCATCTATATGAAAAAGATTAATCATTTCCAGAAGGGGGATATGCATTTGTCATCATAGCAATTGGCTTCTTGTCTATCTAAAACTAGAAATTGTAGGCTAGTGTCTGTATCAATGATAAAATAAATTTCATCTCTTTATTTTATATTATTGTGTATACCAATGATGTTTATATTCTTTATACATACCAGCATTTCTATTTTGTTATATTTATCATCTCACAGAGATATAATTTATTTGCATATAGCTCAGTTTCTAGCTATAGACTTGAAAGTAATATGAGGCAAGATGTGACGAAACTGCTGATTCCACAGCATGAGTATCAAGGCATAGGTAAGATTCAGAATTTGATTCTTTCCCTGCATACAATTTCCATGTGGTATATACATAACCATTGTGGCTATCACCACACGCACAGCACTTGAAATCTCTCTTTATTGATTTTAAGTGTTTATATTTTCACATGCTATTATGCCTAGTAAATTTTGTGATTGTTTTATCAACTGCAACCTTTCTGTACATCTGATAATCAATCTTAAAATCTACATTGCACTGCTCTATATATGTAAATCATTACTTGTTATACAAACACAAACATGCAAGTGCAGACACAAATACACTAATACAAATATAAACATATTAATAAATTGTTTAATCTTTTGAGAATCATGTCTGTAAAATAAGATTGCCTTAAACTTGGACTAGAAACCCAAAATTACATTATACACAAACCACTTTTGTTATATTTGAATACAAATTTATATACTGTATAATAAAGAATATAAATGATTTATTACATAATTTATATACTACACATATATATCAATACAAATCCAAACACATTAATAAATTATACCATTTATCAAATAATTAAAAAATTAAAATTGAATATTTTCAACCAATATTCTGCATTTATGTTTTTATCACATTGAAGACCTTGAAATGCAAATCATCAGCATATTTTTAATCCATTTTAGTAATGACTCTGGCTGATAAAGCAATTTTGCCTTTGTCATCTTCTTATAATCTAGTAAAATGACCAGAAAAGAAAAAAAAATGCATCTATTAATAAAAATATTAATAAAAAAATCAAATTTTATATAATTTCAATTTGTGCTACACTATTTTAAAGAGGGATTTAAGCAGCAATGAATTCCAGAATTTCTATTGACATCATGCTTATAGTTTTTGCACAGTTTAAAAAAGAAAATAAAATTTCAATGAATCAGCTGCTGCAACCGCTCAACCCATCAAGTGCTAATGTAACATTCATTTTTTTTTTTTTTTAATAGATTGAATATCTAACAAAAAAATAAGTCATAATATGCTACTGTTTAGAGCATGGAAATATCAATTTTTTAAAAATATTTCTCTGTATAAATAAAGTATTTATAAAATATTATCATTGAATTTTTGATAGTAAATAGATTTCACTAATTTGTCAATCATGTTGAGCAACAATTTATTTTGTACCTACAAATGTGTAAAAAAAAAAAAAAACCCTTTTATATTTATTTATGCAATAACTTTATTCAACAAGAAAAATTTTTTATTTTTATAATTTTTTTCAATTTAACTTTGAATTTGGTAAGATGGGTAGATATATCATTGTTTTAAAAATAATCTTTAACATAATTGCCTTTTACTGATTTATTTAGAAATTTCAAAAAGAAAAAAAAGGCCAAATTACATTTTGTTTCTATAAGAACAAGTATATTTATATTAAATGTTAACAATTTCTTAATTACAAGTATAATTGTATAGTCACATTATGAATAATCAATTTTAATGAGTTTTAATATTTTATTTTTCTAAAAAAAAGATTACATTTATTACTATTACTTTTTTCTCACTTTGATAATATTATTTATGTTGATTTACATATGTTTGCATCACCAATTTCCAGGCATTGTAACCTAGCCCACTCCTGTCCCAATCTTATTTTAAAATAATAAATTATTGATTGTGTTGCCTCATATAAGAATCACAATCATGATAAATTTATTTTCATTATAGCATTTACAATTTAAAGGTTGTGTATAATTTGAATGCTTATGTAAATAGTGTACAAAAGATAGTTTTGAATCAAAATTTCTGTGCATATAACTAAAGAATGGAAATGTAGTTGCACATATATTTAATAAAAAGGTTATTCTTGAATTATTGTATCTATTTATAGAATAAAATAAATAAATAAAATATCTAATTATTTTTTTCATTTTTAAGTTATATGTTTATAAATAACTGATTTGCCTTTTTTTTTCAATTCTTATTTAACAAAACATAGTTCAAAATAATTCTCATCTTGCACTAGTCTTAATATTATAGTTATAGTGACAACATTATGCATTTATGTTTTATTAAAATCATTTTATTTAACAAATTCTTTGTTTATTATACCAATATATGCTAATGCTTTCTCTTCATATTTAAGATTTCACAAAAAGTTTTTTAGTTTTTATTAGTTAGCATACTGAACATTATTCTAAGTCAAGTATTTTTTTGAAATCTTTAAATGAAACCTGAATTTCAACTCATAGGAGTCAAACCATAAATAAATCTGTATTAAACACAACCCCTTTTTTTTAGGCTGCAGCAATTTTTATCAACAAAATAGTTTAAATATATTCACAAACTAAATCTATATCCTTCTCAGTGTATATTTGTTCAGGATCTAAAACATTGCTTCAATTTTTTTACTATTGTTTTGATTGTGGTAAAAAAAAAACGATTTGTCTTTTGTTTTTCTAATTTACTTACTGCAATTATTCCTTTATAAGTAACTTTATAAATTAATTTTTGAATTCTTTCTACATTCACTTGATATTGATTTTCATGTACTGTCTGTAAAAAAATCTTTGTCTTTAGTTAATGAAAGTCATGTTGTAAATTCAGTAGTATAAATTATTTTGAGTAATGTTATCACTTAATTCTTTTGATCATATTTTTTCTTAGTCTAAAAGTAAAATATTGTCTCCAATAAACAATGATGCAAATGGACTTTCTTATTAGGATAGTAATATGATATTGAGCACTCCATTTTGGAAAAATATTATTTCTATTATCACTAGAAATTGCTTCCATCTTTAAAACAACAACAATAATAATAATAATAATAATAATAATAATAATAATAATAATAATAATAATAATAATAATAATAATAATAATAATAATCATCATCATCATCATTATTATCACATCATCATCATCATCTACATTAAGACAAAAAATTCAGATATTGTTTCACTTATTTTACAAAAGTTTGCAGCACCATTTAAAAAAAAAACAACTTAATGATAAATCTAAAAAAAAATCAGTTTCATGATTAATGCATTTTATTTTTATGTATCTCTGTATTACAAATTTTTTGCTGATATACCCATTTATGTTTCAATATTTAGATATACCTTATGATATAATGATTTAATTTTCTTTTATAAAGATCAAAGCAACTAACTTTATCATCATTTTTTAGGACTTAACTTTATGTATTTCTATATTTAAAATGCAGAAAGACTAAAGATTTATTAAGTTGTTAAATGTTTTCATTATATTTATAAATTGGACTGCCACAAAATATGTTGCTGATAGTTTCTTCTTGTTTCAGGTAATTAAGCCAAAGATTGTTAATTATCAAATCTGAAGTCACTAATCACAACAATTATGAGTGATCCTATATCTGTTGATAAGACTTTTATAAGGGTTTTTAGTTAAACGTCTAATCATAATAACAATAAAAGCTATAGTAATAAATATAGTGTAAATTTAATATACTGATCTATCACATTTACATTAATTTTTTTATTATTATAATTCAGTTATATAATATTTGATATTATTTTTATTAGTTTTAATTTATTTTAATTTTTTTTTTATTAATAACATTGTATTAACACAAATATATTATTATTTGATTTTAACAGAAATAATAGCATTTGTAACTATGTGGTTCAACTTTTTTTTTTTTCTTCTAATTTTGAGATCAAAGTGAAATATTGATGCATTTAAAAAATATATTTTTTGTAGCTATTTTTAGAAGAGGTGTTGCATGACTTAACACACAAGGTAAAACAATTTTTCCACCTCATGCTTTTATCTAATGTTAAAATTTTCAAAACTTTTTTTTTTTAATTTGACACTTTGGCATTTGTGAATAAAAGCCGTTCAAATCAAAACTAATAAAACTATAAAAATTGAAGTACTGTATTAAATTCAAATAAAAAAATAGTCATTCTTAGATAATTCAACTTTATATTAATTAAGAATATAAACTTAACTAAAATGTTATCTTATAACTAGTGCAGTAAGAATTTACATGTTAATAATCTAATGTAGATATGATTTTCCGCATGAGTGCAACAATCAGATCATTTTCTTTTGGTTTCACCTAATAATAATTCAACATGAATAGCCAAAATTTTAAAAAGAATGAGGAAGTATGGAGGTTGTTTAATATATCTATAAAGATATTACGTATGGGAAAGAGAAATGTAAATAACTTCATATGTGTGTATGCTTAAAATTAAAAAAATCAGATATATTAATCTTTAACTGAGATTTAAAGTTTATATTTGTGCTAGAGATAATCTCTAGTTTAGAAAATGATTAGTAATAATCATTATTGTATTTATCTGAGGTGGATGGTGTCAAAGTTGGGAGTGGAGTGATTTTGACAATGATAAATAAAAATATAACAATTTACTATAGATAAATACACTTTATATAATAGAGATATATATGGTAGATAGTGACCTGGGCCAACTGATGAATGCTGATTCAGCACGAAATGCATCTTGGAGGTCATGTCTTTTAGTGTATCTTTATTTTATGTGAATTTAAAAAAGAATGGGGAAGTATGGAGGTTGTTTAATATATCTATAAAGATATTACACATGGGGAAGGTGCATAACTCCATGTGTGTATGTTTAAAATTAAAAAAATCAGATATATTAATCTTTAACTGAGGTTTAAAGTTTATATCTGTGCCAGAGATAATGCTAGAGATAATCTCTAGTTTAGAAAATGATTTGTAATAATCATTATTCTATTTATCTGAGGTGGATGGTGTCAAAGTTGTGAGTAGAGTGAGTTTGACAATGGTAAATAAAAATGTGACAAAATTATTATTTATTTATATCTCATAAAAGTAAAACCAAGCTATATATATATATATATATATATTGTAATGTCAGATTTGCACATTCATGTAACAAAATTTAGAGTCCAGGTAAAATACACTAAAGCTGACTAGAAGGTGATGTCGAGATCCCGAATTTGACCAAGCTTCAACTTCTTCACCAGTACTTCAAAATATAACACTTATGTTTGACATTTCTGAGGTTACCAATGGGTCTCAATTTCTTCTGTGAACCAGCTTTGAACAAGGAGACTCAAGGGGAATTAGCAATTTATCTCAAAGTTTAAAGTAAACTACTAACATGCTAGTTACTTAATTAAACCAGCATATTCAACATATAAAATCATGAAGGAATTGGAATAAGATAATATGGATTGGATTGAAATAGAAATATAAGCAAGAAAGATATGAAACAAATTTTATATTTTAAACTGGTTTATTAAAACAATAACATAAAATCAAGTAAAAGAAAGTGACAAGGATTATACAGTGTTAAGTATGTGTGATCCATGCATGCAAGTGTTGCATAGTGGATGAGATTTATCAATACAGTGGTCTCCTCCTAACACATTATAATAGGTGTATGTACAGTTAAGAAATCATGCATATAATCATTTAATATGCCAATCTGATTTTGCATTGGTTTTCTAATGTTCAAGACAATAACCTAGCTAGATGATGACTACATACAGTGCTAAGATGGTTGTTATATATATTAATGGTGTGAGTGCATAAACAAGCTCAAGATAATGCAGACTCAACCTGGTAACAAAGATTCAAGTGTCAGTCTAATGCTGAATATTTAATTAATAAGGAGGAAAAGAACTAGTTACTTTTAGATTCACATACACACACACATACACACACACACATATATATATATATATATATGAACAGATAAGTTTAGGAATTCAGATAGGTTTTACAAACATGGTCTGGATCCTCGTGTTCCAGTTCTAATAAATATAGCTGTATCAGAATTAAGGCATGGGGTGGCTGGTCCCCATTTAAAAAGGTGCAGCAACATGTAAATGTACAGATGTGTACTTTTGTAAAGACACCCTCGCAACATGCAAGCAAAATATCAGTATGTATACATATAATTAATTAATTGTGCCTAAAAACAGATAACTTCTATCTGCTAAATTAACACAACCCAGTTCTTAAACTAGCATTATAATTATGCTAACAAAAATAGCATAAAGTAATAACCTAATTTAAAATACTGAATCTGCATATATATAACAAAAATAGCATAAAGTAATAACCTAATTTAAAATACTGAATCTGCATATATATAATTTCAATTAAGGAGGGAATGTATATTTGATTGCCATTAATAAACATTAACAATTACACTTTAATATCATCTCTAGCTAGCACATCTTCTAACTAACAGCTATTTAAAGGTCATCAGTTATAATAAATGATTAAGCAAACCCTTGTGAAATATAACACAATTATAAAATAGCAATAATAATGAGCACATAGTAATCGGTTATTGTCTATCTAAGATAGGATTTCAAAACAGCAATTGAAGATGCTAAGTAGCATTTTTAATATATTTAAAATGGAAATTTTAATTATCTTCATTGAAAGTTCATTAACAATTAGTATTCGTTATCTCAAAATATTGACACATTATAACATATATAATAAATTTAGATAAAATAATTAAAACCATAAATATGGGCATGACTGCAGTTTTAAGAAATTTACATCATAACTGATTGCAGTTATTTATAGATTAGAGGAATAAATTATTTTACATTATAAACATGATATTAGGTAAGTTTCAAGAAATAAGATTGAACATTTATTATATTAAATAAGCTAATCTTTAATATTAAAGTTTAAAGATTAAGAAGTGATTTAAGAGCTCTGAAGTGCTTTGAAAGAATATTATTGATCTTTTTGGTTGCATCTTGTGATTCAGGCACATCAGATGGCATATGTAGCGGCATTTTGGATCTGGATAGGTCACATGGTTTAAACTATGATATTTTTGTGGCAGACTATTGTTGAAGGTTTCCCAGCTCTACAGTGATGATGACAGGCTGTTAGGCATATGGAATGGGACTAAAGATTGCCATCTCCCTTCAGGAAAAATGCCAAATATAATGACTCTACTCTGCCATATTAAAGATGAAACTGGTGTGGAAACTGGTGATAATGCTTTTTTAGATTGATAATATATATTCTTGCTGATCGATATTGGCTATTTATATAATTCAAAGGTTAGAACACCTTGCTGGCAACAAGATTATTTACTGCTTGAGAATTATTTAGCACCCTCTGAAATTTTATAACTTAATTAATTTAAACCTACCTGTTAATTTTTAATAGAATGTTTGTAACTAAACTTGACCATTTTAAATCTCTACTGACTATGCAATAGTTTCAATTCAGCAAATCTTGTTTACAAAAATTATAAATTATTGAAAAAATATCATTACTTAATAAAAGTGTAAATTGCCTCAGCCAGCTGTGCTAAAACAGATATGCCTAGGGTGACTTTTGTTTACAACTTATTTAAGGTTAAAATTAAGAATCATGAGAACTTTTAAATAATATTGCTCTCTCTATATATATCATGGTCGTGTGTAGACACATGATTTGAAGTGTAAAAATAGTAAATTGACTTTTTTTAACAAAATAAAATCTATAAGACAAAATATATTATTTTAAAATAATATATATATATATGCTGTAATATATATATATATAAACTGATATTACAGTCGTTTGTCCACATATATATATGTGTGGTGATACCTTTTTAACTGTATTGATGCTTATATACATGTACTCAGAGACAATTTAAATCCAGCACTGATGGTGTTGTGGGGGGAAATGGGTGAAATGTATATGAGGTCAGGAATATGCAGTTTCAATATATATATATATATATAGTGGATAATTAATTAATAATATGGGCAATAAATTTAATAAAATATTGTTAAGCTTTAGCTATCTTTTTTTAAGTTTATCTCCATATTATTTAATAAATTGCTTCATGATCTTGGTGGAAAATAATTTTACATTTGTTATATATATATATATATATATATATATATATATATATATATATTCATATATATATATATATATATACAAAAGGGCACAATATATATAGGCATAATTGAATAATGATTAGTAAAATCCCCTGCCATCGTCACAATCTGGGATTTGGCTGACTAAGCTGAGTGAGATATTTTTAAAATGATAAATGCACATAACGTTCTAGCATTATTTATTAAATGAGTATGACCCCAGATTAATTCACTATGATACTTTAATGAATTTCACTGCACTGATAACAAAAACATACTAACACACACACACACAACCTTCTTTGTAATATGAGATGATCGTATTACTGCAAAAGATATCATACTCAGTGATCAATCTTGAAATACTTTTATCTTGTGTTACCTATGTAATGGTCATATTTGACATTCATGCAACAAAATCCAGAGTTCAGGTAAATTACACCAAAGCTGATTAAAATGAGGGGTTGAGACCTCAAATCTGACCATACTTCAACTTATTTATCAGTGGTCCATGATTCAATATCCTATGGATGACATATATGAGGTTACATTCAGTCTCAATTTAATTTGCAAGATGGCTGAGAAAAGGGTGGAACATAAGATTCAGTGGGATAATTAATAATTTAATAATAATAAATATAAAAGAGACATATCAACACTTATGGCTTACTAACATAATGCATATATATATATATATTAATAAAATTATATTATGTTTAACTGAGACTTGATTTGGATTTGATTTGCAATGGATTGTGAGAGACACTAAATAATATTAAATTTAAATATCTTTAACAAACAAAATTAAACAAATTGATTATATATAAGAAACAGAAAAATATGCATTGGTTTTGCAGTTTTATGCACACAGGCATTACAACAATGATGAGATAATTACAGTACAGAAATTTCATCTTAATGATAATGCACTTTATATATATTACTATATACAATCAAGACTCATGCCTATATGTTACACCAACTATATTTGACATTTGCGAGCAATAGGTTAACACTTACGAAGATGATATAATGTAAAACATTAACTTGCTAATTCTAAATTACTATCAGTGAGCAATTAATAAGCAGAAATATAGATTCCTTTGGCCAAGCAGATTTCATATATTTAAGGTTTGTGAGCATTAGGTTAACCCTTACCAAGATGATATAATATAAAACATTAACTTGCTAATTCTAATTACTATCAGTGAGCAATTAATAAGCTCAAATATAGATTCTTTTGGCAAAGCAGATTTCAGGTTCTGACCAATACCAAAATTAACTAATAGGCAGAACATACTGGTTGCCATAGCTGGGCTTCTGAGACTATGGTGCTAATTATTAAATTTAAGATTGCTCTACAAATATATAAACTATTCATGGATTCATTATCTAGTGCTCAGTTTCCTTGGACTGTATGACTTGCTAGTGCAATAAAGAACATTTATGTCAGTGTGTCGAAGCAGCTGAAAACATGGCTCTGGACCTCATGTTCCAGGTCTAGAAGTCTAGCTATCCAAACCAAACAATGGGTGGCTATCACCATGAGCCCATTTAAAGAAAGCATAGCAAGGTATAATACACAATAGTGTTTAGTAAAAACACATTCATAGTGCTTATAAATAATACTAATATTATAGACAAATGTAAATGCGCAAAATTCTATAGTTTTGTTCAGCAAAAACTACCTTGACCCAGTTTTCAAATTAGCATATCCTAATCATGCTAAGATGGATTCATTAATAACAATCTAGTTTTAATAAATAGAATCTGTATATATTCTTTTATAATTAACTAGGGAGGGAAAAGCATATTTTGGGCTTTATAATAATTATAAATATGCTCGCAATATCACCTCTGGCCATTATTTAACTAATACATAACAATGACCATGTATCAGTCTGTTGTTATATGTGAATAGATTTCAAAGCAGCAATTATGTTTGCTAAAAAAGCAATGAAACATTTTACTGGAGACCTTCTAATAATTTCTCCCCAAAGATTTATATTAATTCTCCCTGCTTTGAAATAATGGCATAGGATATGACATAAATTTAAAATGAAATCAAATAATAAAGAATTAGACATGACCACAGATTATAGAAAAGATTAGATTAATAAATGATTCAGTTATTACAATTTTAGAAATTTATTTTAAAGTTACATTGATAGGAAAGCTTTTATGTGTACAATTATAGATGTAATTTAAACAAAGATTTAATTAAATAAGCATTATACTTTATGAATGTTCATAGTTAGTTGATTAAATTATTATAAGTTTAATAGATTTATAGAGATCTATGGTGGAGAATATTACTGATTCTTCTAAAGACTGAACTGTCTGGCATTTGTAGTGGGTACTCTCACATTTCTGGGTAGGTTTCTCTCTCGCTGTCTTTTTTTGGCAGCTGGTGACATTGTACTCCTCCATCCTGGCCATGTTGTTGATTGCTGGGCAGCTTGCAGGATGGGTTGAAGGTCACAACAGCCAAATTGGTGTCTTTCTAGCCACTCATGTCAAATTTTCAATGGGCATAGCTTTCAGTGGCAACTGCTTACATTATATTATATGAGAACTCTTGAGTGCTGAAAATTGGGGGTTTATATATTAGATTTCTGATTGCCCTGTCATATTTGACTACAACCAGCTTTTACAGCCTATAAGCCATTAGTTTGTTTACAACTTTTAATTTTAATCTTTAAATTTAACACTTTTTTAAAAATCTAACGTTTACATCATTGTAGAGACAAAAGCGATTCCCTAGTGAAAATAAAATAATGCTGCATGATCACATTTGTTTTGATCAAGGTGTACTTTACAATTTAGTATTTTAAGATTTATATTTGATCTCCATGCAAATTTGCATGTCGTGTGATCTTTTTACTAAGATCTGTTTAATATTTTTAGAAACTAAATATTTTCTGCAAAAACATTTTGTTATATATGTATGTGAATTGAACATATATGTGAGATGTTTGAACAAATGAAGAATAAATTTATACACATACATTACATCAAATTAAAGATATATAGTTATAATCATGTTGTAATGCTAGTAAATTAGTTTCATGTCACAGCTCACTAGCATATATGTAAGTGTATCCATACATATATAACGATGTTTACCGAGACATGCGTTTAATTTAACATGTGAAATATACTTAGATATACATATTATACATAGGTTTACGTGAACATATGTGTACACACATGTGTGTATATGTAAATATATGTGTACTTGGCAGACTTTAAACCTAGAATAATTACTACTATGGGACATAGTAGGTGAAATGGGATGTAAGCCAATATATACCATTTCAACCCATAGATTACTTTTATCTTATTTGGTATTTAAACTATTTGATATTTTAATAATCCTTATATTCAAAATTGATGGCAGTCTGTATTGCAATTTAGGAGTTTTTTTTTTCTCTGAAAATGTCAAGTCTTTATATTAATGTTTATCCTGGAAAGTTTCTACTGTAATTAATTAATCCAGAGAGCATACCAACAGCTAAAATAAGCTCTTAATTAATAAGTGAGGTATGAGAAAATATTTAAAATCTCCATCCAAAACATGCCCATCTCCAGACTAACTGGTTTTGAGCTTATGGCTCATGTCAGTGGAGAGCTAGAATATTTGGACACTAGATCTAAAATATCAACTCAAAATCCAGCACTTATTTTATATATAATATTTAAGTAGATACTCTGAAATTTTCAGACATGAAAATGTCTTTAAATCCAGCTATCTAACTTAAATAGCTATATGGGATTGAACTAAATTAAGATCTACCATATTTTAATGGCCTCAGCATAGCCAAAGCCTAAAGGTAAAATTATAATAATAAAAAAAAGCAAGTCATATATAACATGACATTATTTTTATAAGCTTGTATTTACAAAAATGCAATCCAGAGAGCATACCATTAGCTCAAACAAGTTCTTAATTAAGAAGTGTGGTATGAGAAAATATTTAAAATCTCAATCCAGAACTCTCCCATCTCCAGACCAACTGGTTTTGAGCTTATGGCTCATGTCAGTGGAGAGCTAGAATATTTAGACCCTAAATCTTTGTTTGAGTTATTGGTCTGCTCTCTGGATTGCATATTTGTAAATACAAGCTTATAATTTGATTATAATTTTATCTTTAAGACTTTGGCTATACTGAGGCTATTAAAATACGATAGATCTGAATTTAGCTCAGTCCCATATAGCTATTTAAGTTAGATAGCTGGATTTAAAGACATTTTCATGTCTGAAAATTCAGAGTTTCTACTTAAACATTATGTATAAAATAAGTGCTGGGTTTTGAGTTGATATTTTAAATCTAATGTCAAAATATTCTAGCTCTCCACTCACTCTAGTGAACCATAAGCTAGAAAACAGTTGGTGTGGAGATGGGAGTGTTCTGGATGGAGATTTTAAATATTTTCTCATACCACACTTATTAATTAAGAGCTTGTATGAGCTATTGGTATGCTCTCTGGATTGCATTTTTGTAAATACAAGCTTATAAAAGTAATGTCACATTATATATGACTTGCTTTTTTTTTTTTGATTATTGTAATTAATTAATTAAATTGTATATCAAAGGTTATTAGAACAGATTTTTATACCTATGTCTGTGATAAGTATCATCTCAAAAAATTTGCTATTTTAACATAATTAAAGGTTATTGTTTTTTATAAATGAAATTCATATATTAATCTATTAAAACTAATAGTCTATTTAGATTCTCTTAAAAGACGTTAATGTTTTCTTTCTCCATTATAAATGATTTGCCTATTCAAATAATGATAATAATAGCTGACATTTCAATGAGATACAATTCATCAGTTTCAAAGCATATATTTTCTTAAATTGAAATATTATTTATAGTATTTTAAATTTTTATTTATGTATATTCATAAATTATTTTAATTAAGGACTATATAACATTTAGTTTATTTAATTTACACTTTTCATTAATAGTACTTGATTGATCTCTAAAAATGTTCTTATCTGTCTGAGTAATCTTTAGTCATATTAGTTGATATTTGTCAAAATATGCAATTCATTGTAACTGACATTATATTTATTAATTTATTATAGGAATAAATAGCTGATATATTAGATTCTATCTCAGTTGTCATAATTTGTTCTTGTTTCCTATTGCTTATACTAATCCAATGTATGATTAAATCACGCTTTGATTTGTTGAATTTATGAAAACTGCAAACAATTACGAAATATAGAATGATACCATTTGATGTTTGTGAAATTTATGGTTTTGTTAGACCATTGAAGTTTCATTATGGTTACATAGAATTTAAACAAAGAATAATGTAAATAACAATAAATCTCAACTTATACTAAAATATATTGAACTGAATTAATCATGATTTTATGACAGTATTTAGAGTGATTTTTGTAAAGTGAGAAGTCATGGCCTGTAAGATTGCCAATTAAGATTGTTGATTGTAGCCAGTAGCCATGAACATTTAGGTTAATATCATTCAGTAAATGTGAGTATTATATTTGTATATGTTGACCAGCATGTGATTAATGAAATTATATATTGGACAGTGAATCAGATTTAAAATGGTACTACTGAATAGAAAACATTTTACTATGTAAAAATTAATGAATTTAATAATATAAAGAAATTGTGAAATTTACACAATGAGGAAGTTAAACATGAAATAACTTTGAATTACTTTCCTGTGATTTTTTTTTTTCGTGTGTTTTGAAGAATTTTTTTAAATGATTTTATTATTGGTCTCTGGTCTCGAATCTTCTGAAAATTTAAATTTGCTAAATAATAATACAATAAATAGCGTCAGTATATGAGATAAACTTCAGATCATGTATTATATTGCTTGTAATATTATAGTTGTCAGTTATTATGCTATAATGAAACAAAAGCTAGAGGAGTATTATGATTAAAATGATTGATATTCTAATATAATTAGATCTAAAGTAATCCATTGAAAATGTTTTTTTTTTTTTTTAAATCATGAAAATAAATTTGCTCACCCCCCCCCCCACCCACAAAAATGGATATTGTTTAAGAAATGATATAAAATGAAAGGTAAAGGAAGTCAGATTAATTTCATATTGAAAAATATTACTAATAAAAGTTTGAATAGTGTGCAATGGAAAAATACTACAATAATAATAGAGCAACTAGCAAAATAGCTTGAAGCTGTGATCATGATGCATCTTACGAAAAGTACTCTAGATTGCCAAAATAAATATTTATGTGACTTCATATATAAACACACATATATAAATATGACTATTAGATTTTATATACATACACACAGTGAGATCCAAAAATAATCGAAATTTTATTATAAAAAATTGTGTATTTTTTTTTTTTAGATGTTGCAAATTGAATTGCTTTAAAAAGTTTAGTGTATTTCAGGGGTAGTCAACCTCTTTATATCCATTGCCCACTTTTGTATCTCTGTTAGTAGTAAAATTTTTCTAGTCGCCCACCAGTTCCACAGTAATGATGATTTATAAAGTAGGGAAGTAATTTTATAAAATTTATAAAGCAGAGTTACAGCAAACTAAAGCATATAATAACAATTACTTTCCAAATACTTTATGTTAGACTTTCACTAAGTTTGGCAGAATAAATCTTTATAAAACAACTTACAGTAGTTAAATCTATCTTTTTTATATACTTTGTATGCATAGAAAGCATGAAGTCTGATGAAATTACATTTAATTATTTAAATTATTAATGATATTTCTGAGCTTGATGCTGCAAAACTAAATACTGGTTATCTGGCTCAATTTTTGTAATGAACAAACAAAGGTCTCCTCTTTCGAAAATATTCAGGCAGTTTCTTTCTTTTGTCATAATATGATTAACAACACTGAAGCCTGATTCCACAAGATATGTGATAGGGAAATGTATCAATAAATTGAATATCATTTTCCACATATTTGGATACAAGACAGGCATTTTTTTTATTTTGCCATATGTATTCATATCCATCACTATCAAATTTATGTTTACTTTCTTCATCATATCTAATTTCTAACAGTTCTTCATGGAAAGTTGTAGCAGCCTCTTCAATATTTGTGTAAAAGGATTTTTCATCCAGACATACACTTTCAATTTCAAATCTTCAAATCATTTTTCCATGTCCAATATAACTTTGTTGAGGTGGCTACTGAATCTGTCAATATTCTCTGGAGTTACATCATCTTTTATTGATGATAATTGAGGAAACTGATGAAATTCTTTTTTCAATAGATTATAATGAAGTAGTTCAAGTTTGTCAATAAATAATGACACAATACTTTGGCAACCTTTAAGAGTTTTATTAGCTCATTGATGCTGCAAATTGACATCATTCAATCTTTTGAAAATATCTGCCAAATAAAAGGCATCATTCTTTACTGTTTTTAATGGTTGACACAGATGGGTCTCATAATTACTTTCAAAAAAATTATATGAGACTATTATATAATGCTAAAAATTAAGCCAAAGGTGTGCTCTTTGATAGCCACTGAACTTCTGTGTGCAAAAGTAACCTATTAAAATCATTATTGTCCTGACAAAGCTGTCAAAACATTCTATCATTTTTTGCATTGGATTTGATCTTGTTTATGGTTTGAATTATTATAGTTAATGATGAATTGGAGTCCTGTACTTAGATGCTTTCCTACAAGATGTCTGTGCAGCACACAATGAATACATAAAACATTTGGCACTTCTTCCTTCAAATTAAGCAACAAATCCATGATAGCAGCCTACCATTGATGGTGCTCCATCAGTAGCACATGCAATAATATTATTCAATGGAATATTATTTTTTGTAAAGTATGATTTCACAGTATTAAATATAGATAATCCTTTGTATCTATAATGAGATTTATTGTGAATAGCATTTCTTCTCATAATGTATTGTTTTCATCAGAATAATGTACATATGCTATCAATAAAGCATTATTGTCTTCAATGGTAGACTCATCCAATTGTATAGAAAATGAAGAGTTTTGTAGAATACTTATAATTTTTTTTTCAACCTTAACTGCCATTTCTTCAATACGTTGCTTTACTGTGCTATCACTTAGGGGCAACATTTTAAAAATTTCAGGTATATCATGACACATTACTGTTAAGATAAATTTTTTTATAGAGGGTATTATTACAGTTTCTCCAGTATTATAACTTTTACCACTTTTTGTAATTAAATGTGAAATGCAATAAGAGGAAATTAATCCATCTTCATTCACTGCATGTTGTTTTTTAAATAATGCAATGATTGTTGAACGATTTTGAAATTTTTTATATATTTCCTGAAAATATTCAATGGACTTGTCTTTATTATTTGGATGCTTTGTAGCAAGATGTTCTCATAATTGACTTCACTTTATTGCCTCATTCGATAATGTTTTATGACACAATAAACACATTGGGTGTTGCTTACTTACAACGGATTCTATGAAACTCATCAGATACTTCTGGTAAATAGTCATGCGTGTATTTATTTTTTTGAGACATTATGCTGTAGGCAAATGCTCACTCACAAATCTAACTGCATACTGACCAATGTGACCACAAACAAAAGAGCCTTTCTGTAAATCATCATCTGTACATGCTTCTCGGGCATCATGGATTGGGTTTGGAGGGGAGATGCACAAGCTATTCTAGGACAAGGCTCTTTTGTTAGTGGTCACACTATAGCTCCATTTAGTTTCACTTATGTAACATGAATTAAAATTATGCATGGGAGATACAAATAGTATATTTTCAAAAATTTAAATTGTCACAGTGAATTTTATGAAAATTTATTGAAAATGTTTTTAAATAATGCTATGGATTTTTTTTAAAAAGTCAATTAAATTAAAAAAAAAAGAAAGTACTTCCGCATTAGACAAAACTCCTACTGGCCACCATGAAGGCTGGTTCACCCACTTGTGGGAGGTAAGGACCAGGTTGACTACCACTGGTTTATTTAATGGAAAGTACTAGTCTAAACCAGTTTGTCACTTTTTGAAGTAGTTCTGAAATGCTTGCACAGTGATGCATTTTAATACTTCTGTAATTTCCCCCCCCTACCAATTTGAATTATCCCCCCCAAAAAAAAAGAAATTATAATACTTCCTTTCATTCGAAAGATTAAAAAAAATTATATAATGTGAGATCGAGTGAATACAGTTGATAGATAAACTGGATCATGCTGAATTTATTAAAATTGTTTCAAACTCAAGGCTTTGAGAAATGACACTATTGGGATAGAGTTTACACTTTTTTCTTTGCACAAAATGGGATGTTTATGTTTTATTGTATCACATAAATGTTTCAGAACTTTGCAAATAAAATGGCTGACAGTTATGAACTAAATCTGAGAGAAGTATGCCATTTGCATAAAAAATTGTGATAATTCGAACATTTTAGCCATTATAAAAAAATAATTAACAAATATATGAAATGTATTTTAGAAAAAAAAAGTGCTACATAAACCCATAATTTCTCACTGCAATGTCATTTGGCAGATTGATGAGAAATGTTCATGCAAGAAGTATGTAGCACCAGAAGTATATACTACAATAGTTTCTCATATCAGAGGAAGAGTTCAGTTATTTTTGGGTCTCCCCTATTATAATTAGAAGGGATTTGGACTCAGGCTTTCAAGCTACTTAAACTACACATGGGAGCTTGAAACTCTGAGTTCAAATCCCTCCTAATTACATTAAGTTCAGTATAGACAATAAACTTGTATTTAAATATTATATATGTATTAGGATTTGAATTCAGATTTTCAAACCCTCTACAACTATCTATTATATCTTATACAACTGATACATATAACCATATACATGTGAAAAAGATAAATGATCTCCAATATACATATTTCACTCTGAACCAGCAGTCATCTTGATCCAGAACAATCTGTGCTTCAGCTTATATTAAGGTAGGAAATCTTCCAACTTTAATGGACAAACTTTAATCTTCTCTACCCTCCAACTCTTCAGCCATTCATATCACTAAAAATCCAAGGATGTAATGCTCAATGCTCTTGTTGATGCCAATATTACTTATGTTGACTTTAAGTCACTCTGACCCCTCACATGTAGTACCTTAATATATCCATTTAAATATATAGAAAAGGGATGGCAAAATACAGGTTAGTATGTAATATTTAAATACATGTACATTATTTAACTCAGACTTTCAAGCTCTCTAAACTAATTTCTTTATCTTATACAACCAATACACGTGACCAGTCACATACATGTGAAAAAGGTAACTAATTCCCAATATACATACTTTATGCTGAACCATCACTCATCATTTGGTCTAGATCATCATCTCCCACACATATCTACAATCAGTGCTTCAGTTTATATTAAGATAGAAAATTTTCAAACTTTAATGGACAAACTGCAATCTTCTCCAACTCTTCTGCCATATATCATTGAAAATCTGAGCATGTAATGCTCAAAGCCCTTCTATTTACATAAAGTTTAGAATAGATAATATACATGTATTTAAATATTACATATTTTGCCTGTATTTTGCCCATCCCTCTTGTATATATTTAAATGGACTTATTAAGTTTTTATATGTGAGGGATCAATGTTAATATGGGTGTGATAATAATGTTGTCATGAAAAAGGGCTTTGAGTGCTATATCCTCATACTTCCAATGATATGGGTGGCTAAAGAGTTGGAGATGAAGAAGATTGAAGCTTGTCCATTAAAGTTTGAAGATATGCTATATTAATACAATCTGAGCACTGATTGAATATCTGTGCCAACTGATGAGTGTTGGTTCAGCATGAAATATGTATATTAGAGATCATTTATCTTTATCACATGTATGTACTCATGTGTACTGCTTATATAAGATAAAATGGATAGTTGTAAGGAGCTTGAAAGTCTGACTTCATGTCCATTCTAATTACATTAAATTTAGTACAGATAATATATATATATATATATATATATATATGTATATTATCTGTACTAAATTTAATGTATATATATATATATAATTTTTAAGACCCAATATAAAATTCTAGTGCCAACTTGATCAAATTACACACTATGTCACCATCCAACTATAAGAGATGAAAACAAGCTTCTGACTGCTTCCAAGTTTGGACAGTGACATTTGTGAGATTCAATTTAAAATTCCCTGTGCTATGAACTTACACCACACCTTATAAATTGATGTATATTAATTGACATTATTTAAATATATAATTATATAAATGTAAAATAAAGAGTTGATTGGTAAAAGTAATTGAAACATCTTGGTTAGTTTAATTTCACTTCTGCAGTTTGCAGTATTTTGTGTCATTTTCTATTTAAAATTTTAGCAGCAGTAAGAAAGTGATTTTTTTCTTTTTTTGTCTGCTTAATTTGGAATTTTGTAACAAACAAATAACACACATAGAAAATTTAATGGTAGGTAATGTGATATTTGTTGAAATGAATTCCAGTATAGCTTTATAGTTTATTTTTATTTCTTATACAATCAATTAAAGACGTCTTCAAAATTATTAAAGAGATTATTAATTATCTTGTAAATCACATGATCACCATATCTTATGCTAGCACATAACTGTTATTAAACAGACAAAACTCCATACAGTAGTGTCACCCTGTGCTAATTAGAGTAATCAATGAGCACAGGGGGGCTACTGTATGGAGTTTTGTCTGTTATCTTGTAAATATAAAATAGGTTTTTATAGGAATGGTTGTTGCAACTCAGCTTATTTAGTTTACAATGTTGTTCTTGTTCTGAAGTAATATGTAAAATCTTAGAGACTGTTGGAAAATGGTTTACATTTTTTTCTGCTTAATTTGGAACTCTGTAATACATAAGTAACATTCATAGAAAATTTAATGTAGTTGGTATGATTTTTTTTTACATATCATTTCAATATGTCTTTATGTAACCTCCAATGCATATTGTAATGGTACATAGAATGGGGTAAACCTGGGATGATGGCACTCATCATTATTAACCCCAAGTCTGATAAAATATATAATTAAATATATAATCAATAACTATGTAATTCAAACCTAGCTCGAAAACTTTGCATTCAGGTGCAATATTGCCTATATTATTTTACAAATCAATAACTATGAGGAATGATCTTGATCATGAGAGATCAGCATAGAACTAACTATAAGTTAACCCAGCATTACAGATGAATAATAATCATATTAAAAAATAAAAATAATTCAACAGTCGATCTTGTGACTAGATTTGAAAGTGGTCCATTTTAGACCTAACTAATTATTTAGACCATCCCAGTTTGGGGCAGATTATTTAAACAATAATTTGAATGCACAAACTTAAGTGCTAATCCATAAGAATATAACAAAAAATAATGCTGAGAAGCTAAAGCATGCTGATGATCATCAATACTTTGGCCAATTAATACTGTTAATATACTAGCCAACTATAAACTTAATTTCTAAATAAATAAAATGAAATGTAATGCATGGAATTTAAAGGATATCCTCCCCTTTGTATCATACATCATTAGAAAAGAAATGAAATCATCATCAACTGGATGTCCATGTACATTAAATATAAACACCTTTTATAATACAGACCATTATGCATGAATCCAGCTCAGTGAGCAAAGCTCTATAATTGTTACTGTGAGCGAGAGATATAATACAAACATATAATATTCTAAGGTATTCTAAGATTGAGTAAATTCACAGGAATAACTCTAACAATGAAATATAAATTTATTAATTAGAAATAATAAAATGAAATTAATGTTTACTGACTATGCTATAAATATAAATTCAGTATTCTGATTTTGATTGATAAAAAAAGAAATAAGCTATCACATTGTGATTTACAAATATCTCAATGGGTTTACATAAAACACTTACATATCAGCACACAGATATGCCTGTGTAAAAAAATACATATTAGAATTATGATAAAATAATAAGAATATTCAATAATTGATTTTAATAATTCATAAAGCATGATTGGTTTTAACATATATGTGTGTCTACATGACAAGCATCTATATAAGCAAATATTATTTAATAAAATAAAGTTATTAAACCACATTATATTTTCACAAGGCTTAAGTCAATGTCAATAACATTGATATGTGCCCACTACTATTATCTTTTTGCTAATTCTAGTTAATGGTACATTTTAAATAAACATTGCTTTTTTTTTTATCATGTCTGTATTTCATTTGAGGTATTTCTTTTAAAAATTCAGTTCAGGCGTACATATATATTACTTTTTTAATAGTTCTTAATCAAAGTTTTTCTGCCAGGTTACTCTTAATTAATTGGAAACATCTTTTAAAATATTTTAGTAAATTCTTTTGTTCTCTAATCTAGAAAGATTTTTTTGGAATTTTTTTTTTTTTAATAAAATAAAACTGGAAACACACCTTACTTTAAAAAAAATTATAAACAAACAAATAGTTTTATCTACATAAGAGAAACAGTGGCTTGTCTATACAAATTTTATGCCTCTTGGAAGAAAAGAACATAGAAAATATATATTTCCTATTAGTGAAATTCTAATGATAATGGAATATTCATTTATTATTTTAACAGCAGTGTGTAAAAGAAACCTTTCAAAATTATATCCATTTAAACATATTTTAAAACTGACATTGATTTATTTTCAAAATATTTTAAAAAATAAAAAAATAAAAAAATTCTTTAACACACTTTTTCTTTTCAAATCTTTTTGACTAATTTGAGAAAAGTTATTTACTTTCAATTTGTATATTTTAAAGATTATAACTGCAACTGTATTTTAAAAATATTACTTTTTAATAAAATTACTTACCAAAATCTGTTAATGATGTAGATCTGCTGTGTACACTTTATATATGTGACACAGTAACTTTGTCTTTGCTTTTCTGCCTATAGATAAAGTAGAATAAAACATAGTATAGTAATACTGAAAATTTTCAGTAAGCTGGTCCATTATAATCATGTCCATAGTAGAATAGTATAATGTTCCATTGACATTTTTGGTAAAAGTATAAATCATGCAACTAGTGTCAGTCAGTTATCTCAATTTAGTCTTTCTCATTTGATGGATTTCAGTCAAACCAGCCATCTAATACATATTATGGGCTGTGGAACACAGAAAAGCAGTCCCTTTATTTTCATGTGAATCCAAACTCTACCATTGTAAGACTAGCAGCAACAGCTGATTTCTAGTCCTCACCTTCACTTAAAACTTCAATATAATAGTGCTAATAATGTTATAATCTGTCATCCAATTTTTTTCCAACTATTTTATAGTCAGGGTGGAATTAAAAAAAAAACTAATTTTAAAGTAAGTTTTCTTTATTGAAAAAAGTTAATGACTCTTTTCAATTAACCTTAATCTATTCAAAAAACAACTTTGTAGGATTTTTATCAAAATATATTATACAAGCTTTAATTTCAAAATATTTCTTAATCTAATTAAAATACATAATGGAATTTTATAATTATCACTATATCTACTATAATATAAAAACATGTTTGTTTTTATTTCAAAATCAGAATTAATAAAATATTAATTAGACTTTTGTAAAATGTTTAATTTATAATAAAATTTAAATTAAAAATTATTTAATCCTTAATTGTTATTCCAGTGATAATATAAAAAATATCTCCAAAAATAATTTTTGTATTTATTTCTACTTTTTTTTTAACTTTATATATATATTATGTTGTATGCCAGGAGACACATAACTGTCTCAATATATATATATATATATATATATATATATATATATATATATATATATATATATATATATATATATATATATATATATATTGTAATTGTCAAAATTTACAGTTCACCTGCAAATCACTCAAGGTCAATATGCATTGGATCTCCACATTCTGACATCACAGAATAAACAACATGTTCTTTGTATACCCAGCTAAGATTAGTTAGACACATGAGACTCTCATATTCTGAATAAATTATTGATTGCAAAATAATGACAAATGCTAAAGATAATGAAGCACTACAATTTATTTACATATGTACAATTTTACAATGTCCATGGTAGCACAAATTGATTGCTCTGTCAACTTATAAACAAGTTAGTACAATTAGATATTTGATCATATGTCATATATTTTTAATTGTTTTTGAACAGGTATAACTTCACCACTCAGACCAATGATCAGGACTATTTATTATTACAGTTTTAAGATTTTATAAACCTACACTCTGATGATACTGTAAATTTATTAACTATTTAAATAGCTGGACTAAAACATAAATACATTCAGGCTGTAATGCAGGTAAGTAACCAAATGCTGTATGCACAAGCGTAAGAGGTAACATCATCTATGTTACATTATTTATGACTAAATAAATATATATGAGCTAGGAATATGCTATAGAATAGGGATTTTCATCTATTGCATACTATTCTAAAGGTGCTAAATGTAAAGAGGGACTGGTAGTCACAAACAGTATTATCCAAATCATGTACAAAAGCAAAGCAGATAATATATGGTAGGAATGTTAATCTATCATACACCACTTCTCTATGTAAAGTAATGGTTGCAAGTGATTAGCATTTACATGAGTATAACAATCATTTATGAATAAATAAAACACATGTGGTTGAATCTCATATATAAACAGTCTGAAATAAAGTTCAAGCAGTTCAATTATATCAATACACCCCAAATTATCTTTCCCCAAATCTCGAGGGTAGTTTGCTTAAAACTATAAACTATTATGCAGCTGTTTTATATTTGCAGGTAATGAAAATAACTAACTGGTTTTAAAATACTAAGACTTTATAAGCATAGCCAAGGATTGTGATAACAAAAAAAAAAAAAAAAAACAACTAATTATTTATTCTTCTTTTACAATACTGATTAAATTGTGGTATGATTAAATAAAATACTAGAGCAATCCTTTGTCAGAGTAGTTTGTAAACAGATTTACAAAATCAATAATAATGATAATTTATAAAATACTTTTAGGATAATGAAGATAAATACTTAATGTTAATACTATAAGAATACATTTTAAAGTTCATACCCATTTTTTTTCATTATTAAGAGTTCAAGCTCAGATTTCAAATGTTGCCATACTTTTAGCAGATTTCATTTATTAAATCATAGCTATGGTGGCAGTAGATTTTAATCATACTGTTTTTAATTCCACAGGCAGCACCAGTTGGTATTTTAATTATTGATTGATGACTGGTTTTTCCCCAAAGTAGTAGACACTTGAAGTTTAGGCATATAGTGAATACAATGCTATTTCTATATTAGTTGAAGGCTCCTTTTTATATTTTTCTATGGATATTCATCCTGCAATCTTGCAACTGGCAAGAATGAAGTAGATTATGGCTTCTCTACTCTTTTATTATATTTTTCAACACCAGACCCAATAATAAAATGGAATCATAATCAGAGACTTCTAAGCAGCAATAATAAATCATCAATAATCAATAATAGTTCAGAAATGTTCAATGAAAATTACAATTATTTATAAACCTATTTATAGTTCCTGGTGTTGGCTTATCAACAAAAATTATATCCATTACCAGACTAAATTACATCAAATACTTATCTCCTTAATTAATTTATCTGTTTATAAGAATTTTAATTACATTTTTTAAAATAATGCCATTTCCACTTTATAATTACAAAATCGCTTACAAATGTTAATGAAAGAAATATCTTGTTTTAAATTACTTTTAAAATAAACTTCTAATTAATCATACTATATACATTTTTATGTGTGTATATAAATTATATATATATAATTTTTATTTATTAAAATTGTTGAAAATCTTTACTTTTAAAAATTACTTCCAATGTTTAAATTACAGATGTGAAGCATATATAAATATCACCCCAATATATATATATTATTTAGAACCCATTACGTTTGTATATTTGTAATCAACTTCTTATATGTGCATAGTTCCTACTTCTAATATGTGCATATTTTTTAAATTTATCAATATCACTCTACCCTAACTTTTTTTTGTTTTATTTTGGAGAATATTATACTAAATTCCTATTTTATACAATTTCTAATTGCAAATTATATACTTTAGTGTAGAGTCATGGTGTTTTCCAATATTATAATGTTCTATTTTTTGTTTATTTTTCATGATATCACTTTTTTTTAAAATTTGTCTACTGATTAATTTTTTAAAAATATGTCCAGTTCTTTGACAAATGAAGACACTGTAGATGCATCGATCACCATATTGCAAGTCTAAATATTTTTATTATGATTGTCTTTCTGTCGATTTTGGAGCATTGACATAATGAAATAGTATTGCTTCATAAAAGTTTTTTTTTTCCATTTTTTTCTTTTTATCATTATCTATTCTTTTCAAAAGAAAGTTCTCTAGAGTTTTTAGGGTTCTTTTTTAATCAATAAAATTTAAACATATTGCTTATATTAGGGTTGTTAATTGTTTGTACTGATTAAATGTTATTTATGCAAGTGATTTAATAAATATTACATTTATGGATTTAATAAAGGACAGTTTTAAACTAAAAGCTTGAATAATTGTTCAGTACTTTGTTTTATAAATAAGTTAAAAATAAATATCTATATTAATTAATTAGAAGAATTTGACAATAATTAATACTAAAATCAATGCAAATGGAAAAAAAAAATGGATGAACTTAATTATGCATTCAACTTAGATGTAGTAACTTTAATGGGAATAATTTAATACCAAAATGAAATAAGTGTGTTTGTCTCAACATGTATATATATTTTTTATAAATATACTTTGCTAATGCTTATTTATGAACATGTGACTCTCACAATTAATACAAGAGCAATGGACAGATTTCAGATTATGAGAAATCACATAGATATTACTGTTATCACTGTGAGAACTAACAGGTTAAGATTCAGGTAATTTGGATATTGTATTATAATGTAAAACAATAAAAATGCAATTAATTTTTTAAAAAATGGATTTAAGAGATTTTATGAAAATAAGAAAGAGTTCATAAGTGAAATGGGTTATGAAAATGAGAAAGTATGTTGAATGTGATATGTGGAAGAGATGTTTCAGAATTACAATAATACATTTGTAATACTATTCTGCAGTTATATTATAATGACAATATTGAAAGTTTACCATGATTTTTTATATATTTTTGATAATAAATCTCAGTAATGATGTCAAACATTGGTGGTCGAGAGGTCAGTGACAGTTGCTTTACAAGCAGTTGTCCCAGATTAGCGGGTTCGCTTCCTGGCTGATGCTATGACACATGAGAAAAAAAATCTCAGTAATGATGTAATCAGAAAGGAAGTAATGAAAAACTTGCATTGCAAACTAAAATCATGCTATTTAGTAATATTATTTGTCTGACTCATATCTAAATCAAAGGTAGAACTGCTTTTAATTTATTATCCTACATTATGTGAGAATGGTAATTTTTATATAGATGAAAATTAGAATTATCATCAATTCCTATACATAACAATTATATATGATAATTCGAACATTTTCACAAATTTAAAGATTAAAATATTGAAAGTTTAATTGACAAGTTTCATAAACTCTAAGATTTAAATATTGAAAGTTTAATGAATTTTTCTTTGTATTTGTTTAAATAAATTTCAGCAATGTTGTAACAAGGCAAACACACAATTAAAAACTGGAATTGCAAATTGAAATTAGAGAAGAGGGTTTAAATTTACTTCTGAAAAAAATTAGGAAATTGTGATATTTACAGTTTTTGCACATATAAAATAATTGTTTCACTTACCATCCTTATATAATCTAAAGTAATAAACGATATATATATATATATATATTGCAGTTGAAATTGGTAGAAGATTTTTATGAAGAATTATATAGTAATAAAGAACAAGTACCTTCTATATCTATTACATCTTCCGAATTGCCCAGCATTTTAAATGAAGAAGTGAGACATGCAATTAAATGTATGAAGAAAGGAAAGGCTCCAGGAAATGTTGGAATTATAATTGATATATTAAAAGAAGCAGGTGAAGAAATAGAAACAATTTTAGCAAAGTTATATACCAAATGTCTAAATGATAAAGATGTACCGGAAGATTGGAAGAATGCAGTAATAATATTAATATTTAAAAAAGGTGATAAAGAAGATATTAGAAATTACAGACCTATCAGCCTTTTATCAGTTTTATATAAAATTTTTACCAAGATAATTACAACTCGTCTACAGAGAACTTTGGATTTCCACCAACCAAGAGAACAAGCTGGATTTAAAAGTGGTTTTAGTACAATAGATCATATCCAGGTATTGAGAGAAGTCATAGAAAGGACAAATGAATATGAGTTGTCATTATGTTTTGGATTTGTAGATTATGAAAAGGCATTCGATTCTATACACATTTCTTCAGTGATTAAAGCCATTGGATCATCAAAATATAGATCCAGGATATTGTCATATTTTAAAGAATATTTATAAAAATGCAACAGCAACAATTAGATTACATAATGATACTGGAAAAATCAACATTGAGAAAGGTGTAAGGCAAGGTGACTCATATCTGCAAAACTTTTTACAGCAGTGCTGCAAGAAGTATTTTGTGGATTAAAATGGGAAACTAAAGGAATGAAAGTAAATGAAGAGTATTTAAGTCATTTAGATTTTGCAGATGATGTAGTTGTTTTTGCAAATAATGCTTCAGAGCTGCAGGAAATGTTGCAGGAGTTAGCAGATGAAAGTAGAAAAGTAGGACTAAAGATAAATGTTAAAAAGACTAAAGTAATGTTTAATCGATTTGCTCAAAATATGAAAATAAAGATTGATTATGAAGAATTAGAAGAAGTTAACAGTTACAAATACCTTGGTCAGATTATTAATACAGATGGAAACATAATGGAGGAAATTAATCATAGAATTAAACTTAGTTGGAGTGCTTTTGGTAGAAATAACTTGATACTAAAAGGAAATATGCCTATGTGTTTGAAAAGAATGGTTTTTAATAAATGTGTTTTACCAGTTCTTACTTATGGATCTGAGACTTGGACACTTAATAGAAGAGCAATACAGAGACTTCAGACCACTCAAAGGAGTATGGAGAGATGTATGTTGGGAGTAACAAGAAGAGATCGAAAACGCAATGTATGAGTAAGACAACAAACAGGTGTTACTGACCTTATTGAAAAACATAAAAGATTGAAATGGAGTTGGGCTGGACATATTGCTAGAAGAAATGATAATAGATGGACAATTGAAATTTTAAACTGGATTTCAAGAGATTGTAAAAGACCCAGAAAGAGACCACATGTGAGATGGATGGGTGAAATAAGAAAATGTGCAGGGGTGTTGTGGAAAAGAGAAGTTAAAGATCAGAGAAGATGGATTAAACTTGGAGAGACCTTCATCCTGCAGTGGATTGATAATGGTTGATGATGATGATGATGATATTGCAGTTGTGTATGGTTTGCAAAGCCAGTCTTCAATTAGTTGTTTGCCTGATTACATTGCTGAAATTTACATAGGAAAATATACAGAAAAACATTATTAAATTACCGTACTTATATTTTAAAGTCTGTGAAAGTCTTCAAATTATATGTATATATGACATTTTAAAAACTATTCCGAAATAAATAGAATTTATGGGAAATAGGTTTTAGATTTTTTTAAAGAAAGATATTTCTATCTAATGAAGTTAATCTCTATGTAAAATATCCTTTTTGCAGCAATCTATTTCTTCTTTGCTTCTGGCATATTATATTGAAAAGAAATAAGATAGTAGTAATTAATAATGCTCTTTAAATTGTAATTTTAAAAATAAACTTTAAAAAAATCTAGGGAAGTAAATATGAAGTAAAATGATTTTTATTTTTAATCATGTTATTGGGAGAAAAATAAAAATAAAAGTGCATCATTTTGTTATCTTCTGGTTATATTTTTATTTCAATTACAAATCTTATAATCTTAAGTACCAAGGTTAAAAAAGATTAACCAAAAAATCCATAGAGAAAACACAGATTGTTTATTTAGTGAAGATTAATTCTTTTTTCAAATGAAAGAAAACAAATAGCGAAATTAGATTACTTTAATTTTTAAGTTGGAGAACTTATTATTATATATAAATAATATGTATTTTTCTTGCTTTCAATTTTTTATCTATCTGTTTACTTTTCTTCTTCTTTTTTTTTTTTATTACACATACGCGTATATATGCTAATGCAAGCTTGCCATAATGGGGGGGGGGGGTCATGTAGTTTTTTCAATATATTGAGTAATAGTTTAGAAAAACAGAAAAATAAGTTTTTTTTCTCCGGCATTAAGATTTCACTATACTTATTACTCCGGCAATATTTATTTTGAAAAATAATTTACTACTTTATTTACTGGAAATGATGCAGGCGTCTACTAACATGCATTTATTTTTTTGTGATAATTATCTTACACCATCTAAACTTCTAAAGATTTTTAAATTTAAATAATAGCCACCTATAACTGTATTTACTGGAAATGAAACAAACACGTATTTACATTTTTTGCTAGAAATGATATTTCAACCAGTAAACTTTTAACAATCTAAATTTATTACAAATCATTAACCAAACCTAAAAATTTATATATTAAACTATACAATTCAGTCCATTTACAAAATGTTGTTTCTTAGTATCACTGCTGTGGACTGAACTTTTTTACCTCGAACCACGTTCCATTTTGAATGGCTAATCTCTTTTGACAATCCTGAAGGAAACACCACCGTTGTTTGACCATAAAATTAGCTGTAAAACCAACATTTTGACTAATAACTTTTTATCAAGGGCGGCGTATTAACTAATAATCACTTACAAAATGAATTCATTGCTGTTTTAGAAGATTGCAAATGTGTTTAATTCGGTCTTTATATACACATTAGTTTGTGCTGGCGATTTTCATTACCGCCGGACTAATACGTAAGTACCTTGCCATAATCAGGGGGGGGGGGGCATGTAGTTTTTCCTATATATTGGATGACATTTTAAAAAAAAACTTATAGAAAAATAAGTTTTTATGTTCATCTATATCAAATTTATATTTCATTGACATATTCAAATAAAGTATTCATTATTTTCAGTGTTATACCGCTAAAAAATGTACATGAGAGCAATAGATCAAACTGAGATTTTTTATTCAGGAATAGAATATTGAACATTTCTTTATTATTTATTTAAAAAAACATCAAAAATTTGCTAGATCCATTACAAAAATATACACATAGCAAACTTACAGTTGTTCAATTTCAAAAATGCATATTAATAATAGATTTGACAAACAGACGATGTGCTACTTCCTTATATATAAATGAATATAGAAATAGTAACCAAATAAATTCAGTTATGTTCATTGCAACATATATTTAAAATGTTTTGGAAATTGTATGAAAGCATTTCCATATCAGAAATATATTACGTGTTTGATATTGTTTATTTAATTGTCATCTTAAATACAGATTTCTGGAAGACAGAGATGAGCTGTCAGCCTATTAAAAATAAGTGATAGAGTTTCACAATTCATTTATATTTTAGCCTTTATTAAACAAATTGGCATTTTTCATAATTAATTAAGAATCTAAAGTTGAAAAAAATATGATATAACAAATGGAATTTTTTTAAATAAGTATATTTTTACAGATTGAACAATCTAACCAGTTGAATTGCAATTGTCCTAGATTGGACTAGAGTGTCATTATCAGATTAAGAATAATTCACAGTCATTGCACTCATCCTTTTTTATAAATGGAATTTTCAGCTCTTTAATTATGTAGATATGGACAAATACTATGAAGCGTATAATTAATAATGGTTTAATCTGTGGTCACAATGACAGAATTGAAGATCTTACTAAGGCTACTATTAAATCTACCCATTAGTTGAAATCTATATAAGTTTTTTGTTGTTCTTTTAGTAGTTAAGTTATCTAAAAAAATATCAAGATGCTAAATAAGTATAAAAGTTATGGGGAAAATTGATTATATGCCTGAACAAATTTTCACTGTAGCAGCAATGACAAAAAATGCCATAACAATTTTAAAAAGGTTGATCAAAGGAACAATTTAAAAATAGGATACAATTAAATAAGCAAACTGTAAGTGTTATAAAAAAGATAGTTTTTTTATTTTTAATAAATAGAATAAATTTCACAAAATGAATAATATAATAATCAAAATTGAAGAGTATAATTAAAGTATTGATATTTAATATGTGATAATTATTAAGTCAATATAATTTTACAGCCTATAAAATCACCTAGCACTACTATTATTAAGTTTAATTAATTAATTTGCATTATTTTGTCATCTAACTGCCTTTAGCAGTTAAAAATGATAAAACTTCCATCTGATTTTGATTTCTTTATTCAGATGGTAATTATAATGTTTGCATATTTCAAATTCATTTATGGAAATGTTTTTGTAATCTGAATCTATTTTGACTTTATGTAATTTTAATTAATTAGAATTTCAAAATATTCATTTTAAAACAACTATGTATTTTCAATCCATTGTAAATATATAATAGTATAATTAAATAATGAAATTTATTTTTAATAATTTTATGACCCAATGAATATCTATTAGGACTACCTTTATTACATTTTATTAACTAATTCCTTAGTCCATAATGGTTGTTAATATTAATGTATACTTAATGGAATTTTTTAAAATTTAACAATTAATATATTATAATTATGTGATGCGATGTGGTACACTGTGACTTCTTTTTAAACAGAGTCAGGAATCTCTCGACAACTATGCCCAGAGAAACCTGTTAACCACTTTACTTTCCATTTCCCATCCTAAGTTTTCCCATAAATTTTTTTTGAATTTCTAGTGCCATCTTCATTAAATTTAATTAACTAATTTATTTTATATCATCATTCTACTATTAAAGCTTTCAGGCTATCTTCTCTATTGGTTTGTGTAAACAACATTGTCCGTTACACATCACTGCATATACCTGCAATTTTTTTTATTTAACAGTGCTTTTTATAAAGGAGTTAACAATGTAAGAGCATTATAGAAATATTAATCTAATTATTTTATATACTTTATTTATTCTATTTTTATGCAGTAATTTGTTTAATAAATTGTTTTGATTATTGTTTAAATAATGGCTTTGCATTTTAATCATCATCACACTCATGGAAAATTTATGCACATGATAATAGTATTATACTTATTGTAGTATAATTTTTGTAAAAAAAATTTCTTTATGCTGTAGCCAGTTTTATGAGTGAATTTTAAAATTGCCTTATAGCTCAGGTGGCTTTATTGTTACAGCTTGTTTTATATACTAAAGTATGTGCCGGATACTATATCATAATTTCCATTTGTATTCAATCATAACTTGTAAAATTATATTATATTGATATTTAAGAGTCTTATATTATCTGAAGATTATTAGTAATAATATATAGGTAAATCTTACTTTGATACTCATAATTTTATGCTACCCACTCATATTCTGTTATTGTTAGTAATTAGAAATTTATTTGCATATAATATATAAAAATGCTGAATAAACCTTGAGACTGAATTTAAATATTAACATTGGCTTGTAATAATACAGTAGTGGATGCTATTCATGTGATATATTTTTTCTTATTGATTGTATTGCTATTTTGAAAAGTTAAGCTAAATTGTTAGGTAGCCACCGTTTAGTGATTGAGGTAAATTCTGTTCCAAAATTCCACTCCTAAATATTGCACAATATATATTGTAACTTTTAGCTTTGTCAGTAAAGCTGAATTTCCACTCATCTAATTGTTTAATTATATATATATATATATATTGTACCAGTCAAAAAATACCACCCAACAAGATGACCCATCTGTGAAGTCAGATTCAAACTCAGTTGAACCAAAGGGATTCAACCCCAGACCAAAACTGAATTCAAACCCAACTCATGAGTTCAGATCACTCAATGGATGACATATTCGATGGTACATGACTATGCACCAAGAAACTAGCTCAACAGAAGATGATGATTTAACAACCCTGATCTGACTCTAATAACACATAATAAAATAACTAAGGATATTTATAAATCAGTTCATATATGTATGTTTGGGTTGCCAATACAGACAGCGAGTATTAATATTAAAATAATTATTGAATAATAAAGAAAGTTAAAAACCAAATGTGTTATAAAATGTTTAATAAGAATAAATATTTTGTTCAACTTATTGGCAATTAATATTATATATATTACCTCCAGTCTTTAAAATGGAATTTACAATAAGAATGGCAGTCATTATCATATGCCAATAACTATTACACAATATTATAGGAGGATTATATGTGTCTATGTTCCAACAAGTAAATTAAGGCCAATACAGGTATTTGGCTTTGACAGAAATTATTATTCTAATTTTAAAAGAATGTGAGATTCACTTTCACATTTGTAAATCAACTCACAAAACACATGATAAATATTTAGGGCATAACTTTAATATTTAACAAAGAATTTATTTAATTATAATGAATATGAGATTATTTGACTGTAATAAAATCAATTCATTACGATTTACAAGCATGAGAGTGGGACTTTATTTGAACCGAGAAATAATGGTGCTGATGATTTAAAAGCTTTAACAATAAATACAAAAATAATGGCTTGTCGGTGATTTGAGAAAATAGAAGGGTGGCTTGTATTTGACAAGTCTTTGATGCCCTATGAAGGATCCATGGAACACAGGGAAAGCCAGGCCAGGTCATAGCTGCGAACCTTTGGTGTTCCAATATAAACAAGCAAGTGAGGAAGTGGTTTCTTCCTAGGTAATTAAAGTAATAATATTACCAAGGACAAGCCTACAAGGCAGGAGATATTGCGTAGCAATGTTCAGAAAATGATGACTTAATAATCACCGTGTTTAAATAATGAAACCCAATTTATATAAGGAATGCTTTACGTAATGATCTGATCATGTTGAATTAAAGTCAAACAAGCTTTATCTAAAAGTACTTTATGCAATTATAAAACTTATGCTAATTATACCATAAATATCATGCCCTCTTTGAATACTAATATAAATTATAAAGTTTAAATAAAAATATATTGACATTAATTCCTTTATCGACCTTTTTGCAAAATATTTTAACATTATTAATATGAACAAATAAATATTGGTGAAACTCAAGAAAATAGCCAGGAGCATAGGTTAGAAATGGCTAATGGTTATTATCAGCCATTAGTCAAATAGCAAATATTTAATAAATTCTTCAACTCTATAATTAATAGAACTGTATTAAATTAGTTCTAGCGGGAAAGAATTACTATAACTTAATACTCTATTATTTTCATGAGGTAAATGTAATGAAATAGATTATTATTAAGTTGAAGTATTACTGGCTTATAATCAAAAATAAATGATATTAATAATCATTCATTAAATATAATACGATTAGTGAAACGAACCGCCATTGTAAGAAAGAAAAGTTAAATATTAAATTTAAAGACTAGAGATAGAGATAGAGGATTACTTATACAAATAAAAGCATTATAAAACAAGAAGGAAATTTAACAGTAATTAATTTTAAAAGGTGGTGTAAAATAAAGTGTGGAAATTGGCCAGAAAGTTGCGGTTCATTTAAAGAAAGATATTACTGTTCATTCGTGGTTGGTTCCTTAGTTTACACGGCAGAGTCTGATTGGGTTGAAACATAGGTGCACATTTTTAACTTAGGTGAATGGCATTCGGATTGATTCTTTCAGGTTTTGGCAGCACAATTGGTGTGGAAAAAGTTTAATTTTGCAGCTACATTAAAGATCTTCTGAGGACGTCAGGCCCAGGAATCAGATTCCTGAAGTCACCCCCTCATCATGATGGAGACACTATAAAGATTTATAATTTAAAATGCATGTAGCTTCTAGCAGCAAGTTTTCTTAAACAAGTATGGCTTCTCCTCTCAAAATTTTTCCAGGCTATTTACACCTTTTCTCTGGTTTCACACCTATACTGACTCTTGATACCTTCAAGCTAAAGCTTCTTGCATTATCAATGTTACAAATTTTGCTAATTGATTTTAGATACATTCTCTCGATAAGGCTTTCAAACTCATTAACTTTGGATTCATTTTCTAATTAGAAAATGAATTTGTAAATCAGAAAAATGATTTCAGTTAGGAACCATCCTTACATTTTAATTATTATCTTTTTGCTAATTAAGAAAACTTTTCCCATTGTCTTTGGGGGTGGGCAATCTGAAAGCATATCGAAAGAATGTAGCTTTTAATCAGAGAAATTTGAACAAATTGGTATAAGTAAAATAAAACATTCTGACACAATGAAACTTTATAACAAATATATTGTACCAAAGTACATTGATATTAAAGTAATTGTATGAGTCCCATGTTTTAAAAATATAAAAATTTAATATTAAGAGAATAAAATGTAAAAACTGAAGACTAGGAGAGGAGGGGAAGTTTGTATTAGATAAAGTAAACTGTAAACACTATTTAAAATAATAAGCTGTTTAAAATAAAAGATTTTTTTTTGTTTAAAAGAAGGAAAAAGTCTTGTAATAAATAAATGATTTAATATTCTTTAAATGAATTTTTAATAAAATAATAAATATATTTCGTTTTATCTTATAGTAAAATAAATAAATATATGTGCATGTGTGTATGCAATTTTTAATAAAAAGTAGACGCTAGAAGCTGATTTTATTTTCACAAGACGAACGCTGCTGCTAAAAATAAAGTTTTTCATTGTTTAAAACTGTATAAATAGCTCAAATTTCGTTTCATTCTTGGTTCTGACTTTCTCATTTTAATAAAATATTTTTGAAGTAATATTTCCAAAAATGTTGCATTGTTAAAAACCAACGTATTTGAAGTTGACCGAAAAGCCGCTCTGTACACATCTAAGATCTGCGATTAGTTCGGAAGGTAATCATGTTAAAATAGATTACATGGACAGCGGAGTGTGGAGAACACCAAACCGGCCATGAAAATCATAACAAGTCACAGGATCCACGAAGGAATCATTTATCGGTTGTCGATGAGTTCAGAGATAATTCCATTATACTGTTTCTGTCATATTTAAAAACCTAGGTAATTATTTGACTTTGATATTTAAACATTCCGATTTCCTTTTAAAAATAGAGATAGACTTTATTTAAAAAAACCTTTGAACTTTTTGAATTAAACTTTAAAAAAAAAAGAATAAACTTTAAACTTCAAAAAAAAATATTTGCAATGATAAAATAAGTAAAAGCAGCTTCTATGAAATAATATTTTTGCATGCACATATGTGTGATTTGATTTTAAACTTAAAAAAAATAATAATAATAAAATATGATGTAACGTGTATAATTTATTTGCTCAAGTAATATATTAAAATGCTTATTTTAATCTTTAAAAAAAGAGAAGTGTATGTGTGTTTTATTATAAGATAAAATGATGCATTTATTTTAAAATAAAGTAAGACATTTAAATTATTTTTCTTAAAATATTTATGTTTATTTCTGATACTTGCGGGTAAGTATAAATATTTATTTTCTTAATAAGAGTAGGAGGGAAAAAATCCAATCATTAATAATAGTATTTTAGAAAAGATTCACCAAGTTAAATCTATAAATGTTTAGCATTCAGTATAATGTTGTTATTATTAGTTTAAAAGGAGCGAAGTATTATTTTGAATGGTTCGGGGGAAAATTATTTTAATTTTATAAATAATAGTAACAGTTTAGAACAGGCAGGCATTTATGATACCTTTTGTTTGTTTACTAGTGGGTGGTTGGAACCGACTGAGCTATCGGACGTTTCAGGCACCAGATTATGCTGATCAGATGGATATGCTAATTCTAATGTAATTAGCTGGCACCTAAGGGATTTTCTTTCTTCTTTAAAAAACAATAATAAAGTGTTTATTTGATCAGTATGTATTTGGTAGTCAAGTGTTGAATGTTATTAATAGTTCGCTATTGATAATAGTTGACACTTTGCCTGAAAACCAACCATTGTCTGCAAGGGAAATTTAGGAGGACAAAATATCATAAAATATTAGTTAATATTTTATTTGTAGATGCTTAGTGTTTGTTGTTTCCCATAGTTTAAAAGTTTAAATTATAAATAGTAGTGTTTTTTTATTGTTATTCAGAGGAGGTTGGTTTATTTGGTGCATCAACGTGGCACGAAACTATATTTCGAGTGGAAGAACTGATGGAAGTTGTAATTTTGGTGTATGATTAAAGGTGATTTTTGTGGACGTTAAAACATGGAAGCATAATCTTAAGATAATAAAAAACACTCAGAATGAAGAAGATAGATGAATATGAGACATAAAATTAGAACTTAGAGGGTGGGGATTGATTGCACCTACGTTTTAAATAGAGGAAAAAAATTTTTTTACATTGGATGAAGTTGAATAAATTGTTGGTGAAATGAAAACAGTAAGCTGGGTTATAAAGATAAGAATTTTTTTAGGGAAAAGAGGTGAAATGCTGAATAGACATTTAGAGAGTTTGGAGTGGTTTTTTTCCTGTAGTGAATTTAATGAAACAGTTAAGGTTAATATAGCTATTAGTTATATACGAGATGAGGCTGAATTTTGGTGGGAGTCAATGGGAATAAAACCATTGAGTTTTGAGGAGTACAAAAGAGCCTTGCTGTCCAGTTATTGGAGGGGGGAGTGTCAGGAGGTGGTTAAACGACAGGTAGAACAATTTAAATGGTGGATAGGGGAGACATTGTGCATGTTTTTCCATAGACAAGTAGCAAAACTGAGAATAGTTACAGAATATAAATTGTCTGAGCAGCAAATTTTAAGAATAGTGAGGTGAGATTTTCCAGAGGATATTCAACAAATAATAATGGTAAAGGACACTATAGAACAGACTGCAGAGATACTTATGACAATGGATAAAATTAGGACATGTGTAGAAAATCGGAATAAAGAAAGGAAGGCCAAGAATACGTGTGGGCAAGTAGCAAACTTGACACAGAATGAAGAGAAGGAAGAGTTGAGGGTGGCATCTTATTCGTGCCCAAAAATCAAAGTAAAAATAGAAGGAATAATTGTAGACATGTTGTTTGATTCAGGGAGTCAGGTATCAGTGATTTCCAAAAAAAATTTCGATGAAATAAGTCAGAGTAATTTGAAACTAAAAACCTTGCCGTTAAAGAATGTACACGTAATGTTGGAAAATGAGAAAAGAGCCAAACTAGCATCGGAACAAGTTTGGATAAGTATGAGTATAGCTGGGAAGATATATAATCACGTTATGTTGGTTTTAGAGGGATTGATACATGATGCTATCTTGGGATTGGATTTTATGTGTGAAGTTGAGTGCATGTTAGATTATGAAAAACGACAGGTAAAAATTAATAAGATGGAAATTCCATTTAATGTGTGTGAGATAAAAAATGTTAAGGCAGAGTATGATGTAGAAAGTGCAGGAATAGAAATAGAGGAAAAGGTGTTGGAAGATGAACTAGGAAATGAGGATGGAAAACAGTTGAAAGAATTGTTGGTTACATATGGAAGTGTATTTTCAGAAGTACATGGAGTAATAGGGGGATATGAGTATTGGATAAAACTTATGGAGAATCAACCATATCAAGCATCGACATATCCTATACCATATGAATATAGAAGTGCAGTCGAGGAACAACTAGAGAATATGTTAAAATGGGGAATTATTTTTAAACGCTCATTTCTATATAATAATCCGCTAATGACAGTAAAAAAAATGGGTCTCTTCGTTTGTGTTTAGATGCAAGGCAATTAAATAAAATCACAGTGTTAGATACAAATACACCACCACCTATAAGTGAATTATTAATGAAGTTTCATAAAAAAAATATTTTCAACTTTTGATTTAATGGCCAGTTATTGGCAGGTCAAGCTGCATCCTGAGGACCGGAAATACACTGCTTTCCGGTATAATGGATGAGCGTATAATTTTAATCGAATTTCTTTCAGTTTGAAAAATAGTGGAGCAGGATTAATGCAATGCCTTGATCAAATATTATCCAATAAAACTAAAAGCTTGATTACGATATACGTGGATGATATCATTTTAGCATCAGAAAGTGTGGAAGAACATTTCAAACATTTGAAATTGTTATTTGATGAATGTAAAAATAAAGGAATTAAATTAAATTTAGGTAATAGCCATTTAATGACCACAGAAGTTAAATTCTTGGGACACATAATTAGTGAACAAGGAATATCTCCAAATCCAGAGAAAATTCAAGCTATACAAAACTTTCCCAGGCCAACAAAGAAGAAAGACTTCAAGTCTTTTCTTGGGTTGTGTAATTTTTTCAATCGGTTTTATAAATTTTTTTCCTTAGATATGGAGCCCTTTGTTGCAGTTATTAAGGAAAGATAAAAAATGGGCATGGGAAGAGCAACAAGATCGCAGTTTTGAAAATGTAAAAACGTTTTTCTTAAAAGAAGTTATGTTGACATATCCAGACTTTGATAAACCATTTGTAATACAAATGGATAGTAGTGGAATCGAATTGGGGGCTACGTTATCTCAGATGCAAGATGATGGGAAGTATGGGGTGCTTTTCTTTGTAAGTCATTTATTAAATGGGCCAGAGAAAAATTATACTGTAACTGAGAGAGAGGCTTTAGTGATTATGTGGGCTTTTAAAAAATTTAGGCAATATTTGATAGGATTGCAGGTGGTAGTGATCACTGATCACAGGAGCCTTGAGTTTCTCATAGTTTTCTCACAAATAGTAGATTGATTCGATGGAGTTTGTGATTGCAAGAGTTTGATTATAGGATACAGTATTGTCCAGGCCAAGACAATATGGTGGCAGATGCTTTAATTTGATACCCGATAGAACACCAGACACGACATTTAAATTGTAATAATGCGTATATATCAACAGCAGAAATATGTCAAGGTGAAGAGATGGAGTGTGGTTTGAAAAGGTTAAGAGAGTTACAAGAAAAAGATGCAGAATGTAAACAAATAATATATTATTTGTGTCATCAATCTGTGAGTTGACCTATAAACAATACTCTATGGAAAGATAGGAAACAATATTGTTTAAAAGATGGGCTTTTGCAGCATAAAGTAAAAGATAGTAAAGATATACAAATTGTTTTGCCAATAGTTATGCGGATTCAGATGATTAAGTACATACATGAAAAGTACGGACATTATGGGGCAGTTAAATGGAAGGATGGATAAATAATTGGTTTTATTGGCCAAGTATGTATAGGAGTGTCTTAAACGTCATTGAGGGGTGTATAATGTGTGCAAAAACCAAACCTCCTAATATGTCAAATACAGGACCTTTGAGACGATATACGCATATCAGCCGAATAGTTTATTAGCGATAGATTTTTATGGACCATTACCTCAATTTAATCAAAAGAAATATCTGGTTGTGACTTATGATGTTTTTTCTAAGTTTATGGCTATTTATTCGGTGGCGCAGGTAAACAGACTATAAGGGTCCTTGAACATCAACATTTTTGAGATGTGGGAATCCCAAGACAAATAATGTCAGATCACGGAACACTTTTTATGTCTGATGAATGGAAAAGATGGATGGAGTATCATAAGATAAGACATTTACTGATTTCACTTCATAATCCACAGTCCAACCTGTGTGAACGAGTAATGAGAGAACTGGGATGTTTATTTCATGTGTATTTACAGAATAATCATCGTGGATGGGTGAAGGCAGCAATGAGAATAGCTAACACGATAAATTGGTCAAAGAATGAATCAACAGGATTCGAGCCCATTAGACTTCATCAAGGAAAGAATATTCCATATCTGTTCAAAACTATTTTACCAGTTAAAGTGCAGTATCTTTACAGGAAAAAAGATGTTGTTAAAGCACATTATAGGCTTAGAAAGATGGGTAGTATAAGGCAAAAGAGACAAGGGAAGGTTTGATATGTGTTTAGGTTGGGAGATGATGTTATGGTAAGGTTAAATCCAGTAAGTCATCCGGAGAAAGGAATATATAAAAAAATTCAGCCAATATATGATGGGCCTTATAAGATCATAAAAGTATATAGAAATAATGCATTTCAAATTGCTCAAGGGTCAGAGAAAAAAGGAATGTTCAATGCTCGATCTTTACAATTACTTAAAAAAAAAGAATAAATAAATAAATTTATAATGGGATGGGGGTTATAGTAAATAAATAAGAATACACACATACAGTTAAACAAATGTGAAATAAATAAAATTAGATTGTTTATAAGTTTAAATTCTGAGAAAACTAAAATGCTCAAAATGATATTTTAGTTTCAGAGGAGGGACGTAGATAATGTACCAAAGTACATTGATATTAAAGTAATTGTATGAGTCCCATGTTTTAAAAATATAGAAATTTAATATTAAGAGAATAAAATGTAAAAACTAAAGAGTAGGGGGGGTTGTATTAGATAAAATAAACTGTAAATGCTGTTTAAAATAATAAGCTGTTTAAAATAAAAAAAATTTTTTTGTTTAAAAGAAGGAAAAATGTCTTGTAATAAATAAATGATTTAATATTCTTTAAATGAATTTTAATAAAATAATAAATAGATTTTGTTTTATCTTATAATAAAATAAATAAATATATGTGCGTGTGTGTATGCAATTTTTTAATAAAAAGTAGACGCTAGAAGCTGATTTTATTTTCACAAGATGAATGCTGCTGCTAAAAATAAAGTTTTCTATTGTTTAAAACTGTATAAATAGCTCAAATTTTGTTTCATTCTTGGTTCTGACTTTCTCATTTTAATAAAATATTTTTGAAGTAATATTTCCAAAAATGTTGCATTGTTAAAAACCACCATAATTGCAGTTGATCGAAAAGCCACTCTCTACACATCTAAGATCTGCGATTAGTTCGGAAGGTAATCATGTTTATATAGACTACATGGACAGTGGAGTGGGGAGAATGCCAAACCAGCCACGAAAATCATAACAAGTCACAGGATCCACGAAGGAATCATTTACCGGTCGTCGATGAGTTCAGAGATAATTCCATTATACTGTTTCTGTCGTATTTAAAAACCTAGGTAATTATTTGACTTTGATATTTAAACATTCCGATTTCCTTTTAAAAATAGAGATAGACTTTATTTAAAAAATACTTTGAACTTTTTAAATTAAACTTTATAAAAAAAAAAAAACTTTAAACTTCAAAAATAATAATTAATATTTGCAATGATAAAATAAGTAAAAGCAGCTTCTATGAAATACTATTTTTTGCATGCACATATGTATGATTTGATTTTTTATTTTAAACTTAAAAAAAAAAAATAATAAAATATGATGTAACATGTATAATTTATTTGCTCAAGTAATATATTAAAATGCTTAATTTAATCTTTAAAAAGAAAAGAAGTGTATGTGTGTTTCATTATAAGATAAAACGATGCATTTATTTTAAAATAAAGTAAGACATTTAAATTATTTTTCTTAAAATATTTATGTTTATTTCTGATATGTGCAGGTAAATATAAATATTTATTTTCTTAATAAGAGTAGGAGGGAAAAAAATCCAATCATTAATAATAGTATTTTAGAAAAGATTTGACAAGTTAAATCTATAAATGTTTAGCATTCAGTATAATGTTGTTATTATTAGTTTAAAAGGAGCGAAGTATTATTTTGAATGGTTTGGGGGAAAACTATTTTAATATTATAAATAATAGTAACAGTTTAGAACAGGTGGGCGTTTAAGATACCTTTTGTTTGTTTCTAGTGGGTGGTTGGAACCGACTGAGCTAGCAGACGTTTCAGGCACCGGATTATGCTGATCAGATGGACATGCTAATTCTAATGTAATTAGCTGGTGCCTAAGGGATTTTCGTTCTTCTTTAAAAAATATTAATATAGTGTTTATTTGATTGGTATATATTTGGTAGTCAAGTGTTGAATGTTATTAATAGTTCGCTATTGATAATAGTTGACACTTTGCCTGAAAACCAACCATTGTCTGAAAGGGAAATTTAGGAGGACAAAATATCATAAAATATTAGTTAATATTTTATTTGTCGATGCTTAGTGTTTGTTGTTTCCCGTAGATTAAAAGTTTAAATTATAAGTAGTAGTTTTTTTTTATTGTTGTTTTGAGGAGGTTGCTTTAATATATATTTATATATACATACGCACAATCCATACAGTTATAATATATATGTTTTCATGAATAATTTTATCATGAATTTATTAATGATATTGATTAGTTTAAATATTAAAGTAATTGGTTTTAACACATGTTTGTATAATACTGTTTTTTATTGAAACTAGCATGTATTGAACGTATAAAGCCCCATTGCATTTGGAAATTCACGGTTAGTACTAGGGTTTGAAGCGGGCTACAGGTGAGATATCATGAAGCTAGGATCGAAATTCGATCCAACTGCTTCAATATATACATAAATTTTTCAATATGTTAATTGTTACTGTAAGCCAATTTATCAGGGTTTGATATTTCAATGTTAATTTATTCTTTTAGTTATTTTTAAGAACTTTTATAAGTCTTAGTTCTATTAAAAAGCATTTTTATAATTTTACTGTAGTCTTTAAATCCATCTATATTTATAAATAATTTCAAATTGCTTAAGTTACAGATATTTTCACACTGTATAATAATGAATTAATGTTAAGAGCTATTGAGAGCTAAAACTATTTTAATAGTCACCTTGTGTGTTAAAAGTGAATGTTAAAATTAAACGTTAATAACTAAGTTTAAATCACTAATGCTCAATATTAATATTTAATTTACTTGCTTATATAAAAGAACTTTATATCTGTTGCTAATAAAAGTATATTTTATTAGTGCTAATTCTAATAAAGATTAATTCAGTTAAATAAGTTTAAAATAGTTTATTAAAAAGCTAAAGAGATAATTTATTAATACAATAAACAATGTGTGTGGATGTGCTTGGATTATAAATTTCATCCTTCACTTCCTTGTTTGCATACTAAAAAAACATTTTAAATATTTATTTAATGAAGTCGTTAAAAAATATTCTCTGGAGAATTTCACATTTATTAAATAGTGTAATATTGTTAGAAAGAGTAATGTAAATTACTGTTTATACAATATTTTATTTTTATTGTAATAATATTTTAATTTTATAAATAAATATCTTAAAATGTAACATTTTAAGTAAACAGTTTAGACGATATGTAAATGAGTTTATTTTTAGCTTTGTTTCCCAGGAGATCAATTAATTTTTGAACTGTATTGAATTGTGTCAAGTAGGTAGTGATGTAAATGCCAGTTTTTAATCATCAAAATCAATCACATGATGAGGAGAATAAAAGATAAATATTTTTACATGCTTGCTTACTTTTTTACTTTTAACTGTAATCTTATTTTAATTTTGAATTATCTGATTGCAGAATTAATTATTTTTAATAATTCTCATTTTAATTACTTTTAATAATTTTTTTTTTTTTTTTAAAGCAAAATATCATTAAGTAAATTTTATCCAGGCACTGAAGTTCTAAGCTAAAGTTTACTAAGAAGTCTGAAATGTACATTGTTTTAAACATGATAGGTAGTTTAAATAATTATTTTTATGTAAAATTGGTACTTTGAGGGGATTTTCTATGGCTCATCATGCTTATGTAAAAACGTTTATTGATTTTTTTTTTATATTTATAATAGATTGTATTATAAATTCAGTATTCTTTATGCAATAATATTAAGACTGTTAAAACCTTTATGTTTTACTGGTATTTCCTAAAAGTTCTTAATAGTTTATAATGTATTGGCTTAAATATTAGAAGATGCTTAAAAGAAAAGAAGTTCATTCAAAGACTTAAAAATGTTTATTGTTCAGCAATGTATATTTAAAATATATTTATTTTAATATTGTCATATTTTTAAATAATGATTTTCTTTAAAAAAGTTCATTTTTCTGTGAAAAAACATTGAATTCTGGATAGCAGAATCTATTTATTGATAAATTAAATTTAATAAATTATTTATTTGAATTTTGAAATGACATTTTAATTACTTATTGTTATCTTAGTGATTAAATGAAAATATTTCTTGTACAATTTTTGTCTTATATTTATTTCAGCATAGAGATAGGAAAATATTTCCTAAGTCTGTGGAATTAAAATTATTGATTTAGATTTTTATTTGAAAATTATTACATGACCATTTACTGTAAAATTAATATTCTAAAACAATAATGGAAGATGTATTTCAAATTTATTACTAGTATTTTCATTTAACTATGGTCTTTACTAAATTACTGGAATAACTGTATATGCTATAAAACAAATGTAAATGCTTCTTAGTGAATTCTTATTCAAGTTTTTTATGCAATTAATTTTATTACGAATCTGCTCTATTATATGTCTCATCATTATCCCTATTGTAATAATTAATTTAAAGAAAAAAAATCTACTCTATAAGGAAACCTGCATTTTGTTTAAATAATATTATGCTCGTGTACATTTTCATTAAGTTATATTTTCCATGGAATGAATGAAAATTTATTATTATATTATACAAGAGATTGCCAGCACATTATTTAACTATTCTTTGTGAAAAATTGAATGGCCATTAATTGTAATTTGTGCTTATGTTCTTCAGGAAATCTATTACGTATAGAAAATATTTTGAAAGCTGTACATATAATTTTAAATTTGCTATGTTTTTCAACAAAAGCATAAAATTTTCCTGTTTACAGAATGGTAATTGCAGAGATAGTATCCTGTTGAATGGTAGAACCTCCAGGATGAACGACTTTTATTTTGGTAAACTGAGTATAATTTTAAAATTTAATATTATGCTATTGTAATTTACCATGTATTTTATTTTTTATTATGCATTTTTGGCTGATATATTTTTATGCATTATTTGTAAACTGTAATATCCAGAATTTTGCAGAATATTTATCATTTTATGATACTATATTGAAGCAGTCAATCTTAGCCCAAGATTGAGCTTAATGGTTCTACACATCTATTAACCACTAACCTTAATTTAAACCCCATGTCCCACCCCACTCCTTTATTTATGTATATATTATTCATATACATATTTCTGAGAAGCACGCCTAAAAATTATAAAATTAAATTTTCAATAATATATATATATTTTTTATTAGATCTTTTCTTTATTAAAGTACATGTGTGCGGTTCCAACATATATATCATGGGAGCATATACATCAACAAAATATTAACATTGTAAATATTTTCTTGTATGTTGTATAAAATTTTCTGATATTTTTTTCTGATTAAATTGTATATTTTATGTACAATTCAAGATGGAAGATGCAGCTGCTAAGTGTCAAAAAGCAATTAAATGGGTGGAAATGTAATATTGTTTCAGTTTTGTAAAATAATTTTAATTGAAATTTTAGAAAAATTAAATGGGGAATAAAACTAATGGATTTTATTTTTGTTGAAAACATTTTTTTTTTTTTTTTTTGGCAAATATATTTCTAATCTGGAAATAGTTTTGAATACATTTTGGAACATTATCTAATGGGTGCATCTTCAAGAATAAAGGAATCAAAGAAAAACATAGTATTTCTTTGAGATTAGAGATTATGTTTTAGGCCATAGATAAAAATTAAAAGTATTCCACAAATACTTGAACAGAATATAAAACGGGATGAATTTGAAGACCAGAGGAATTACTGCTGAGAAAATGTATTACTAACAGAATTCACATGTATTTGAACCTTGAAATGTCAGTTGAGGAGTAAACCAAGCCACTTTTCCTTGACTTTGGAAATCATCTTGCAACTACTGTACCATCATGCATCCACCTTGAAATGTGTTAAGTAGCCTGAAATATGAACTCTTAAATGTCCAAATGGAAGCTTGCTGGTATCAGAACAACTGAAGTATGGATCTTTAAATTGCCATGCATGAACTGTGAACTGTTCCCATGGACTATTTTAAAACGTTTGCATGGTAAATATTTCTATACCAACACCTAAGAAACTAAAGCTATCTCCAATAATCTCAAATTCTCCTACCAAATCTTTTAAATTGTTCTGTGCCTCTATCTGTAAATTATACTTTGTAAATGAAATTTGCTCTCTCTTTAGTAATAATTTCTATCAATATAACTCTCAAATACTCTGAAATTCCTTTTACTGTGGTGCAGTCTTTTAAATTATATTTGTTCATTATTGAATTTTGTACTTCTAACCTTCGTTAGTATGCTAATCTAAAGCAACCTTGACAGCTTAATTTCTAAAACCCCTTTTTTTTTTCTTTAATTAAACCTCCAATATTGAGATTATTAATTTTCCATTTGTTCATAATGTATTACTACTCAATCAACTTACCAAATTGTTTTCATAAGTTAGTATTTTGTTTTGTGGTTTTATTATAAAAAATGTTATTTTTTCCTTTTTACTCTGAGTAAAATGAAGTAATTTTACCTGGGGTAAATACAATCATTGATGCTAATTAACGCTTTAAAGTATTTTATGATATCATTTAATTAATTTCTGCCAGATTGACCAATTGTTTTTATATATAAGTTAGTTTTTTAATTTTACATACTCTTAAAATATCAGTGACTTAAATGTCTCATTTCTTTTAAAATCCACCAAGGTGAGATTTAGTTATTTCAAATAGCAGAAAAGGGAAGAGGGTATATTTTTAATGTTTTTTTTTTACCTCAAGAAATATTCTATACATATAATATCGCGGCATAGAGCATTATCTGTATAATTATCTGACATTCGGCTGACTCTCATAAATATATATGTGCTTCTAATCTGGAGATTGCGACAAGATTGAACCCATGGATTTCTTCATGTTCTGTCTCATGGATAGTTGAGTTCTCAGGACTTTTTCCACATAAAAAGGTACTTGCACGTTGGGTTAATTCAGTACATCTGGCCCACACCATGCCAAACTATACTCTCTCTAAGCCCTACCATAAAAAGGGAGTCCTAGATTTCATTTCATCCAGAAGCATGGACTTATTTCTTCCCATCATGTCAGCATTGCTGCTCCTCAGTTTATTATTATCTTTTGCTTCATTGACTTAATTTTAGTGTTGTAATATTAATAATATACTCTGTTTAAATAATAAATAAATTTTAATATTATGAGCTTTATTACTTATTAATGTTTTATTAGTCTCGTTATACAATCCCAGAATCGTAATTCGTTATTTTTTTATTTTGAGAGTATGTGCCAAGGAAAATAAAGTGTTCTGCTTTCCAAAGAATTTTTTGTAAATATTCTGCTGCATAATAAAATATAATTTCAAAATGTATTTTGATTTATTTTCACGATTGTAGTGGCGTGACTAGTTTTTATCATATATGCAATTAATCCAGGAATGCTCCCTAAAACCATATGTTGGTCACAACTTTCCAAATCCATAGATAAAAGCGTTAATAGCAGTATAATGTAATTTTTTATAATAAATGATTGGCATTCTAATACCTGACCCACTGATACTTTGTGTTTGTATATATATATTAAATTGTTTATAATAGAGCATATGAGAACCATTAACGTGAGTTCCTTTATGTACAATCTACTGCTCTAGTAGACCGCTTATTTACGCACATACCAATGTACATAGTCAACTTATTATTCTAATCATTAATCTATTAAACTATATTTCTTACTTAACTTATTTGAGTGTTTGAATCATTTCTTCCATAAATTCAACCAGGAATATGCTTTCCTATGAGGTTTATGAATGGGGTTCAAATCTTCTGTTAATATTTTAAATACTCCATGATAGTTTCATGGATTTAAACTATTCCCTTGATTAAATAAAGCTGTAATATATGTGTGTCTCATTGCCTCTCTGCTCTGCTAGTGGGCCAGACTAGAGAATAAATTCCTTTGTACCATTATTATGTTATTCATTAGGTGTTTGATTTGGGGCCTTGTGAATAGGTTCAAACCTAGGATAGTCCCAGACCTAAATCTGCAGTTTGACTGAGTTTGAAGTACATTTCTTGAGTTTCAGCTCATGTTAGATGGATTAACATATTTTGACTGGTACAATACAATTTTAAGGTGTTATTTTTTCTTTGTCATGAATAATACATTTATTTGAAAATACGGGTTTATGCAGAATCATGATGTATATTGCTATTGCTCATTTCAGGCCATGTTTTTATTAAACCAGATTTGGCAAATAATTTTTGTCAGTTTTATGCATCAATTAATTTTTATATTTGTTTAAGAGATGTAGCTTTGTCTATCTCTTGCAGATATCTATCTTGCCATTATATTTTTCCAAGAGATTTAATGCAGTCTCTTGTGGATGTTGTTTTGCTAGGACATAATTTATAAAGAAATAGTATCTGTGTCTCTCTCTTAGTGTGTTTCATGAGTTATATCTTTCATGTCTCATATTTAAGCATTGATGCTTTATTGAAGGCTGTTATTATTGTTCCTAATATATTTTGATGATTAATTCTAATTTTCCTTATGTTAACCCTTTTCCCGCGTCCGACGAGGCTCCTCGTCGACATCTGAAATCACTCTAACTCAGCCCGTTTTCATACGAAAATATTCGTTAAATACATATTGAATTCGTTTTTAAAAGTTCTGTACGATGGTGACATCTTCCGATTTATTTTAGAAGTAAAAAATAGAAAAAAAACGCATTTAAACCTAAACAAAGAAGGAACATTATTTGTGATTGGTTCTTAGCATGCTCTCAGCCGAAAAAGACATTCTGATTGGCTGGAAAGAACAAAGAAACTGCCTGATCAAAGAAAATAAAGAAAAACGCTGAGATTTTCATTTCAAATACGATTTAAATTATTATTAAATAATATTTATGGAAATTAAACATAATTTTCAGAGAGAATAATAAAAAAACAAAATTATTTTCGAAAAATATTGAAGATTTTAGTACAAATATTGAAGTTGTAATAAAAAGAAATATTTACTTTTCTATAATGTAAAAGTCGATCTTTTTGTTTACATTATAACTTTTATGTTGCCGATATTGAATATCTTAGAATAAATAAATAGCAATTTATTTTTGAAAGAACTTTCGTTGTCTTCACAACCTGAAAAATTAATTATATACTTTTTATAAACATATCTGAGTTGAATTTAATATTATAGGCGAATATGTTTTAACAATAGGCATTGTCTTCAGTTTGTGAGTTGGCCAATTAAAAGATTTGATTTTTATCTGATACAACCAATGATAAAATTAGTGGTTTAAGGGTTAAGAGACAAATTACTAGCACAATTTTTGCTCTCTAAATGTATGTGTTCCCTTTGATTTCATGCTATCATTTAGATTCATTGTCTTACCTATCTTTAACTTTTGGGTGTATTACATCATGTATATTGCGTATGAAACCATGTGTGGTGTACCACCATGGCTTTATTTTTAGCAATTCATATTGTATGTTCTGAGTAATATCATCTTTTTTCTGTTGCACTCTTGAATACTCTGAATTTAGGTTATGGATTGTTTTGATGTGTATATCTATTTTTGTTGTGCTTTGCCAGTATCGCAGGGCATAAAACTAATAAATATTTATTTAGATATTAAAACTATATTTTGGGCCTCAATAACTAATATACATCACTTCTAGTATTTATTTCATTGCTAGATTGGTAAATATACTTAGTATTTAGATGTACTCATTGTTGGGACAACATAATAATATGGCTGTTATGTAAATGTGTAGAACTTTTTGTGATAATGCTAATATTAATGAAAAAAAATCATTAGTTAATAATAATCAATTATCTTTTAATCTGTAAATTTATTTTTATTATTATTTGTAAATTTTTTAAAAAAGTATTTTTCCTATCCAGTGAATTGTATAGCATCTTGGCTGAATATTTTGATTTGAAATATTGTAGATTTTTAAAATTGTTATTTATTTAATTGTTTTTATTGTCAAACTAAATGTTTTTATTGTTATGTATGTCTTATAGTATTTATATTATCATTAACATATATTATCCAGAAATTTTGACATTATAAAATCTATTATACAATTATATTTATGTTGACCATTAAGAGTACATGAGCATAAAATTGAATATTATAATAATGTTGTTTAAATTTGTCTGCAGATGTTAAGAAAGCATCTAAGAAATAAATTTTACATTTTTTTTTTAAATTTAAGTGATCACTTTCATCAATTGCATTTATAAGAAGATTGCTTTAGTGGTGAAATTATTGTTTACTTTATCCAGAAAATCTTTAATTCATAAAGAAAGATTAAGTAGGAATTATTAGTAGGATATCCTGTGGTGCCACTTCTTATGACTGAATGCAATCCTGATATTTTTCCTTTATTTCAAATGAAGAGTTTCTCATATATTTTATTTTAATTAAAATATTTCCATTAAAATTTAATATTATTATTGACAGTTAAGTAGACATTATCTTATGGGTAAGAGCTGTCTCCTTATATTTCTCTTAGGCTTCCATTCATTGCTTAATAATTCTTAATGAAAGAAAATAGTCAATTTTTTATCTTATAAATATTTTATTAAAAAGCTCTGAGATTTTAATATTAAATAAATGAATACTAAAGAAATTGTTTTGCAAAGAAATTCATTTTATTAAACAATATGGCACAAAATATAAGAAATCTATTAGTCTTTATCAAAAGGTTTTGAAATATGGATCTGATCATATCAGTGGATTCTGATGCTGGTTATTAGATATGTTATAATGATGGGTGATATTGTGAAAGAGAATTTAATATAACATAACCACTTTATGATGTATTACATCTCTGTAATTTGTAAGAGTGAGTATGAGAGGTCTCCTCTTAAAATTATTAAATATTAATATTATATTGATATTTATTTATTGTTACTTTTATTCATATAGCTCTTTGTATTGTAACATATATCATTTGGTAAAACCCTTCTGAGCTTAGCTGTTGATACTGTTTATTTATTTCAGGCATTATATCTCAATGATTTAGATATTTTATATTGAAGAAGTATTGTGGCTATTATTATAAATATCATGTTAATAAATTTTTTATTTTATATATATATATATGTGTGTGTATGTATGTGTGTGCATGTGTGTGTTTATGTTGCAAAGTATATTGTATTGGAAAAACAAAACTTACATTGAAATACATATGGACATTAATTCTATATTACTATTTGTTGTATTAGTAGCTGATTATTTAACAATGATATGTCTTTAATTAACACATTTTAGAAAAAGATTTCTCCAAGAGTCTTAATTAATTGTATAAGAAATCTTTACTCAAGGTGATTGACTTTTTGTAAATGATGAGGAACATATGGATTTTTTATCCTAACAAAAATAAATTAGATATTAATTCTCTGTCAAACAGTTGGATATCTATCTATGATGTCTATAGGCTGTCTCTCTGAAAGAAAAAAAAATTTTGTAATTTGGAAAAGTATGGCAAGTTTTAATTAGTCTGTATTTGAATCCCATATTATGATAAATAGCCACACCAACTATTATGGCATCTATTTTGGTAGTATATTTATGTGGTGCATCTTAATAATACTAAGCCTCTAAAGTTTATAGAATAGTTCTAAATGTTGAGGTATTATAGAAAATTGTATTAAGGTATGACAAACACTAACAAAACTATCTCCCAGTGATTTGATGTTATTGCTCCACTGTAGAACTTGGAAATTTATTGATTAATATGATTTAAATGTTGTTCTAGAAGAATTGGTTTATAAAATGTTATCACTAGCATTGCACCTTTGGTTTATTATAAACATAGCACCTTTGGTTTATTATAAACATATATATATATTGTGCCCTTTTCTATAGGTCAATGATGGTTATAAATGGTCAATTACTAAAAAATTTTAAAATTAATATTATATAGTATTTAATATTATAAATTATAAATAAGCAATAAAGGGTTAATGTAATATGTTTAATAATAAGTATTGTGATGGTGGGGATTGCATCTAGTTCTATATTTTTCTAAATTATTTTTCAAAATTTTATATAATCATTTTAAATAATATAAGTAGCAAATTTATTAAGACAGATAAAAATAGACTAAACACCGGAAATGTCTACATGACTGTCTGGAATATTTTATGTATCAAGCACCAGTTTAGATTAATACAAATAATTAAAATATTTCAATAATATATTATAGAACTGGATGGAATTGTCACACATTATAATAAAAAATAAGATTATACATCTTTATTAGTTATTGCTTCAAATTTATTTTAAAGGTAATTAAATTGTAATAGATAATAATTAATTTAAAAATAATAATAGGTTAATATTTAAGTCTATTACGTCACAATTTTAAAACTTTAGAAAATGTTTACCAACCAAACTAGGGAGTGACCAATAAAAAGATAGATTTTGGCAGACAAGAGAAATCGCGCCAATTAATTGTATAATCGGAGAACAAAAATGTGTTGACTCCAGAGCAGAGGTAAAATTTTAAGCTCTTTAAAAATTTCTTTCTTTCTTCAATTATTAGTCAATTTTATTATAATTTTTAATAAATATCTTTGAAAGAAACTAATTAACATTTTAAAATCTTTTGAATCGAATCTAAGAATAAAATTTAAAAAAAAAGTTCTCATAATAATGTTTCACTAACTCCACAGTTACCTGCCAGTGGATTCTGTTAAAATATAATCTGAATTTTCAATAAAAAATGGATGGATTCTTAAAACCAAGTTATAAATTTTGTAATATTTCAAAAATGTTAATGTCGTTCATTGATATAGTTTGTATAGCGTATTACTACAAAAACTGCTTTAGTGTGTGTAAAATTGATGAAAGGACATTGTGCGCAAAGTTAATGAATATAATGAAAAATAAAAATAAATATTATTCGTGTAAAAATAAATGGACAAAAAGATTTTTGAATTACTTTCTTTAAGATGACCTGAGCAATTACTCTAGAAATAGTTAAAGATCAAAAATGTTGTATATAAAATAATAATGAATAAAAGTGAAATTACCAAGGAAATTACTTGCCTGAAGAAGAAGAAGAAAAAAAAAAGTTTACAGAGAAATAAATCTAAAATATTGGATCCATGGAAAAACACAATTTGGTACCGTAATGATATAAATACTTGTAGTTCTGCTGGAAATAAAGATGCATCAACGCGCCGAGGTAATATTCGCCCAACATTAAAAACTTTGTGGGATAACTAAATAAATGCTTTTTAATAATTTTGAATTAAACATTACAACTAAAGATCATCTAAACAGTTTACTAAATGAACTAATTTGTTTAAAACTTTAATAATCAGAAAGGAGAACATTCGGATAAAAGAAGAAATAATAAATATTAGGGGACTAACCAAGATTTACCGCCAGAAAAATATGTGATTATGATTTAAATTATTTTCTTTATTAATCGAAGTTAAACATTGAGTTTAGATAGCAATAGGGAAAGAAATACATTAATTTGCAATATAACATTATATAAAATAATATGTTTTTTGATTTTGAATGTTCAAATAAAATTGTATGTGTGTGGAAATTTTGTGTGTTTGCGATGCTCGAGGAGAAAGAAACCCACTACGAACTCTAATAGGAAGGTAAATATTATTTTGGTACATTTTATGGTTATTAATGATATAATGTATGTTTTATTTATTTAGATCAGCTATGAATTGAATGAATGTAATGCAAAATTTTATTGTTATAGTTATTGTAAAACGCATTTTGAAAAAACAACACTCTAAAACACTTTGAGATATAATTAGATTTTTTAAAAATATGCATACTATACTCATTTTATGTGTGATTAATATAGCAATATAATCGATGGTTATGTCATATTTTCTGTTAATTTTTCCGATTAGGATATTTAAGTGTTATTTAATAAAGCGTAGATGTCGAACCTACAGTGTAATAAAGCAAGGCAAATTGTTCTTATAGAATAGGGGAATGTTTTATATTAGTGAATTTTGTTTATTGTTTTAAAAGGTAGTTAGTTTTATCGATGTTGGATAAAGTGAAAATCTTGAGAGATAGTTTGGATAGTGACTTGGTAGTACATGGAGATTCGGAAACCAAGATGATGTATTAAAAAACTAGGATGCTACAGGGAATGGAATTATAAGTAGTTTTAGATGGTAATCAGCGTAGTTAACAAAGCCCTACGACTGTTACACATGTTGTCATGGACAGTGTTATTTTTATATTTCTTGTGAATCTTATTAGATGTTTGGTAAAGCTGAATAAATAGCTGCCACAACGTGCTTATCGTCAGGGTTATCAGACAAGGAATGTCGGCCCTATTCACACTGTTCCATACATTTTGAAGTATATATTTTGATGAGTTATTTATCTATCTTCCCAATATCCTATACATCTTTCGCTATCTTTATCTGTATTTCTTGCAACTACACCGTTATTTGATAAGTCTATTGAAAAGAAACAATAGATATTTTAGAATGTATGTCATGCTGTTATTTGAAATAAGAATAGTTAGGTATTAACAAAGAGTAGATTATGATTATTGAAAGAAGATGCATATATCCTAAGAAAGGAAGGAGTCAGAGAATTATTTTAATTTTAAGAAATGAACTATAATTTGATAAAAATATACCCAAATAGAAATATACAAAAATATTAAAAAATGATTTAACGTGTTCTTATTGTTGATTATATTTAAAAATATAAGTATTGCATATTTAAAGAATGTAATAACATTCAATAATTATAATATATGTTAAACTGAAACAGGAAATAATTAAGCCCGTGTTATGGCATTATACATAAGTATGGCTTATGAATAAATGTATTAGAGTTTACGAGCATTAGATAATAAACGTAATAGGTAGTAATAATATTTGCACAATATGCAAAGTGACTTATATAGAGTTATAAGAAAATGTAATTTTCTTTAAAGGGAAAAAACCATATTGATTGTAAATTTATAATGTTTATAAATGATGTTTACCCACATATATAACTTATAATACTGTAATGTTAATATTAAAAGGTAAAGAATGGTATTACCCATAAAATAGTTAAACTAAGTAATATAATAAACTTAATGAGAAATAAATAAATAACTTATAAAAGTATAATAATTTAAATTAACTATAAAAGAAATCTAAAAATGTATAATTTAACTTTTGTAGTGTTAAAAGAAAGGAGGATATCCCTTGTAAATAAATGTAAATAGATTTGTTTGTTTTATCTTAATTTTGATTGTTGTTAATAAAATTCTAAAATTTGTTATTAAAACTTGTGTCTGAGTTTTGTTTTCTCTACATCATTGCATGAATTCAAAAGATATGTTTACCGTCAATAAATTAAGTATATAATTGTTTGCACAAAGTATAAATAAAGAAGTATAATTAATGTTAAATGTTTATTGGTGTTTTGTAATTGAATAATTATGAAATTGCATTACATTATTGGTCATAAATCCATTGTCATGGTAATTTGCTAAATTGTATGCTATTAGTTGCCACTTGCTTCATTTATCAGATTATCTAAACACTGCCACTTACTAATTGTTTTATTACATAAGGAAAAAGATAAACAAAGGGAGGATATTGAATTATTAACTAATTTATTATGGTTATAAATTTGCGATAAAAGAAAAGCCGTACTAGTTGGATTAAACAATGAAGATTGTGATTATTATTCTTATTGTTTTATTATTAAGCTAACTTCAGAGTAGTAAATTATGACACAAAATCCCTTATCATATTTTGCTAATTTATTTTAATTTAACATTGAATAAATTTAAGAACCTGAGATTATTTTATCTGAGCTAGATAATTACTATTATTATTATGATAGATAAAAGATTAATACTTTAATTGTTAAATGAGTTTAGTGATTAGAAGTTGCAGAAGTCATAAGAATACTATGTCGTTATTATATGTAATAGTAGTAAAAAGGGGGGATAGTGTTCTTATGCCCTTGAGGTGGTATTCTATGGGATATTATCTCAATGCAATCTACTTTGTCACCTTATTTCCACTTCTAATCTCATGAATTATAGAATAGTTATTTAAGTTAATCTAAAACCGAACCTAAGTTAATTATAAGCAACCTGAGCTAGCAAAGCATTTAATTGAATATCTCATTAATTATTAGAGCTAGAACCCGGGAAGGCGATTTTCAATATGTTATATGATTTATTTTGGGGGAAGTGGAGTACATATACACACATAAGTATACACGTAATTATACGTAGGGTGAGAGGGTAGATTGTGGCGTAACATGGTGGGCTCGAGGTGTACGTAGTTACACAACATAAGTAAAGGGCAGTTTGTGACGGCCCAAATTTAGAGGGGCCCAATACTGTATAGAGAAAGGTTAGAATATATATATATATCATCAAATAGCAATTACAGATGTATCTCTTGTTCAATGGTCTGCAATGAAGGCATTTTTTTATTTGATAGTCTATCCTGCTCCAGGAACAAACATCCAAATATTATTGAAAAGTTTAAATAATAATCTGTTTTGGAAAATAAAGAAGTACATGGAAAGATTGTAAGAGTTAAAAGCGAATAATAAATGTTCATTTTCAGATTTTTTTGTGTGTTGTTTATATTTAGGGAAGAAAAATCTAAAATAAGTTTTTAATATTTTTTTCAATCCAGGTTTTCTATTTTTGTAGAAATAATAACTTTGTTTATAATACCACATGCAAAAATTTTGAAATCGATTTAAAAAAATATATATATTTTTAAAAATATAAGAAATCATAAATATTTTTTTAATCTTTTTATTTTGAACAATAAATAAAAGACATAGAGAGATAAATAAAAATGATTAAAAAATGTAATTTTATATCTTTTGTATATAGTATATGCATATGGATTTTTAGACCGGAAATATGGTTAAAGATTTAATATAAAATAAAATATATATGTGTGCTTATCTTTCTCAAATGAAAAGAAAAAGATTGAAGCATTAATATTTTTTTCTTTTCTGAGTTTTGTTGATATATATTGTAACGATCTGGAGAAAGCAGACTTATGTAATCTACACTACGGGCGCCATCTAGGCATTTGAACCTAGAAAAATTTATAAAATAGGCAGATACGTAAGTCAAAAAAAAAAATTTTTTTTTTTTTTATATTTTGCATCCGGTCGTTAGCCCATGTCACTAGCTCAGTGGAATAGCAGATATTTAATCATATAATCTAAGAATATATATATAAGAGGAATAAAATGAGCCACTGCCAGTAATTAACATACAAACATTTATTTATCACATATATATATGATTTAAAATTATTTTAGTATTAGTTTTACATTTTAACATTTAACATTATTTTTAACTTTACCTTAGATTTTAATTTACATTTTAATTTCTATTATATTATGAGTTTACATTTTAATTAAGTTCGCACAGATGGGATTATAAAAGCTTGTTTTAATATGTTGCTATAGATCGGTTACATAGATTACACGGTTAAAAACGTTCCAAAGTAAACATAAACGATCAAAATATAAAATCATTGATACTGGCAATTGCAGAGGGAAATTTATAAGTAACCCAATAGTATTCACCATAAGATACTTGCATTGTCACCAATGACTTAAAAGACATCCGAATAAATACATTTTAGATACTCACCATAAGGTATCATTATTTATCGAATGTCTATATATTCCGATCAAATATGAAAACCCAAAACATACTTAACCGATAACCAATCCATGCAAGCGTCTATAAACAACTTAAATTTAATGCATTTTTATTTAGGGTCGAGTATGAATAGACTACATAAATTTGCTTTTGAAAATAAACATTCTATCCCTATTTAACCTTAGGCTAAAATTCGCAGTCAAACTGGCATCAATTCATCTGATATATCGATGTATTCAATGTAATACGGAATACGACAGCACCAAAAAGATTAAGAGAAGGCATCGATCCTCATCAGATAGGAATATGACATCTATCAGACAAGAAGAGCAATAAAAAAAAACTCCATAGAAAGGAACTGCGCTCTGCATCTTATAATTCCTTCCATAGGCAAAACGGGAGAGTGCGGCGTATGAAGTGATTCTGCCAGTAGCGAATCTCCGACTACATCTACTAACTACACCAATATATCCAATCCATTGACCCAATTTAACAACGAAACAAATAACCTAAGATTACCCTCCCCTAATATAACTTTACAAATCTATACAGCCATTCACGCCCGACTTAAGTTTAACATTTATATAATTTAACTTATCGGAAAACAGCAATCATAAATAAACTTAAAGAACAAAATTAAATAAATGGAAATGATTTTAAACAAATAAATAAAAAATACATCAAATAACATTTTAACTACTTTAGTCAGATAGGAAACTAATGCAATTATTTTAAATACGAAAAGTTTTTAACTTAATGTTCATTAATTGTAAAGTTTTTACGGTTTTAAACAGTTCATCTTTATCTGTCGTTTTTAAGTTTGAATGGGAATTCCCACGCCGTCCTGAAGATATTGGTATACATTTAGCCGATGTTTTATTTATTCATTCGGAGGTTTTTGAATTTAGTTGGTCCTCAATGTAGAAAACGATAGTTCATTTCTCTTTTCTTTAACAGCTGAAAGAATTGACAGTGCATCTGTCAACTCCTTCACCTCCAACTCCGTACTAATACATATAGTCACATCGTAATAATCAATTATCAATCCCTAATAATTTTCAACCTTGTCCTTTTATATTCATTTGAAGGATTGCCTTAACATTACGTCATCAATGTGATGATCCTTTTCGTTGAGGTCCGATTTCCCAATGGATTTATTTCATTCGCTAAAAGTTTTTATTGTTTTCCTATCTGACCGATGTTTTTACATTTAAATGCCCAAGGCTGGTTTACATTTGACTAATTAAATTTATCATTTCCATTTCTGATTAATTAACCTGTTTTCCAAATCAAAGATATATTTAAAGATAAATTTAAAGATATAATTTTATCTCCAAATCTTTTTAAAATTTAGTTTTAAAATACTTTTTCTTTAATAAAGTTTTATTTTAATAATTTTTCATTATCTGTGCAATTTAATATATACAAGTTTAAGATGATATTTAATTTCAATTTTTAATTCTTAATGAAAATTTTTAAATGCGAATTTTTTAATTTACTTTCATGTTTAATAAATAAAAAAACAACAACAATGTAACGAACGTCTGTGCTCGTTACAATATATATTGCTGTTTAATAATTCTAATTTTAATTATAACTGCAAAGTGATTTTAACATTTCTGATTTGTATTTTTATAATTTCACCATTTTTAAATCTCAATATAGTGATATGTTTTATTAATCTGTACGTGCTTTGGTTCTACATACATAAATATTAATTTTATTGCAAAATTTATAAAGAATTTATTATTCCAGGACAATTATAGGATGAATTAGGGTTACAAATTTATTGTGGAATTAGAGTTCATGTACCTGTTTAATTTGTCGAAGCTAAATGGGGTTTGAGTTAAAATAAAGTTTGATTTTTTTTAGATTAGGCAGTTCATAGGCAATTAATTACCACCCATTTTAAACAATCCAAAAGTGCAAACTCATAAAAAGTTTTACAAATCCTGTTATTTAACTAATAAATTGTGCTTGCATTTCCACAATATTTTCTGAGAGGTGCTGATTTAAAAGCTTTCAATGGTTGTTATATTAAAGGTTATTACTTTATATTTATTATAAACTATGTGATATAATAAATCTTCAGTTCAACTATTGTATTTACTTATTTATTATGAAAAATGAAATCTTTCAATTGTTTTAATTAATTGTTTACTTTTTTTTTTCATTGCTAGAACCTATATATTATACATGATTATAAAGTTTTATAAGTTAGATTGGCTAGTGCATATGCCGTCTGTGTGTGTGATTTGGGGTTTACTAATGTGTAAAAAATTTGAACTTTTTTCCTATGTGCTTGGATTTTTTTTTTTGTAGATAGATAGTCTAGAATGAATCTATCTAAGCATCTAATTTATTAGATAAACAGAGAATATCAGCCAATTCTTAGTCAAAAATACAATAATAGAAACGCCTGGAAGTCTCATCAACTGGTAATTGGGAAAAACTAGTAAATTGTATTTGCTTTTTCACTGTTTTTTTTTGGGGGGGGGGGTGAAGGGAAGCAGTAGGTTATATAGAGAGATTTATTATCTCATTATCATTGTCAACAGCCGTTCGCAAATAAATATGATCATTCCAAATATAAGACAAAATAGAAAAACAAAATTTGAGAAATTTTGCTATAACTATAGAAACTAATTTGAGATCATAAATGCATTCATATATAAAATATTCTTATCCATTATTCTATTACTTTTTTTAATGATGCTGTCTCTAATTTTTTCTACAGCAAACATTACCTGATTTTATTATAGTTCTCTATTGTATTTTATTTTCAATCATATCTGGGCAATAAATTCAATGAATATTGTATTTTCTTTATAACATAAACAGGATCTCCTTTTCCACTAATGACATACTCAATATAATCATAAAACAATTTTTAGGAAATCTTATATTGTTTATTTATTTCATTTCTTCAACAAAGAAATCTTTGACTTTACAATAGTGAACTTTAAAATACCTCATCCACAGGTTTAAGATTTTATTGATTGGTCTTTGGTCTTAGATATTGTCATCATATTGTTAAAATTTTATTGTCTTCAAATGAAATTATTCTATTATGTTACATCAATTAGAGATCAAAATTTCACTCTCTTTTTAATAAAGTAAATAAAATACCAACGGTTCACATATCTGAGTAATTGCAGTAATTATAACACTGCCATGAAATATTCTGTAATTTGTTAAAATTAGGAACACCATATTGGAGAGTATTTTAAATCATGATATTTAAGTTGACTGGTATTTTTTAAGTTGATCAGCATTTAAGTTAACTAATCCAAAGTCTTTATTTATTACATTTGAAACATTAATTATAGTCTTTAGATAATCTTTGAATTGGCAAGAATAGAACAGGCATTAATATACTATAAATATACAAGTCAAGAAATTCTTATTTTTTCTTTTATAAGATTCAAAATAAAAAAAAAATATCATCAAACCTATGTCATATCTTTAGGTCACTTATAAACAATTCCAACAATCATTGTCATCAAAATTGCAAATGATATTGGAATAATACTCATTTCAAATGCCTCAGACTTTCAACTTGTAATAATAACATGCTTTCATTCTTTCATGCAGAAACTGTATTATATAAATACACTTTGGTGGAAAACCAACTAATTTCCAACATTCCCATAAACCTATTACAAAAATTGAATAAAATGTTTGATTAAATCAATAAAAGTAACATACAAAATCATTACTTTGTTTCTATTTTTTTTTTAAAATTTCCGATTAACAAAAACCATGTCTATAGTGCTTCTTGATTTCTAAATCCTTATTAAGTCTATGATGAACATTTACAATTGGTGACAAACTATTCAATAGAATCTTTGATAGTATATTTACCACAGTGGATTTTAATTTTGCTAAATTGGATATTGTTTGAATTTAAATAAATAGATAGAATGTATATATCATTAAAGTTTCTCTCAATTCTTGTAACATTCCTCAAAAAATGAGTAAGATATTTTTTTCTCTTCTTGAAAATATCGTTTTCATCTCACAAGAAAATTGTATCAGTAAATGAAATAGGATTATGAAATCATTTTTCCAGTTCATATGCTATTTTTATGCATCAAAAATGTTAAATGTGATTGGCAGATGTCTGTATTTTCGTGTCTGTAGCTTCCTTATAATGTTAATTCATAAATTTATTTTAAAACATTCTTCTTAGATGAGCACTTCTGTCCTTACTTCATCATATGCTTATGACAATTGATAATCCATTTATTAGTCTGCCAGGGAAAAAGTATAGGCTCTTTTTAATGAAGTCAGCTAGAGAACTTATGATAATTCTTTTTAATAACTGAAATACAGGCTTATTATATACCTGTATCAATATATGTAATATATAGGCTATATGAGCACAGACTTTCACACGACCCACTACTCACCACTCTATCTTATATCACTGATACACTTGAACACATATATGTTGAAAACTATAAATAATCACCAATATACATATTTCAATCATCAGTTGGTCCATATTATCATCTCTACACATATATGCAATAAGTGCTCAGATATTTATTAAGATATCCAATTCTCATACTTTAATGAACAGGCTTGAATTCACTCCACACTCTAACTCCCCAACCATCCATCCAATTGAAAATCTGATGATGGAATGCTCAAAGGTCACCTTTAGGCCAATATTCTTATCATACCCATGTTGACCTAAAGTCAACCTGATCTTTCATGTGCAGGACATAATCCATTTAATACATATACAAGGGATGGACAGACATCTCCACTATGTAATAACTGAAATATAGGCTTATTATATATCGGTATCAATATATGTAATATATAGGGTATATGAGCCCAGACTTTCACATGACCCACCATTCATCACTCTATCTTATATCACTGATACACTTGAACACATATATGTTGAAAATATAAATAATCGCTATTTAATGAATCTACAAAAATCAATTTTCTTATATCCATAATAGATTCTTTGTGTAAACCCCATATCTTGAATGTCAAAATTACCAAATTTCATGTTAATAGCTGTTGAAATGTAGCACAGTGAGTACAGGATTTAACTATTTAATTCATGAAATGATCACATAGTGTTGCTGATGATAGAATTATTTTAAAATCACTCGAGTATTTGTGTGTGAACAAATACATGCATAAATTTAAAATTTCAAGAGCCAGTTATTAGATATGTATTGGGAAATTAATTTAAGATGGCATATGCACTTTTGGTATAAAACTGAACAATCAAAATTTTGTGCTCCATATTAGCATCATTTATTCTATTGAAATATTACAACTGTTGGAAATGGTACATGATGTAGTTGCTATGAAAAGGCTATTGTCTGATTGTCATAAGCAATTCAGAGATGGATAAGAAGATGTGATAGACGACCTTGGAAACAGACAATTGAAAAAAACTATGATTAATATTAATCTTAACAGAATGTTACATGCAATGTAATCTGATAGATGAATTAAGCATAAGCATGAAATTAATAGATGAAAAATTGCAGATTCAAAAATAATTACACTAATTCTAAGTAAAAGATTGAAGTGTGTGAGTAAGATTTTTATGAAGGGTTTATGCCTCTGTTCTTGATAGATGAACAGAAACAATGTTAGTTTGATGGTTGAAATTGTTCTTTTTTCAAATGTAGGATTTTTGGAAAGTAATTATAGGTGATGAAACTAAATGCTTTTAATATGACCCAGAACCAAAAATGTCAGGGTGCTTTACGCCAGTTTAAATGTTATATTCACAATTTAAAACTATATCAATATATGTCTTCAACCACAAAGGAATAGTATAGAAAAAAATATTGAACCAAGGTAAATAATGAATTAGACATACCTTCTAGAGGTGATGAAAAGATTAGAAGATTTTGTTTAAAGAAAAAATACATGAATTATGACCTGAGTGCTGGTTATTTATTATGATAATATATCTAAATACAAGATATTCATAATGAGAGATTTTCTTTCTTAAAGGTGACTACCTAGTTAGATTATTTTGCCTAATCATGAATTAGTTCTGTGATTTCTAGATATTATCAAAATCAAAAGTTGTGCAAAAGGAATGAATATTTTCTAATGTAACTATTATCTAACAAAATATGAGACAGGTACCCATAAATGATTTTCAGGTTTTTTCTAGAATTGGGAAAACCATTTAAATCAGGTATCGATATACAGATGGAGTACTTTGAAGAGTGATGATTATTATTAGTCTACAGTTTCACATGTATATTTTTAAAGATATATCTTGGGAATTAAATTGTTATTTCTTATAGATGTTTGTAATGAATAAAAAATAAGTTTTTTTAAAAAATATGATTGGTCTAATAATATTTTTTAATATATACATATTCAACCTCACAAAATTGATCCAACAAGTTGCACATACAATTGAGTAGTATGAACAATAAGTACATTAATGTATATAAACTGTTTTATCAAATGTAAAAAAAAACCTAAACTATTTTGCTAAACATAAAAAAAGAAGAATGAATTAATCAAACTCATTATTTTTTGTATGGAATTTGTGTTGACTTCAAATTTTTTTTTACCAATAGTTGAATTGTTTTTATATAAGGCAAATAATGAGTTTGTTGATTATAAGAAGGTCAAACAATACTAAAATGTATTTTAAAATTAAAACTTAAAAGCATTTGGGAGATAAAAATATCTTAATGTATTATCTATACTTAAACTAGCTATGGTTTGATTAACAGATAAGAGAGTTCCATATTTTTCTTCAAACTATTTTGCCAGACATAAAAAAAGAAGAATGGACAATTCAAATTCACAACTTATCAAGTATGTATAATAGTATAAAAATAATTCAAATTCATTATTTGTCAAGCGTGGTGGTTGAGAGGTCAGCGATGACTGCTTTACAAGCAGATGTCCCGGGTTAGTGGGTTCGCTTCTCGGCTGATTCTATGACATATGAGAAAAAAAATTCAAATTCATTATTTTTTCATAGGGAATTTCTGTTTACTTACAATTTTTTTACCAATAGTTGAACTGTTTTTATATAAGGCAAATAATGAGTTTGATGTTGGCCATTGAATTATTTGCATTACTCATTGATTATAAGATGTTCAAACAATGTTAAAATGTAACTAATAATTAAAACTTAAGAATGTTAAAAATATTTAGAAAATAAAAATATCTTGATAATGTATTCTCTATATTTAAACTAGTCACAATCTGATTTACGGATAAGAGAGTTCCAGATTTTTCTAGATATATGTAATATGTATATATTAGCTATTACATAAAAATTGTTGCAGCAAGTAAAATAAAAACATTATTAAAAAATAAGATTATGTAGTGCGCTTCCATTCCTAAAAAGTCATGCTTCATCACTGTCATATACTATGAATTGATTTTGTAATATGACTACTAAATATACTATAGTCTATTAGATGCCTTTACATCTAATAGACTACATCTTATAACATTTTTTTTACTGAACAAAGTTATAATAGTCAGTTCATGCATTGTGTAAGAATTGTATAACAACATATCATTTGAGTTTATAACATTAATATCTTTATTTCACATCACTAAACATTCTCATTCCATATACATTATTAAGAATTATTTTTGAAGGCTGTCTCATAACAAGACATTTTAATAAACTTGCAAATAATTTTATTTTTCATTTATCAATGCTCATTCATTCAGTCAAATAAAAGGAGCTGAATGAATGGGCATTAATAAATGAAAAGTAAAATTATTTGCAAATGTACTAAAATGTATCTTTATGAACTGCCCCCCAAAAATAATTCTTAGTAATGTATATGGAATGAGAATGTTCAGTGATGTGATTTTAATCTTAAAACATTACATATTCAAGGCAGTAGTAAGTTATTTACATGCTATTGAAATTAGTACCATTATTTCAAACAACTTTTGCCAAAATTTAATATTTGTATCAACTCACACTTAAAGTTTCATTATTTATAAATACTATCTTCCATTCCTTTTTATAAATATGTGCATTGAATAAATTTTTCTCATGTCTTATACTTTCATTGAGAAAAAGTATGATTTTCAATACTTACTTTTACATTACCATTATTCCTTGTTTTACCTTTGCCTGATAATACAATTACTTTTATCACTTAAATGAATAATCATCCAGAGACAATAACTAGCCAAACTGTATGATATAATCTATTTTTAGTCATGTTTTTTAGATCTCTTCAATCTTCATAGTAGTAGGGGGATGCTAAACAATGCTATCTAAACATGTAATTATTACTTAGGTGAATATCCTGTCTCAAATTAACTTCCCCTGTGTCTTATTGGTTCTTTTATTATCTTGAGCAAAGATCACAATTAAGGTTTCCAGAATAATGTTCAAATGCTTATTTTTTGAAATGCAAAAGGTGCTTGGAGTCAGAATTATTGCATATATAGTTAAATGATAGGAATGCATTTGCATAAGTATACAGTTTCTTGTATAATGTGATGACTGAAGTATAAGAGTCTCATGATAATTAGGCTTAATCTAAAGTGATAGAGGATAGAAAACAACTATGATATAGAAAATAACATTATTTTAAACAGCACCTATATTTTAATAAATTAACATTTAATCCTACAAAGCAACATAAAGTTCTTTTGATCAGACTCAGTTTATTAGTTATCGATAGTAGAATCTCAGGATCCAAGATCATGCCATTAGCCACCACATGTGGATTCTGTTATCAGTTTAGTATCTATATTATATGTTAGACTATTTTAAACATTTTTTACATAAATTTTAAACAATAATTATTTATTTTTCTTGTCTAAGTATTGAATCATGAATCTTAATGAAATACCAACATATCACTTTATACTTTCTGCTTACTATAGTATTATGAACTATATTCTTATTCTTCTCTTTTACTTTCTTTGCATTTCTTCATATATTCATATATATTGCTTACAATAACCCCCCTCATATACTCTTTAATGCAAAAAAATATATAATATAATTCCCTTTATTTTCCTGACAGGTTTGACTGTCCTGCAGTCTTCATGAGAGTGTCCTTATTCTCTTCTAGCTTTTAAAATAACTGTCAGGAAAATAAAGGAATTATATTATAAAATTTTTTGCAATAAAGTGTATATGAAGGGAGTTATTGTAAGCAATATATATATATATTATGAACTAACAATTCTTCTATTCTTGCATCATCTACTGTAGGCTTAAGTAATTAATAGCTTTCAGTTGTAGTACAATTTAATCCCCACTTCCAGACTGGGTTTAAAATGTTTTGCCTTGTTAGTGAGAAGTAGGAATTCAAAGATAGAACCAATATAGGTATAGATATATGACTACGTTTTTACTAATAATATTGTAATGGTCAAATATGTACATTCACGAAACAAAGTCTAGAACTCTGATAGATCATCCTAAGGCTGACCAGTTTTACAGTGGTGGAAGCCATGACTCTGGCCCAACCCTAGTTCTTCTACCATTGCTCATAGACATACTACTTTGCAGATGACACAGTTGAGTCACAGCAGTATTTTCCTTCTTCACATGCCAGCAGTAGCACATCAGTAGAACAAAAGACTGGGAACAATTGGCATTCTATTTAATATTGCTATATAGGTATCATGTGGCTTATATACGACTATTAACCATTGAAGAGATTTTGATAACTAATAATAAAATGATTATTAAATACTAAATAATTATTAGTCGGTGAGCAAGACAAAGACATGAAGCAAGAGTAAATTTAAAATTAATTTAATGAATTTAACATATGAAAACAATAATTTAAAACAATATTGCAATGGCTATGTGTCTGATCTCACACGCAGGTGATTAAGGGATGTTTACATTAATTGGGATTCACATGCAAGTGATGGGTTTTAGAAGTAATTTTACATAGCTGAGTTTACATGACTTAGTTTACATATATAAATCAAATCACTTGCAGGTGATTATAAATTTCTAGTTACAATTATTAGAGTTTTAAGGTTTTATACATTTCCGGTATATATATATATATAGCGTCAAATCACTCGCAGGTGACTGTAGTTTTAGGTTACACTTAATTTATTTCACTATATATATATATAGGTGATTCTATCACTCGCAGGTGATGAAATTAAAATACAATTAGATTTTGTACTTTTATGAGCGTTAATACTAATTTTATAACCATATGAATTTGCTCATGTTCATCTATGCCTAGTTTATGCTATAATAGGATCTAGATTTGCTTTAAGTTAGTGGAAGTGACTATAAATTTTAATAAGGAACATATTTTATCTAGCACAAGTAATTAATATATTCTCTACATAGCTAATATACATTTTAAACTGGATTCTAATTCAGCTCAAAGCTGAAATAATAATTATAATGGTGGGATGAATTGATTATTGGGAGCTAGACTTCAGATACTAATGCGTATAGAAACATACAATTCTGAGTCTTTTTTGCATCTCATATGTGCCTTATTCATGGGATTTTTATCAAGTAATGGTTTCCTTCAACCGAACTCATTGCTGTGAAATAGAAGGCCTTTTTAGTCTGGAGGATCAAGCAATTTATTATGTGGGAGTCTTACGCACTGGGTGAGTCTCATGCTCCATTATAAAAGACACAGAATGGGTTGGCCTGGTGTGTACCAGTCACCATCTGAAGAAGGAAATTGCCTGAACTAAATGTACTGGAGTAGCCCTAACACGTACACCCAGTAAAGAAGTACAGCAACAAGTGAGTTATGCTGTAGCGTTTCTTAAGGACACATATGCACCGCTGACCACATTATCAAATCATAAAATTAAGAAGCTAATTAAGAGTTTCTTTCATGAAACTACCCTATATCAGTTCATATTACAGTATGTATAATTATACTATTTAGGAAAGTTTACGAATCCAATTTACAAAGCTATCTATATAGGCTTTTATTTACTTAAGGAGGATTACAGCATATGGGGAAATTAAAATACAGAATTATAGATTTATGCTGCATTTTATCACTTCAACTGAATATTGGTTAAATATTATATTTAAAAGCAAATCTATTTTCGAATAATGGTACGCTTGTAATTATATCTAATTCAAGATATTTTATCCGTTCCAAAAGAGCTTTTTAGTTTGTGCTGTATTACACGTATTACATATATACGCGAAATGACATATATGCGTGAGAATGTTTATTTAATTCTCGCTAATGGTTTAATTACGAATAAAGCTCGGTTTTGAATATTTATAGCATAAATATAATATAATTAAAATAATAAGATTTGGCATAGATTTAATTAAGAAATGCAATATTTAAAGTCCGACAACATTTCACCCAAGTGAAATCTGAAATTTGCTTAGTTTAAAATTAAGGTTATGCGACATTCGCTGAAATATGATTGACTCAGTTTCAATAATTCTAAGTTTATAAGATTAATGACGGCAAAGATTATCATTAACTTAACAATTTTAATAATTATTTTAAAACAGATCATTAAGTATTATACGTAACTAAATTTATATAAAACATTTAAATTCTAGATTTTAGCAAGTTAAAATTGAATAGCATTTAATTACTTAGAATAAGACTAATACGGAACTAAATCAATCATTAATTTCTACAAGTAAACCAATACATAGTATCATAAAATCAAGTTAATAAATGAAATGTTTTCTCAATATAAATAACTCAGATTTTGGAATAATAACTTATAAATCAGTCGGTCAATGAATTATTTAATGAATCATAAGAATAAATAAGTTTATAAATCAGGCAAGATCTTTAGGGTTTAAAATAAAGTTATTAAATCATTTACATTTTAGGCAAGATTTCAGGATTGGAATAAAACAAAATAAAATTTACATGAGTTTAGTTTACATTATTATTATGGCCATTAGATTAAGATTTAAGCTAGCATTTTTGAGTTTAGTTTAGTGGAAAGCTTTAGGATTGAAGGAGTATATACCATTCTTCTTCTATTTTCTTTCTGCTGCCAAGTTCTTTCTGCATAGTGGGACCTCTTTAAGTCATTACGGTAGTTAGTTCATGTTTTTTCATCTCAGGTAGCTTTTCATCACATGCTAATTATTAACTTTCTTCAATACTTTATTAATATTACAAATTGAATGTGAGTGTCCGAATGAATGCCTTAAAGATTGCTGCTATTGCTTATATAGCAATGCACCCCCCCCCGATCTCCTTCATTATATTATTTTCTTAGATCTGTTTTCTTAGCTTACTGGCTGATTATCAGGAATCGCGGAAGCCTGGTGTGTCAACTTTTAATTAGGTCAAAAAAAAACTGAGTAACACGCAGTAATTTATTCAATCTTTTATTTTAAGTTCAAATTTAATTCTAAATATAAATTTGGTCAATCTTGTATCTGGAAAGATTAACTCTTCTGGCGTCACTTTGGCTAGAAAAACAAATCTAAGATTTGTGAAAAACATTTTGTTATATATGTGTAACTTGACCGTTTTAATTTACTGATATATGCAGAATTATGAAATTTTAAATATAAATAACTTAATAAATATTTCAAAATAAAGAAATCTTAATGTTTTTAAATCCTATTAACATTAATCTTCTAGCATATATGTAGTCTAAAGTTACACATACAACTCGCTTTTCCTTTAATAATTATTAACATTATATATGTGTGTATTTTAGAGATTTCTGTCTATATAAATGAATATTTCTTTACATATGTAAATATATATACACATATGCTTGATTATACTTATTTAAATCTAAATTTAGGCAGGTTTTTATAGTATTGTTATTAAGATATACGAGGATTTGGTGGTGTTTATATATGAAAGAATACTACTATAGAATATAGTAGGTGAAACAATTGGATTGAACAAGCTGACTGTTTCAATATCATAAAATCTAAGATTTTGAATTCAAGTCAGACATGATTGTAGTTATATAGATTTGACTGTAGATTAGTAGAGGTATATTCTAGAAACCTAAGATCTTTTTTTGTATGTCTAGTTAATTCCAAAATGTTAATATCAATAATAATAATAATAATAATAATAATAATAATAATAATAATAATAATAATAATAATAATAATAATAATAATAATAATAATAATAATATCTGATAATTTATGAATAAACTCACAGAAAAGGTAGTTTTTTTTAATATTTAGCTTTATTACTGCTAGCATGCTTTCAATATATTCACTATTGAATATATTGAAAGCATGTTAGGCACTAATAAAGTTAAATATTAAAAAAATATCAAATGATATATTGAATATATTGAAAACATGCTAGTCTGTAATGTAGCTATATATATATATATATATATATATATATATATCACAGAAAATGTTATATATATATATATATATATATATATATATATAACATTTTCTGTGATTATATTCATTAATTACCAGATATTACATTGACTCAGAAAAAGAAGAAAAATAGTAGTAGTTAAATTAATAAACAACTTATAAATGAGGATAGGTCATTCCATCTTCAAAGCAAAAAAGAAAGGACAAAAGAAAGAACGAAAAGAGAATGAAAGGGTAGAGAGAAAAAAACTACTATTTAAGAAATGAGTTTTGCAATGACTTTACAATTCACTCTGTTCAAATTTGCAAATCTTTGCTCATGTGCATAATGAAATTGTTTCTTTTTTCTTTATAATCTAATTAATGTTAAGTGGACTTTCAGTGAAATTGATTGTGATGAACTTTAATTAGATTGGACCTAGCATTAGATTATAAAGAAGAAATAGACCACTTTATTATTCAGACAAACAAATATTTGCAAATTTGAATTAAAAACATAAATGAAGGGGGAAATCAATAATCCAATCTATAAAACACAAATAAGTGCTCATAATGAACACACTGATCCATCTTTCTTTTTACTTGATATTTTACAATGCTGTCTTTTAATTTCTTCAGCACATCAACACTATTTAATTGTAGCTCTCCAATGAATTTATTGTATTCTCTGTCATATTTTCTCAAGGGAAACAATTGGCATTGGATTTCTGTAGTATATATTTAGAGAATTTTTATTGCATAGACAGGGATTATCTCTTTCATGGAAACAATAATCAAATTCACTCTTAATCAATCTTTTAAAAAGTCATATATTATTCGTTCATTTTACATGTCCAATTCAATAATGGTATGGTTTTACAATTGTGGACTCTATAGTATGTATCACATCCAGCAAGTTGAAGATCATTGATTGGTTTATATCAATGCAATATCATTTTTTTAGTTTATTATATACTGTATATATAATATAAACAAGAGCAGTTCTCTATTTTTTTAACGCCATCTATTACAAATTTGAATAATCAGCGATTAATCTCAATGAAACCTAAAATATGCATTACTCTTGGAAATTCTTATTTTTTTATCTACTAGAAATATTTTCTATTGTTATTTAATTTTTATACTTTACACACATATTGTAATCTTATAATAAAATTTTATTCAGTTCTGTTTTTTTTAAAGCATTTAACTTTTTTAAAATGATCTATTTTTTAAAGGTTATAATTTTCCATTTTTTAAATGGAAAGATATAAATTTTATAATAATTAAAATAATTAAATAATTTTTTTTATAAATATTTTAATTGCATATTCATACTATCATTCAAATATGTTGATCTATCTAAAAGTAGTTGTATTTTTTGATCAAAATATTGATGCATTTGCCTTCTTGAACTTTACACATTATCTTTTTTTTTTTTCAAATAATGTTTGTTTCATTGAATATTTATAATGCTTCATTATCTGCTTCAACAGTTGCTATTATTTTTCATTTGTCTGACATTTGTCCAAAAAAAAAAAAAAAAGAAGTATGAAAAACTGTCAGTTACTTATCTGATGTGAATAGCTTGAATCTTTCAAATATTTTAAAATATATATTTGTAAAAAATATCATTTATAGATGTTTTTCAGGCATTGTCTCAACTTTCTGACTATTTGAATATATATATATTGTGATGTGTTCTATTATGAAAAAAAGAAAAAGAAAATTGTCTTGATAATAATAAGTTTGGACTTTAATGTTTTACTATTGCTCAAGGTATTATGTATTGATCTAGATAAGTAATCAAGAAAGCTAAGTGATTTTAATGTTTATGAACATGTTTTGTCATGTTTACTTAGATGAAATTATAATTAATGGAGAATAATGCCATGATATTTATATTTCAACTTTAACAATATTTGATACATCAGGATATTTTATTGCAAATATCAAATTTGTATACAAAAAGTAGTAATATATGATATCCTAATGCTATATAAATAATTATTAATCTCATAATAAAGCTTGTATTAAGTTGAAATTTAGATACTAGCAGTAGAATTTTTTTACTGCAGTATGTTTAATGTTATTTATATCTATTACAAATAAAAAATAAAGTGAGAATATATTTTTTGTTTTTATCAATGCATTCCTTATCTCAATTCTACCCTATTACAACATTAATCAGTACAGAAAATGTATTCTCTTTTGCTATGCAAGTATTTCACAAACAAGTTTCACTTATCAGATGATATATATATATATATATATATATATATATATATATATATATATATATATATATATATATATATATATATATATCAAGTACATGAATTTCTACACTAGTGTTGACAGACAATATGTTTTCATTACATCACTCTTGTACCATATAGGGACTGGTGTCTACTCATTTTTAACTTTTTAACACCTTATAGAAGTGTGAATAATCATTACACTGAAGATATATTTTTCCAAGTTTTTTTATTTTTATCAGTGCATTCCACATTTTCAACTACCCACTATACTAACCTCTCTAATTATGCATTCATTTCACTATAACATTCATTCCCATGATTGAGATATCAAATCCATGAATCACTATGGCTGAATTGTCAACTTGATTTTTTTTATTACAGCACTCTCATTCAAAGTTAGGGAATGTTATCTATTTCCAATTAATATCTTGCAGAAGGATGAATAATTATTGTTATTAATAAATATTTTTTGTTTTTATCTATATAATTTCTTATTACAATGTTTTTATATCACAACTATCCACCAATACTGATCTCACAACACCATGGAATTTGTCAACAATCTTTGCTTATCAACTAAGCTAGAGATACCAAACATCAAATCTGCATTTTATGTTGAGACAGGTCAATATTTATTTATTACACTATCCTTATGTAAGAACTGTTATCCCCCCTTAATACTTATCAAAGGATGAATAATCCCTGCATTGAAGATATAGATTTTCATAATTTTTGTTTTTACCAGTATACTTTTTTTACTTCAACTTCACTATATTTAAACTATTTATGTGTAAGAAACATAGAATACCCTTCTTTAATATGCATGCATTTTGTGAAGAATCTTCATTCATCAAATGAAAGAGAGATATGAAATACTTGCATCTCCATGTTCTTATTGATAACTTGATATCTTTAGTTTGTACTCTTTTCATTCAGACACAATATATTTGTTTTGATATGTTTTTTTATGAATGTTGTAAATGTTCAGAAAGGTTTTAGGTTATTTAATTATATTAACTGGATTTATTATTAGTCTAGTTGTAGGGCCAATGTTGTCATGCTTAACTGTGCATTGATTAATATTTGTGAATTATATTCATTATTGTGCATGCGCACAACCAAAACTGATTATGTTTAACCTTTCTTAATTTACTCCCTATTTCTCAATTACTTGAAATGGACTTTTTTGTTTTGGTATTAACTTTTTTTGGAATAAATTAATATAACTTATCTTTAACTTGATATTTAATTTTTTTAATGTTTTATTTTATTTTATTTTTTTTAGCAAAAAATAAATACAGCTCTGGTAATGTTTTATAAAATAGGATTGTTAAACAGACTTTTAAGATTTCAAACATGATTAGTATATTTTTATAAATGAACTTTCCATGTGAACAACTAATACAAATTAAACATTGTTAACTTTTACCATCTCTTGTCAGGAAAATTTGATGTAATTATATAAATAGATCATCTTAATTTTTCATATGTGCAACAAACATTGATTATTTTTCAATCTCATTGGATATTGCCAATAAATATAATTGAAATCTACTTAATTATTATTATTTTTTGAAAAAAAAATGAATGTCGGTTTGTTTTGTACCTTGCCTTTAATGAAAATGGGCACTTAGCATAAATCATTTTAATATTTAAATCATAAATCATTTTAATATTTAATAGTTTTTTGTTTGCCTTAGTCATAGTTCTCAGGAATTTTTTTAAGATTTTTTCACTTTAAGCTTTACTAGATGGAGTATTCATACTGCAAACTTGAATTTAAATTAGCCCTCAAATGACAATGCTATAGAATTACAATGATTTTTTTTTAATATAGCTTTGATTGAAGTTATTGAAATAGCAATATGCATAAAATGTTTTTTTACAGGTTGCTATATATATTTCCTACCATGTTTAAATTTCACTGATTTTGGTAATGTTTTACATTCTAGTTAAAACAAATTGTATTAACTATGTATATGTATTTTAATAATATATAACTTTATATTCCAAAATCTTGAATCTTATCAACTTATGTATTCATGATTATCATTTTTTTTTTTCTAAATCAATTTCAATCCCTCATTTAAAATTATGTAAATGGGTTAAGCATATGTAATAACAAAATGTTAAGAGTCATGTAGTATCATCTGTCTTTTGAGAGTTTATTTACATTATATAATTCACTGAAAGCTTCAGTTTTTTCTTGTTTAGTTACATATAACCTATCTTTATATTTATGCTGTGTGTAGTTATATATTAATATAATTATTTATTTTCTTATGTATTCCTGAAATGTCATAACCTACTTTTATGTATAAATCATTATTGGCTTTTTAAGATAAAACAGGCCATGTGAAGGAAGTTATGTCAGATAGTTTAAAAAGTTTATATTTGTAACATTAATTCCAAATTTATTTGTTTATTTTTTTGGTTAAAACTTTTATGAAGTTGTATGATATATTGGCTTTTTAAATTTATTATTATATATATTAACTTTCTCTTAAATTTTAACCTTTTGCATTTGTTGTTAAAGCCATCATAATCTTTTGCTATATTATGCAGATTGTATAAAAATAGTCCACAACATGAAGGTTAGATATTAAAGCTATATGGAAGTTTTGCAGCTTTAATTTTTAAGTCTATTAAATTGAATTTATAGTATTAGTTAATAAATGCTATATAACACAAACTGTCACATATAAATGCTTTTATATTGTATACAAAAGAAAATTACGCATAATCTACAATTTTGAAAATTGTCTAGGTTTATTTAATATCACCATTCTTATATAACTACATATAAGTCTCTTGTTACAGTTTGTTTATTCATAATTTTTCTTCTTTAATTCACTTCTATCATTCATTTACCTCACTCATATCTTTTTTTAGATATTTTACAATATTTTGGGCTTCACTTTAAATCATTAGTTATCCAATTTATTGGTCTCTCTTGAAGAAATATATTTATCCTTACTTTATTTCATTCTGTTTATTCTTTCACTGGCATCAATAATAACTGTTCCTTTCCTCATTTGTCATTTTCTGATGTGATTTCTTTTTGTTTCTCCCAACATACATCATATTTCTTTCCATATTCTGTTGTACAGTTTGAAATCTGGTAATCACATTTATTAAAAATTTTTTCTAGCTCCTGAGCATTTTTTTTTAGATTAAATTTATTTCTACTAAATATTTTCTATTCATGATTATTTCGGAGATTAATTTTATCCATTACATTTTATTTTATTTTCTAATTGATTTTTATCAATCATTATTTTTTATTTTTTTAACTCTTTAAAAATCATTTTATTTTTTTTATCAATTAACATGTAGTCCAAAATTTTTGTATTTATATAAAAGTTTTTGTAATATTTCTTGATGTTTAGAAGAATTATTAGCACCCCTCCCCCCCAACAACTACATATATGTTTTTTCAAAATTTAGATGACTTAATTAATATCTATTTATTTTTATTTTTTTAGTTTTTCAGTTTAATACCCAAAATGTTTTCTATCAAATCATGTAATCTAATCATTGCTATTACATTTTTAAATAAATATTCTTCAGAATATGATAATAACTTAATCATCACAGAAATATTTATAGAATAAAGTGTCTCTTATTATCAACAAATCCAAAGGAAAATCACAATTATAATCATTGCTATAATGGAATAAATTTGCTTCATATTATTGTTGTCATTAGTTACAATAAGTTTTATTATATTTGTTTTTATAAATGGAACATAGTAGTAATTTTTTTTGCATAAATTGATTTAAACTTAAAACTGTCTAGACCACAATAGCTGTTTTATAATGAGTTGATTATTATTTTATAACCAATTGCTGTAATGAAGTAAATTTTCTTTTTATTAATGACATTATCAATAAGTTTTATTATATTTGTCTTAAAAAGTAAAAAAGTGACATTTTTTTTCCTTCAAAAGATGATTTCCATTTACAGCTGCCAAGATTATGACTGGTATGATATATCAAGAAAATATAAAGAAGGGATATAAAATTTAAGCTGAGCAAGCTAACTTCAAACTTATTTTATTTTTGCATAATAGAGACATATTTATGACGATACTGAGATGGACACCTATGTAGTTTAAAAATTATATGAAATTAAGACATTTAAAAATTTATAGTTGTATGTGATGCTGATTGTAATTGTTATGAGTTAAAGAATCTGAAATAGAAACTGTGACAGGTTTTTTCACATAAGTTACAAATAAATAAAAAAATTCTTGATATTTTCACAAACATATATAAAATGGACCTGCATAAAACTTCTATTTAAACCCATACACAATGTGATGCGAACATTGAATTAAGACCTAAATAAAATAAAATATTTATTTAGTCAATAATATATTTTACTCTCTCCAATCTTTATAATAATTCTACTTCATTGTATCAGAGGTGCATTATTCCCACAAATTTACATAGTGTGATCTACTATCTGACTACTGATCTAATTTATGCTGCTGAGAGCATGTTTTTGTTTTTATAGTGGTTTTTACAAATGAACATATAATTAGCAAAAATAAAACTTGAATTTTACTTCATTTTATTATTATTTTGCATTTTTTTTGTTAGGATGGCTACATGGAGTAAGATAAGAAATATTGACAAATAAAATTATGCATTTAAAAACAAATGGACCAATGCATATTTTTTATAGAAAGAAATAGTAAATCAATGTGCCTGTTATGTCGGAAAAGTCTTTCAGTTAATAAAAAACACCTTTTAAAAAGATATTATTTATCAAAACATTCTGACTATTAGATTCACTTATTCAACAAACAAGATATACAACTTAGAATAAGTATTCTCATTTTTTTGAAGAAAATGAGTGATATGCTAAATACTATTTAAATTGATGTTTAATAACTTAAGCTAAGTATGCTAATTTTAATTTTTACATTATCTATATACAAGAAAATTGCAAACTATAAATTATAGTAAAACGTATTGTGAAGAGTTATTACTTGATCTAAATTTCATTACTTCTATATATTGATAGTAGAAAGCTTATTTCCTGAAGTTACTAACAGTTTAATTAATTTGTTTAAGTATTCAGTCTGTTGTGAGTTTTTTGTTTATTTTTTAAAGTTTCTGCATTATTGTCTTTTTGTTATTATTAAAAACAAAGAAGTGCGAATATTTAATGAATTAAATGTTTTTTATTGCATATTTCATTTATTATCATTAGTTAATATTATTTTTAATTGAGAATAATTATCCCAAAGATCTTTGCTCTCCTCTGATTTGGACTGAATAGCAGGAATCAATGCTGTACTAAAGTCAAATAATTAAGATACATGCGTTTTAATTTCAGATTATTTGTCTGAGTAAATCATCAATTTTCTCAACAATCTGTCTGCATCTTATTGGCGTTATAACCGAGTAACATGAATATTACTCAAGTGTATTTATAAAATAAATACATTTATAAGAGTAGAAAAAATACTTTTTATTTAAAAATATCTATATATGTAAATTAATTTTATTTTTTATTTCACAATAATAGTTTTTTTTATTATTACTAGAACAGATGGCAATTTAGTAAATTAGCCTGCCATCTTAAATATAAAAGACATCAATAGATTTATTTTTTATTTTCTCTTATCAGTTTTAATTATCTATACAATATATAATATAGGTTATTACAGTATTTCTATTCCATAGTTTTTTTCCCTTTATTCATACATTAAATTTTTTATATTATTCATTCATCTAATTTGTGATCGACTTTTTAGTATGTTAATGTTTTGGAATATAGTTTAGAACTAATTCTGGAAAAACACATTATAATCTTGAAAAGGTGTTTTTTTTATAGTCAAAATATAATCAAACTCAGCCACATCTTGAATTAAATGCGTTCGCATCTTTTTTATTTTTAAAATTTTATTTTTAAAAAAAGTAATGTATTATTTATTTTATTCCATAAATTTACTAGTTGTTTTATACATTATTTATTTAATTCCATAAATTCACTAGTTGTTTTGCCTTTTAATTTTATCTATGTTATCATTGTATTTTCAATGTTCAAATATTTTCTAATATCTGTATTCAAATCTGACAGGAAAAGTTAAAAATGTTTTTGATTTTTCATTAATAGTTGCCAGTGTTATCTTTTGCCTATAGTATTAGGGAATTTTTTGTAAATTGTGTTTTATATATTTTTATACTTTGTTTTATACTCTTCAGTTATCTAAATACAACTTTATTGATAAACCATGTATATTCTATTTGTTGAAAATTTTCCTTTTTAATGCAAATAAGTAAACCTTTTTTTTGGATTAAGTAATTTCTATCAAAAAACAAAACAAAAACACATTCACTCATTTTTAATTATTTCTGTGAATATTTTTATACTTTAAATTTTATTTACATTAATAATTTTCCCATGCTATTACCAATCTTTACCTTTAAAAATACACATTGGACATTATTTTAGGCTGTTTAGTATTCATATTTAATCCTAAATTTTTGCTTTTCTTTCATAAATCATTTAATGTCTTGAGAAATTTTGAAATAGTTGTAATATCCAATTGACTTGAGTAATATATCCATTTATTTTAAAACTTTTGCATTTCATATTACTCAACAAAGTACTGGATAAACTTTTATGTATTGTTGTATAGAGAAGGAATTTCTCTTCTTTATTTTCTTCCCAATATTAATATTGTATTTTAGAATTGTCAATGAATTTTATCAATTCTTATATATTTTAATAAATATTCTTCCAAATTTGTCTCATTAATTTTTTTATTAGTTCCTTTAATTGTTGAATGTGGAATATTATTCTGTTATCATTTTGAAATCCTATATATATGTTTAGTTGGTTAGAGTCCTGTATTTTTTGTAACCATTTTTTTTTATCATTTTAAAAACATAGTATCTCCTATATAGGGTGTCCTTATTTTGTTTAGATATTTAGTCTATCTTTTCTGGCGTTTTTTCTATGTTTTTATTACTTTTTAAAAAATATCTTGTCCTTACAACATTTCAATGTTTATAGTTATTATTATCTATACCATTTTTTATTGTTGAAATAACTTTTTTCAAAAAGCAAGATAATACTTTATAACTTTGAATTTTTTTTTTCTTTTCTAAAGTTTTTTCTTGCCATCATAAACTTTATAAATCTCTTCCTTACTATTTTATATAATTACGCATATAAAAAAATCAAATATTTTGTTGCTGAGAAGATATATAAAAACTTTGAGTATTGGAAGAAATAGAACTAGAGCCTAATTCATGATCTTGAGCTCCAGGATTTCTAGACTGCATTATATTATAGAGGTCATTTTGCATAATAAATTCTTTTTAAGCTATTTTACAATTATTATTATATTCTCATTTATTATGCACATTGCTTTGTTTTATTAATAAATAAATAAATTTGGAATTGAAGCAACTTTATTGTATTATGCTGTTTATTTTTTATAAATAAAATATCTGTTATTTCCTTATTGGTTTCTTTCAATTACAGGCCATTTTTAAAATAATAGATTATTTTACAAATTGCTTTTAATTTTAGAATAAATTTACTACATACCTTTGAATTTAGTTTGTTAACATTTTTTATCTATCTTTTTTTGTAATAATGCATATACTATATTCTTATTAATCAATGATAATGTCCTGAATTGAATCTTTTAAAATACATTACAGTCTTGAAATATATTTTTTTCTTTTACTAAATATATAATCAAATTCTGCTGAACATTAATTTGTTATTTTTTATTTTACTTTTATAATACACATTTTATCTTATTTCATAAATTTCACAAGTTGTTTCTTTTTTTGTTTTTGTCTGCATACTTATCGTACTTTTATTACTCAAATATTTTCCATTTCAGGAAATAAAATTTCTCATGTAATTTTAGTTTGTAGTCTTCTTTATGTAAACACATTATCTAGATAATTTCCCTCATTTTTTCAAATGTGACTTTGTATTGTAATATAAGTCTAAATAATTTACATTTTCTATCTCCCAGTGAGTTAAATAATTAATACTGCCTTTTTTATATTTATAAAATTAGTGATTTTATATCTAATATTTAAAGTGCATTTCCATTTTAAAACTAAAATGGTTTTATATTTTTTTTATCACTTTATGGAGTTTAATAATATTTTTATTATTATTATTATTATTATTAGGGAATAGACTGTGTTTTTCAATTACTGAATTCATTTTTATTAGGCATTATTAACCAGTGGGGATAGCACAATAATAAAATTGCCTTTAAATGCTAGCCTATGTTCAAAGCATACTTAAACCAGTGACTTAACAATCATTAGGAAATAGTTATAATTTAATTCTATCTATACTTAACAGTGTGATTTAATTGGTAAATCTCTGATATAACTACATAATTTACTTAGCAATATCAAATATAATAATTACACATACATGTATTTATTAAGATATCTGAAAATACATTCATTGTCTCAATCAGAGACAAAATAGTATTTTTTTTTCAATTCCAAATTTAAAGATGAATATCGACAAATTAATTATGCTGTTGTTTTGTGAAAGTTGAGAAGCAACCCACTTATTTTATTTACTATGTTATGTTTATTTTATAATAATAGGTGTATTGTCAAGAATATATGTACTTTATGTTAAGAATTTGTCCTGTTCAATGAGGGCTAAAAAGAATTTTTTTTCTTAATAGTATATTCTTTTTTGGAGTCTCAATTTTAATAATTATATATATATCCTAATAGCTAAATATAAAAGTATTATATTGTTAGATGCAATATTTTAAAAAAAAACCTCAACAAGTAAATTACCAAAAAATGTTAAACATTATTTTGTAATATGAATGCCATTTGAAAATCTTGACCTTTATATTATTTAAACTACTGGGAAAAAAATTCAAATATAGAAAAAAATTAAAATTAACTTATTATGTTACTGAAATTTAAAGGATGACTGTATGAAAAAAAGAAAGAAAAATATCCTTGGTACTTGGAAAAAGTTCAACAATGTTCACACTAAAAGAAAAATAATTATAATACACACTTCAGAAAAGCAGGCAATAAATTATTTTTATTATAAACAAATAACAGATTATCCATGTTACTCAAGTAAAAAAAAATTTTAATTAATAAACTAAGTAAAAATAATAATTTAAATTTTATATTTAGAAACCTTATGTTGCTTTAACATTTAAAAAAAGTAATATATGGATGTAGATATGGATAAGAGTAGGAAAAATTGAAGTTGATGTTATAATAGTGAACTATTGGAAGGAAGAGAAAGAGAAACATTTAAGTTTTAAAATAAATTAGGAAAGAAAACAAAAAGATTTGCACTTATTTTGAAAGTGTCTGTGAATGGATGAAAGGGATTAGATGTACAAGATAGAAAATTTATAAATAATTTTAATGAAGAGGAGAAAAAAAATCAAAAATAGAAAGATGGCAATGTGGAGCATTCACGATGCCTGTTTTTTATTAGAGATGTATAGTGATATATTTTTATATATTTAAAATGTTTAAGTTTTTTTATTAGAAAAAAATAAATTTATATTATGTTGTATAATCTAACGAATTAGGAGACAACTTTTTGATTTTGAATATGGATATCCATAGTGATTTTGTAAATAACATTTTTTTTTTAAAAAAAACAAACAACTAGCTATATATTTTTATAACTGGCTAGAATTTTTATTTTTAGTAACATTTGTTATGTTCATAATAAAACAAATTAAATCAAATAAAAATAATGCTTTTGACAGAGCTTGAATATATGATCAATTGCTTGTTATCTGACATTGTTTTTGTTTAGGAAATATATATTTTTATTTATGTAATTCATGCAGTAAATATTTAAATATGTATTGGATATATCATTAACATAGAATTTGGGTAATTATAATGATAAATATATCAGAATAATTTACTTTAAACAGAAGGGATTTACGCTCTAAGCACATACACTGTAATGTTGTTATAATAGCTCAACAATGTCTTATTGAGTACTGAGATTATTCTCAACCCCAAGCATAAGATAGAGACTTTTGAAAGATAAGAGTGGTCATCTTATGTTTTATATATACATTTAAATATATAGACCAATCTAAAACATCTTAGTTTGGAAATGTGAAAATATTTTTTTATTTATTTTACTTTATATTCATTAATTTATTTCTATATATTAACGTTTGCAAAATTTTTCAATTTACCATGTGTTAAAATTACAAACTATTATAAACTATGTAATATTCAATTTTATTTACTTATGCAGAGATCGTATGGAATTTAAACATAATTCTGTTTAAATTACATATGATCTCTGTGCTATTACTATTATTTATATAAAATTAAATATTACTTAGTTTTTAATATTTCATAACATTAATTCAGTTTAAATTCTATATGATTTCTGCACTAGTATATAAAATTGAATAGTACATAGTTTCTAATAGTTCATAATATCAACACCTGGTAAATTGGAAAAAAATAGCAAACATTAATATATAAAAAAAAATTAATGGATGTAAAGTCAATAAACCATTTTCATGCTCTCAAACTAAGATGCTTTGTATTCTGTTTAAATTACATATGATCACAGATGTTAGCAGATAAAATTGAATATTATATAATTTTTAATAGTGTGTAATATTAACACATGGCAAATTGAAAAAATTTGCAAACATTAATATATAGAAATAAATTAATGCATGTAAAGTGAATAAAAACATCTTCATGCTTTTAAGCTACATAATTAAATTTAGGTACAAAAGATAAGACAACCACTCTATTTTTATCTTCAGTAGTGTGTACTGATTGACTTCATATTGGTTTTGCATGGTGTTTTAATATCTGTGAAGCTTCTATGTATTCTGTAGATATTTGTGAGCATTTATCAATGGCTTGATTACTACCAAACTCCATGGGTATGAAGTCTTCTGCCACTTGGTAAATCATTTCCATTAAATTACTGTTTCCATCTGTTTTGGCTCTTTTAGATTATTTTTCTTGGGTAACCAGCTTGGTTTTTGTTTTCTGTTGAAGTTGTTTCTATGGGAAGGAGGCATGGAGTTAGTGATTATGATATTTGCAGATATTTTGCTTATTATTATGTGCAGCATGCTTGTTATTGTGCAGTTATAGGTGTCATTGAATATATCCAGATTTGAGTCTGTCATATTATTAATTTATGATATAACTTTGTATTTGTGATATATCAGATATGTGTTTGATTTTGAACCATGTGTTGAGATCTTACATTTATATTATTCAATTAATTTATTGTTAGACTCAAGTATGTTTGTGTTTTCTTCTGAATGAATGTGTTCAGAGGCTTAATTTCACAGTAATTGTTTTTGTATTGATGTTGATTAATTGAATTGCTAGTGATGGGGTCTGTAAATTTTTTTTTATCTTCATGTTGACATTTGTTGTGTTGATTGTTTTCTGGCTAAGCCTGTATCAGTGGCTATCAATGAACTGTGTGGCTAGGTGGCCACTCTTGCCATATGCATAACAGTGAGTAGGCACAACATAGCTTCCTGATCTGAAATCTGTGTAGATATGGATTCTGGATCAATGTGTGTAATTTCAATTTAAAGTCACAACTATTGCTGTATATTGGTATTGGGGTTTTATGAGGTATATTGATTAAAATGCTATTACTTTACCAAATGGCTCTATTCTTTTTGAAAAATCATGTATCCAAAGTATATGTTTTTAATTATTCCTATTATGTGATGATTTTTACAATCTTGGTCAACTATAACATTTGTATAATTGCTAAGGTTTTGATTTTGTTCTGAAATCAATTCTTTTATCTAATATCAAAATACCCAATAGTGAGGTATCTGGGATTTGTGTGGTCCATGATTTTTACAGTTGTTTCCCACAGTTCCTTTTTAGTTATTGCTTGATATAATAACAATTGTGGGAAATGATGGAGTGAAATATTTGCATCTGTGACAGCTATTATTATCAAATGCAGGGAAAAAAAATCTTTTAAGCAATATATTTATATTCCCCTTGGGATCATGTTATTAAAGCATTCATTGATTGTTTCTAGGGCACCATTGGTCCAATGTGCAAAGGGAGGGGGTTGGTTCTCCTGAATCTTTAAATCCAGCTGTTTTATATCATTTGAGTTTGTTTTTCTAAATCTTGGGACTGTTTTATTTTTTATTGCAAACATATTATTTTTTATATTATTTGTATGATAGTTTGTGTGATGGTTGTGTATGATTTTTTTGTGTCTAAATTTTTATGCATTGTAGTGGCTCTATTGTTGCCAAATACTCCATCACCTGCTTTTATTGGATCCATTTTGTTTGTTTTCACCACAACATTAGGATATTTTTTTGATGATATCCCATAGTCAGTTTATAATTTTCATTAATTATTGTTTCAAAAAGTTTCTTTTTGTTTTCTTAACAAGTATGTATTATTTTGCTTTTATACTGTGGTGTCATTATTATATTTTTAGGGATTCAAGTATCAACAACTTTAGTTTTATTTACAAGCAGTATCACTATTCACTGGGCTTGGAAAACAGTAATTCTGGCTCACCCTACACTGCTATGTTAAAGTTCAAACTGGCATGAACTATGGTAGCAGATGCTTCCTAAAAGTTTACATAGTATTTTTACATAGAAAAAATTAACCTATTTATACTCACTTGAGCCCATGTTATAATTTTAATAACTAATTTTCTTGAGTAAGAGAAGCAATTAGCCACATTAAAATTTTATATTTTAAGTTACCAAAATAACATTTATCTTTTGTTTTATCCCCTGAACAGGATGTTTTGCAAAGTTTGATCATTTACTTTTCTCAGAAAATGTTAGCATTAGTTATGGTTGTCTAAATCTTGTTTACATGATAGAATATATTTTTGACAAAATTTATTGTCTAAACAAATTTTTAGATTTAATCATAGCATTATGCTAAAATAGGTGTGCATGATGTGATTTTGTTTTGCAGATTATTTTAAACAAATTTGGAAAAATACAGTAAATGATCGGAAGACACTATATATGTATGAAGTTGGTATGTGGAATACACCTATACATATGTGATTTAAGCAAATTAAATACAAATTAACTTATAAATAGAATTAAACTATAATTTAAAATCTATTTTACTTTACAATAAATTTATTGCTGTAATATATCTATATCCATTAGATTACATACATTAGTGTTCCCATATATATATATATATATATATATATATATATATATATATATGTTGATACGAAGATTTTTACAGGTTGCAAAATATGTCTTATATATATATATATGCAACTATCCATGTACAACTATATAGGCATCTTAAGATGATACTCTTTAAGGGTTTAAACCTGGAACAGGTAGAGGTTGGAGGAGTAAATAGATGAAATGTATGTGACAAGAGAAGTATAGCATTTCATATCCCCACAGTTACAAATGCAAAAAAAAATAATTTTTTTTTTACATATATTCAATATTAAATAATGAGTACACTTATGAATCTAAGTTGGAGTCAAGTGACAGTAACTTTATGTCATTAATATTTTTTATTACCTTGCCAGCTAGTTACATTTCCCCTTTTTGACATAAACAATCCCATCCCATTCTGTTTAATCTAAAGTTCTCTCCCACTGGTGTCTAGAACAATGATTATATAAATAGAAGTGATTAGTGTGGTTAGTTGATAAATATTTATAAGGTTTGTGCCTATGTGGTAAGTTAGATAATTTTTATAATAGATATATGGTTATGGGGCTGATCCATGAATGATCCATGACCACTTTGCTTATCTGGGGGCAAATCTACAAATGGTTTCAGACTGCAGTTGTAATCACTACATATAAAGGCATCTTCATTTTACAACTTATATGCATTATCCTTATAATGTTTAACAATTTGGTATGGGTCCCTACAGGACAAGTATTTTCTATATTCCCTTATGCATCTATTCCCAGGTCATAAGATTCAAACCCTTAGTTGGTTTTTTATTCAGAAAATTCCTGCTCATAGCCTTCTGCTTTATATTAATTCTGACATCACTTCTATCACTTTCCCAATGAATGGCTATTTGCTTTTGATTAGCTCTATCATTTAATTTTTCTTTCAATTCTAACTTCATTCACTTGTTTCTATCTTTCTCATCTCAAGTCTTCTGTTTATTCTGCTCCCAATTAGCTCTGTCCTCTAATATTTATTACATTTGTTTCTATCTCCCTCATGTAAAGTATCCTGTTTGGTCTGCTCTTCCATATCGATAATGTTCTGTTTATCCTTATTCTCCCCATTCCACATAAAATCAACTTTCATTTGATTTCTTTTATCTTTTTCAGCCAAATCATCCTGTTTGTCTTTTTCTTCCCCTTCCAAAATATCTTGGGCAATTTTTTTTTTGTCTCTAATGGGTCCTGTGGTCTTTTGGTTTCTAGTTTTCCCTCTATATCTATAATATTCTGTCCATTTCTATCTTCCATATCTATGCCATCCAGTTCATTTTTTTCTGTCATGTGTGAAATATTATGCTAATCCCTATAAACTACCTCTCAAATATCCCATTTATTTCTTTCCTCTGTCTCTAAAGTGTCCTGTGACATCTGTTGGTTCATTTTCTCATAGCAAAATGATCCCATTTGTTTCTATTTTTTAGATCCAAGATATTCTGTTCATCTCTATTTTCTACCTCTAAAAGATTCTGATCTTTTTTTATGATGTCAGCAATGGGGTTTAGGTCATTCCTGTTTCCTGGTAATTCAGTGGAGTATTGGTCTGGCGATTGGGCCAACTGGACCTTCTGGTTTAACAATGGTTCCTCTTGCAATGTCCATGTGACTGAAGTCTTGTTTTTGGATCTCCCAAGGAGAATGATTATGAAATGGTAAATGCTCACAATTTGTAAGACTCCAGCTTGGGTATCTTCTCTGGATGATTTTCTGCACTCACATACAGGCCCTCAGGTATATTATCCAATCCTATGATCTTACTCTCTTTCCCAAACTGGGAATTTCTCAGTCATTTATTTGGTCCACAACAATTAGACTATCTTTTTCTGCATTCATAGACTACTTAAGTTCATTCACTGTATTGATTTTAGTTGGGAGATTCAATTGACCTAGCCTATTATCCCCTTTAATGAGTATCCTATTTTTCAACTTTATAAGATATATGCTTTCTCACATGCTCTTCATTTCTTTTCTTTATTTCCTTTATTATTTTCTTTATGTACTGGATATTGCTCCTCATCTTGGTTCATTCCTGACTTGAGATGTTATTGTTATGAGTGAGAGTTTCCTTCAACATATATAAGCTTTTCCTTATCCTCTGTACCTCTTCTAGGTCTTGCAAGAATTTTATTCTTTCCTTTGGTCCTGAATCTGTTCCACCCTGGTCTCTGTTTTTTAGTAGGCCCTATTTGATTTTTTTATTGTCTCATTTAGAGAGGCCTCTTGCACTTCTACTTTATCCCTCATGACCTTAAACTTCCCTCTTAATTTCTATATGGTCTTATTGGTTTCTTCTCGATTCTTATCTAGAAGTTCTTTAATTTACTACTAGCTTACTTATAATTTCATTGATAGTCTATTCTCAACCCTTCTGTAATCTGTCCACCTGTTTATTCCTCACTTTTAAGTTTTTTCCATATTTCCAAAATATTCTGCTGTACTCACTTTCTAATCTCTCCCAGTTCTAACATATTTTGTTGTGTTCTAATTTTTTATTTCTCTCCCAGTTCTAACATTCTGTTTATTTCTGGCTTCCATATCTAACCTATCCCTTTTGCTTTTTTCCACTTTCTTTTGATCTATCTCTTCCAATTTTACCTCCATACTTAACCTATCCTCTTTGCTTCTCACCTCAATTTTTTATCTTTTCCTTATCTTTTGATCTCTTGTTTTTCAGTTCACCTGTATTTCTAGCAAGATTATGCCCCAATCCCTCTGCTCAAATTACCCTAGATGGGTCTTTGGAGGTTTCCATGAACTCTATACATTGTCTCATGCTTACTTCTTCCATGGAGCTTTCCATGATCTCCTTTACATATTGACTCATGCTTACTTTTTTCATTTCTTCTCCCATACTTACTTCTTTTTTGATCTCTTATCTCATCCTTACTTCTCCTCTGATCTCTTCTTATAGATTTTCCATTCAATATTTTCTCCCACACTTACTTCCTCTTAATCATTTCTTCCAAGCTACTATTCATACTGATTCTAAATTTTGTGTCTCTTTGTTTTATCCTATTTTTGATTTTATGAATGATTTTAATTATTGCTCCATACTGTCCCTCTTTGTACCCTAGAATGGCTCTCCTCAATATTTTTGAAACATTGAACCCACTGTTAAATTTCACTTTTGTTTTGAACCTATTGCTATTTAGATTTAGCCTGAATAGTATTACACAAAATCAAACAATAATAATAACAAAGAGAAAAAAAATACCCACTGTGCCTCTTCATTGCTTCTTTTTTTACAAGCTGCTTCATAACTCATGTAAAAGCTATTACATTCATGATTATATTTTATGATTTCTGCCAGGTTTATTTTATTTTAAGAGCACATGTAAATAATTCTCTTGTCTTTTTGTTTTCATTACTTCATATCCAATGCAATTTTAAACAAGAAAAATTTTACGTTAATTGGTCCCCTTTTTTAAACTTTCCTACTTTTGGTGACAGATTTTTAATGAGAATGACTCATGTTTTATTCAAGGCATCCTCAGGTGCCAGTCACCAACAAACAAGAAAATAGATATTATAAAATACATAATATCAAACCGAATTGTTAAAATGATGTGCATTATATAATATCAGATGCTTTAATAAAAAATGTATGGAATCACTTTATACAACATCATATGTTAAAAAAAATTCTTTACTGAACCATTTAGTACAATTTGTCATATATCTGTATATTGTGACCAAGTGTTTTCACACTTGTTCCCATTGGTTACCCTAGCCTAACAAGTTTATATATTTACTTAATTTTTTAAAAAAATAGTTAACTGGTAAGTAAAATATGAAAGAAACAGTAATTTTGTTGTATATAACACTTTATTACAGCCTGTATGCAAGTAGACATGTTTTTATATTTATCATAAGCATAATAGTTACATTTCTTTTATTAATTTGTTATTATTAAAATAATAGTATTATATTAAAATGTGTGCCAGAAAATAATATTTTAATAGCATAATAATTAAATTTATAAGACTGAAGAGAGTAGATAATGTAAATTTAATTTAAAGTCAGCTTCTGTAAGTTTTAAAATAATCATATAAGAGTTAAATCTTTAGTGTGTTATAATTTAGCTTACAGTTTATTAAGGTTGTTTTAATATTTAATATCTTTAAATATTTTATTTGGTAGTTATAATAAGTTTAGTAATTAATAAGTTAGGTTAACGTTTGAAACATCATTTCTTTTATTCATGTATGTGTGTGCTTGCCTGGTGAATGGAATGTGTTTTATAATTAATTAAGTAGTTTTATTTTGAGTTATTTAAATTCATTTTAAAAAAATATAAATAAATGATTATAATGTTAATTAAAAAATAAATCGAAGGGATAAATAGTTATTAATTTAAACTTTGATAAATTAAAGTCATAAGAGATTCAATTAGTAAATGAAGTAAAATTATGTTTCAGTATTATTTTTTTATAATAATATTTTTTTTATATAAGAAAACTTTATTAACTTTCTTCTCAGTATTATTTTTTTATAATAATATTTTTTTTATATAAGAAAATTTTATTAACTTTTTTCCAAATCAATTTCTTTATATCAAATATCATTTTAAAAATATCTAGATTAAAATGATATTATTTACTGATTGACTTATCTTATAGTTGAGTTTAAAAAAATAAATAAATAAAAGTAATAAAAATAACAATCTTTGTTTATTGGGTATTTGTAAGAAATTGAAAGCTAAAAAAAGGGACTATAAAAGATGTTTGTTAGTTGGTGGTTACTCTCTGTCTGGTTTGAATTCACTCTGATGTACTGATTCTCTCTGGCACAAGTTAAAATTGTAAAGGGTTAAATTTTTATAACTTTCATTATTTTTTTAAAAGTGTTAATGTGAACCTAGGTAAGTCTATGACGTGCTTCATCTAATGTCCAGGTAACCCCTACTTTTTGTTATTAACTCTCAATTAAGCTTTCTTAATTATAAAAATTCTACAGAGGAACTTTATATTTATTACTAGTCAGTTGAATAAAATTAACTTCGGAATAAATTTCAATAAAAAGGAGGTGTTATATTCATTTTCAAATATTGTAGAAATTATGCAGACCAATTTTCCAGTTCTTATTTTACTTATTTATCTCATAAACAGGAGGAGTTTTAAAAAGAGAAAGTTAAAATGCATAGATTATTAAACTGTATATTTGAAGTTTAAAATGCATTATATTAATTTGTCTGCCTAACAACTAAAATTATTAATTGTCACTGGAACTGTTATAAAGAATAGCTTTAAAGTGTTTAGATAACAACTACATTTTTTAAAAAAAAAATAGTTATTCATATATGAAAACATATTCTGGAGGAATTATAAAAATTTTACTGTTTTCTATGCTGGAACTATTCAGTTCAAATTTTGTGAAGAAATATAAGTTGCTTTTAGAAAATGTGAATCTAAGAATTTATCAATTTATGCCATAAAGTTAGCAGAATATTTCTAAGGTTGTTCTGACATGCTGAATTATTCCCTGCTAATGAATGCTTTATGGAATATATTACAGAAATATATTAAGTTAAAACCTATAAATGTGTCATTATACTACACAAGCAACTTTAATGTGTTTAAAATATGCTTTAAAAGAATAAAAAAATGAAGCTGCATTATTAATTAAATAAATCCACAGGATCCCAGAATTTCCACCAGCTGAATAAGTTATTATATTACAACATTGTCATTCCCATAGTTGCAGCTAATTATTGTTTATGTTCATTTATTTTTCTCTTATATTTAAAAAAAAATGCTTTTAAATTTAGAACTAAGGTAGATAGATATAAGATCTGTTATACATATCTCATTTGGAAATCTTTTGCCAGGTATAAAATAATAAGTTTTGACTTGAAGCTTCACAGAACCATGCCCTAATTGAAGGAGTACTATATGCACTTAACACATAGCCCGGTGCAGAGAAAGCTCGCTTATGAACTGAGGTTTTTTTTTTGGGGGGGGGGTTGGTAAAAATATTCTATGCAATATTTTCTTTTGATATTTTCTTATAATTTAAGTATTACTATTTTAGTATTATGGATGTTCCAGGTAATAATTAATTTATGTAATTTTAATGGGTGTATCAGAATGTGTAGATATTCTATACATTATCAGGTAATTGTATTTTTATATTAGACTACTTCCATCATCTAATATGTATGTCAAATGTCTTTAGAAAAGTTTAATTTTATTTAAATATTCCAAATGGAGCATTACCTTAAAATTCAATAATCAAGAATCTAAGGACTCAGGTTCGAATCCCATGCTAGTACTGTCATTGGTCAGGCCAGCAATACCTCAAGAAGAGGGGAGAAAAATACCTCTCAAAATGTTGTGCATATACTAACCCATATGCTGTGATATTACTAACAATTGGTGCATATACTAACTTATTTGCTGTAATATTACTAACAGTTGGTACATATACTAACCTGTTTGCTGTGATATTACTAACAGTTGGTATATATACTAACCTGATTGCTGTGATATTACTAACAGTTGAATGTAATTGGAATATTTAAATAAAATTAAGCTTTTCTAAAGACATTCAACACACATAAACCCCATCATCACAAACCTTCAGGAAAACATTATCAGATAATATTTATTATATATTTGGTAGATGCTTGATAAGCTAAACTAGAATCTATTTTTTGAGTTAGTGGAGATTTTTATCTCTCACAATAATTATTTTAAATGTATGGTATTTCATTCAATTATGTGCAAAACAGCCAACGTAATTATCAGCATTTTTTTTCTTTTATATTTTTGCATAAATGCAATAATCATCATAACCGATACTATTTTCATGCACTAAGAATTATTTTCAAATTTTTATTAATTTTATTACTCATGTCCACTTGTTACAATAATTTTGATATTTGATATTCTATACATGTGTATATTGTTACTTTGTGCCAAAATTTTATATGCTATTAATTTTCTTTGTTAATTTTTCACAGTCATTTGACTTAAATTGAACGTTTCCTTATTGTTTATTACGATTAAAATTTGAATATGACTTTAGTTAGTTATAGTGATGATAGTATCTTCTTTGTTTGTTGGTTATAGTATTGCTTGGCCTCATAGTGTAATGCCGTACTGCTTATATTTCTACTCATCAAAGATCAGCAATATAATAGCCAAGCCTAAGGATTCAATCCCTCTGGAATCTCATGGTGTTTATCAAATCTCATGTGAAAATTGTAAAGCTTCTTACATAGGTATGAGTAATCATCGCATCAGTGTTAGGAAAGATGAGCATGCTAATGCAGTTAAACAACACTCATCATCAGCAGCACTTTCACTCCATACTTTAGAGTCAGGTCATAAAATTGATTTTTCTAATACCAGGATCATATCCAGATGTGATAATCTCTACCAGTGCAAAATTAGAGAAGCCATTGATATACTTAAAAGGCCAGATTGTATCAATAAGCGAGATGATACAAGCAAACTTCCTCCTTTTTGGAAAGATTTTTTTAAAAAAAAAACATTCTTAATTTAATATTTTTGCTATTAGTGGAACTTTAACATTTTTTTTTCAAATCAGTGGTTGTCGTGCCTCTACAACCATCTTTCTATCTTTTATCACTCAGTGGATGACTTGTGTGATCAAGTCGAAACGTCGGTATATCAATATTTAAATTTTTTAACATGGATGAACCCACAAAATATGTCTTTTATATATGCAACTCATGAAAATCTTTATATCAACATATATATAAAGTCAGGAATACATATGTATAATTTTTTTATATTTCATGTTATATTTTATTATATATTAACTGGATTATGATTTTGATTATATTTAATTTATTTCAGTTTTATTAGGTTTTGTTATATTTAATTTTATGTTTGTGTTATTTTTTTATTTTTTGTTAAGTTTATGGTTTACATTTTAAGTTGTATTACTTATATAGTTATTTATTTTATTTGTAATTATATCATAGCTCTGAAAAAGGTTGCATGACAGTCAAAATATAATATTGTGTGTACTTATGTACAATCAATTTTTTTTTTTGCTAAAAAGTGGATAAATTGCATTTGCACCAATATGTATTTTTTTTTTTTTTTGATTGTGCTATGCTGATGATTGAATAATTTTTGCTCAGTGCAATGTTTTGATCTACATAGATAAACAATTAGGAATGGAATATTTGTGACAAAAAATGTTTAATAGAGAAATATATTGGAATATAATAATATAAGGTGACAGTGGATTGGAAAATACAGGGAATATAAATATTCAGCCATGAAGATCCCACAAAATGGAACTCCAGATAAACTTATAAAATGAAGAATGTAGTGGGTAGAACATTTATTGCAATTATAAATGAGATATTTCATCATCAGAATATATCAGAAGTCAATAAGGAATGAATATATGACCCAATAGAAATATTTTTGCATTAAGAGGAAGTAAAGGTTGGTAATTGAAGGAAGAATGGGAAGGGAATTAATGACTATAGAAATGAATTAGTAATGAAGATCTGTCGGAATATACAGAAGTAATAAAATAATTTAAGAAATAATGATTATTGAACAGTAATAAATGATGTCAGAAGAAAATAATTTAACCAATGAAGACATATATAGCAAATTGTTTTGGGAAAGAATACCAAAACAAATACTAAATTGGTTATCACTGGGAAAAAGAAAAAAAAGCTTATCAAAAGGAAATTAGAAGTAAGTAATAATTAATAAAAAACTTGATACAAATTTTTTTGGAATATTAAGCATGGACAGTGAGGCATAATAATTGAGAATCCAAAGATATCATCGAGCTATGTAGACTGATAAGATGCATCTTTTGTGCTTTACAATTAGTAATAGAATTTTGGCACATATGTTGCTAAATATTTGGGTGTTGCCATTATTTTGTTTTTTAAACAGCAATTAAAAGTGTGATCATTTAGGATCAAATACATTCATGGTTTATATTAGGGTTGATAATTATTTTTATAATTTATGGTCTGGATTTTTTATTAGATTATTTTTACCATGCATGTAAATTTTATTATATAATTATATTTCGTATTTTAATCTATTCAGTATCATGTAATGGAAAAAAATAATCAGTCTCTGCAAAATAGCAATTTCTTTTTAATTTGTTTTAATATTAAATTAAAATATTCAATTATTTATTATATATTTATATATTGACTTGTTTGCATAAGGTTTGTTGTAAGAAATTGAGTGCTATGTAACATTGCATTGTGCATAATGAGCAAATAACACGTACATTTTTACTTTAACATTAAATGGGTCATTAAAAATATTACTATATTGATGTGAGTATTCAAAGACTGTTAATTGACAAGATGCTTGAAATATATATCCTATGATTATAAGTTTGATATTTTTCTTCATGTAGCAATACACAGAATAATATTAAATAAACATTATTCGACTATCAACATTTAATATTGTTGCTTCTACGTAGTTTATTATATATACATACAAACGTACTTACAGCATATATTATATACGTGTTTGTGTGTATTTAGTTAATATACAATTAACGTTATTCAGTCGCATATTTTTTTTTATAAATTAGAAATAAAAAAAGGTGAGAAAATAGTGGCAATGTAAAGGTTTAAATTTGTTTTTTCTTAAAATAAAATAAAATAAATGTGAGCTGAATATTGCAAATAAAAGACTATTTTTTTAAAAAAAAGCAAATCAGCATAGAAAATCTTTAAAGAACATCAAGCCTTTCATCTTTCCATTATGTATCGAGGAGCATGAGATGGATTAAATAGCTGTGTTTTCAATAATAGAAAGAAAAAAATATTAAAACCACTTTCTAAAAAGTAATTACCAACTTTATTTTTATCTTGGTAAAAAGATGGTGGTGAAAAGGAGAAATCTTTTCTAATTTTTTTAAAAGTATTGTAGTGAATTTAGAAACTGATTAATACCTTTGTAAACTTATTCGAAATTATTTTCCTCATTGCAGCTTAAAAATGTCATATTTAATTTTTTTTTTTTTAAATATTACTATTGTTATCAGTAAAAAGGGTAAAAAAAGAAGCTCCTATTATCCTAGTTTTTTTTTGTCTTCAGTTTTTATATTTAGTCGCTTTTTTTTTTTGTCAAATGAACCTTTAGTTTTCAAAACATATATATATATAAATTGTATTTAAGTTATAATAAATATAAAATCCATTATTTTAATTAAAAAAATCATAAACAGCACAAGCAAATATTTTGTATTCTTTTTATAATTTGTCCATAATACTTTTTTTTCATTAATGATATATTGACATTGTCCTTCATATATATTTTTTTAAATGTCATTTTAATTTTTTTTAATTATTATTTTGAATTTAAATATATTAATATTTGTAATTCTAATAATAATGCTATTTTGATTTGTTTTATTCTATGCGGTTTTTGTTTAATTATTGAATTTATGTATTATGATCTTTAAACATAAAACAAAATATCTTTTCATCAAAAGTTTCGACCCTAAACCTTAGAACTTATTCATTATAAATATAGGGAATATTTATTTTTCATGATTGATTGGTTTTAGAAATAACTAGAACATTGAATTTTTGTTGAAAATTGGTTATACTTCCATAGAAATAATAATAATAATGTTTAATTGTTTCTACTTCACAACAAAAGCAATATATTAATTTTTATATTGATAAAAATAATATATCTATAATGAGAAATAATATTATATATATAAAAAAATGAAAAATATTGTTTAAATAAGTACAAAAGGCAAATTTTTATGTAAAGTGAATAAAAAACAATTATTATTTGAAGGGAGAAAAAAAACAAATTTTTTTTTCATTTTGCCTTACTTTAAAAATGAGCCTTCGGTTTTTTTTATGGATTTTCATTTTTAAAAATTAAAAATATCTTATTTTTTATTGTCATTATTTATAAGGTTTTTTTTTTTTCTTTTGGAGTTAATACTGAATGTTTTTTTTGGAATTAATTTTTTGAACAATCAAAATGTTATTTTATTTGGCTAAACTTTTATTACATTGTTGATTGCATTCTACTTTGTATTTGAATTTGTCTGTTTTTTAAACATAGCTTCTGTTTTGAATGCCTGTTAAATTTTTCTTTAGTAAATTTTAATAGTAGATTATGATATATTATTGTGTTTTTAAATTCAAGGCAATATATACATTTTACTATCTTTGGTAATTTCTAATTTTATTTTCTATACTGCACAGTTTAACCCTCTCACAATTTGTTGACTTCATTTGTTTTCAGTAACTGTAAACATTCACCATTAACTTTAAGATTAATTATATCAGTGATAGCTATACCCAGCAAATTTTTGAATAGACTAGTGACTGTTATTTTTAATATGACTCCATGTTTGATTTTTTCATGCAATTAAATCTTTATGTATATTATATAATTAATTTATATGTTAGATTATAATTATTTAAGCCTTCAAATAATTAATATGGAAAAAGATTTAAAATTAATATTTTAAAATTGTGAAAATAAGTATCTAACTGAAAATCTTAACGATAACAAAGAAACACATTGTTATTGGCCTTACAAAACCTATTCAAAAAGTTAGAAGAATGATATATTAGATATTATAATTTTATGTTATTAAAAATAATATATTTGGAATCAGTTATCATCAAAGAAATAAAAAAATTCTAAAAGTTAATAAATTATTAATTGTTATTAAATATTTCACTTACAGCTTTTACAAAAACAGTTTTATTTTAGCCTGTAAATGACAGTTTCTGTGGCAATTTCCACTTCTAGTAACATACCTTTTATATTTTCTAAGAGCAGTCTTTTTAAAGATAAAATATTTTCAAAGACAATACCCTCCTAGTGACATAGTTTTTGGTTTAATAATGTCTTTTACAAAAATATTGTATCATAATCTATAACAATTACTGAAAATCATATTTTATATTTCATTTTGCTGCAGAATAAAATAATCTAAAGCCTCAGCCTGTTACAAAATTGCCATCTCCTTCATGGCTTTGTCAGAACAGAAAGATCCATATACTTCTAATATCTCCTGGAATTTTTTTAAAATTAATAACTTAAAAATGGAAGCTTCATAGAAAGAATCACTGCAGGCTCTTGCACACTGTAATTCAACATATATGACATTTTAAAACAATGTAGGAAAGTAGTGATCATAGCACTATTCAGCTATCTAAAATATCAAATATGACAGAACCCACTTCTGTGAAGGACTTAAGCAAATATCACTTATCAGAAAATAATAAATTTGCTTTCATTTGATAGATATTTTTTGTTTACTACTGAAATAAAATCTAAATATTCACATTTTATTTCTGAAAATATTAAAAAGTTGTGTTTGTAATAAAAACCAAAAGCTTTGTATATCATCATTTTGAAAAGGATTATTTTCTTTTTGCAAAACCAATGAAATCTTTGATACTTGTTTTTTTTTTTTTTTTTAAAAAATCTGAATGAATATTTATTTATTTATTTTATATCTAACAAATGATGCTTTAAAAGTTTAATTTTTTAATATTTCTTGCAAAATTATGATATTTTCATAGTCATTATTATAATTAAACTGATTATGTAGGAAGTTAAGATTGTAAATAGCTTTAGGGTATATTTGCATTGTTCAATAATATAATGTTTTATTTTCAAGAATAAAGTATTTCTGTCAAAATAAATTATTAATAATTTATATTCTTGATTTGTAATAAATATTGTATAAATTATTGTATAAAAAGAATCTAGAATTGTAATAAATTCACAAATAAACACATTTTTGGTTATTCAAACTATTTTCTCTATACAGTATTGTAAAAATGGTGATGTCAAAAAAATATCAGACTACATAAGCGCTGCTTGTAAAGGTAGTTAGAAGGCGGGGCTAAATTCCTGTTATGTTTGCTGAATTTTCAATTTTCTTGCCATCTATTAAATTATTTTCAACTAAAATAATGTGTATCAAAAAATTTGCATATTTAACAAAGCTTGTGAAAATTTTCACTAGGGGGCAAATTACTAAAAAATGTGAAAAATCAGATGGACACATCTGAGGGTTAACATGGTATTAGAGTGACACATTCAAGAATGAAACATATCTTGATCAAAGCTTACCTTGTCCCTTTTGGGTAGGAAGATAGAGATGTAACTTTGATCCTAAATAACTTGCCACTTGATTATTTATTTTACTTTTAAAATTGAATAGTTTTTTTTAAAGTTTAAAATACAGTGATATCCTGTGATTACAACTCCCAAATAAGTATGCAAATATTTAATGTGATGATGCTATATTTTTACATCTAATTTAGATTTAAGCTATAAATCCAATTATTTAAATATAGATGATATTGAAGATATAATGAAACTTAAAAATGTGTGTTCTCCATTACATGGATATAAACACAGTAATACTGAATTGTTAAACATACTAAAGTCTATAATCATCTCTCTTATCTCATCATAAAATTATTATAGTAGGATAGATAATGTTTTTAAATTATTCACTGTATTTTTATGAGTGTACACTTTTTTGTTTAATCTTTAACATTCTGAAATATTTTATTTTGAGAATTTCTATTACATGAAGTTTCTACTTTATGAAGCAGTGAAACTTTTTTTCATTCAATCATGTATGTATGATCATTGATGCCCATGTGAATAATACAAAATATGTCAAATTTTTTGAGTGATTTTTATTTATTTACTTTTCTTTCTGATATCAATGATTCTAAATAATTATAATAATTGAAATTCTTCATTCTGTTTTCTATTACATTGCTTCTATATATTAACTTTAGATCTTTTTATAGTTAATTAACTACTTTTCATTACAATTATTTTCCACCAAAATTTAATGACAATTTGAGGCAAAAGTTCAAAATTTACTTTAGTTTTTAAACAATTATTTTATAATAGAATTCAATAAATTTGTCTTGGTTTATTAGAAATTTAAGTTTAACTAATGAAAAATATTCTAAAAAATCATATTTCAATCATCTAAATATTAAAAAAATAATAACAATGTGAAGTACATTGAATTGGATAATGATAATAATGCCCCCCTCCCATTATTCAACCACACTAAAAAAGTAAATTAACAAAATCTTCAGTTTTTGAAGTTTAATCTTAGAATCTGAATGAATAATTATAAAATAATCACAAATCTACTAAATATTCTTCTAAAATTAAGAATTGTATTATAATTATTAAGTTATAACCAAAGATTATTTTGACAACTCATAAATGTCCATTTGATATGATTTTTTAGCATGTCAAAGCATTTGTTTACTGTAAATCTTTAAAAATAAAAAAATATTTCAAAAAAATATAAATGTAAACATAAAATTATTTACTTTTTATGGATTGTTTTGGAAATATTTTATCAAAGTTATTAAAATATTTAAATAAATTTTAGAAAACTATTGTTTTTTTATATGATTTAACCAGAACAATGAACAGAACATTTCCAAGTTTGGTTACAATATTAAGATCAAAGAATGGACCAAATGAAAAAATTAACATTTTCCTTGAAATTTACTTTGTAAGCTACTGATGCCTACATATTTTTTTAAAGCTAATGACTTAATATTTCTTTTAATTTACAGTTTTATTGGCAAAGTAAATGTTAAGAGAAAAAATAATATTACAAATGTCTAAAAGAAAATGGTGATTAATTTCAATAGTGGATAATGTGAAGTAAACAATAATAAAAGAGAATAATGTATAATTGGTATTGGAGAATGAAGAATCCATTTATAGAAAATAAATTAGTAAATAAGCATAAGATCAGTCTTGATTGATGATAGTCTTTTAAGACCATGTATAAATTAGCTTATATATATATGGATTTGTATTTTTATTGTGAATTACAAGAATGTTTTTTAACAAATAAAAATAAGAAATTGATAATTGCCATATCAAATATGATTGTGTATCAAGGAACTGAATAGAGTTCTTCATCGAAATGAAATATCAGTCATGTATCATGGATGAAACATGTAAAAAAATTGATAAAATTGGTAAATATTTTATAACCTTGTGTGCTTTAGAGGGTGAATTCCAGAGGTCAAAATTCATGGATTGATGCTCCAGGTATGTACTTGAACTTTTTATGACTATTTAAGTAATAACATATTTATGTATTTAAAAAAAAAATAGTTTAGATATTTTTTCATGTAAATGATTATATGATGAGGAAAATAAGCATGTTATTTATTTATAAAAGTGTAAATAATTTATAAATAAAATTCATTCAGGCATTCACATTTTATTTGGCTGTAATATATTTCTTTATCATTGTTATTTCATAACATTTTAAAATTATATTAGAAAAAATGGCTTAGTTGTAATTAAGCAGATTGCTTTAATTTTGCTAAATGATATTGCTTATATATCTTTACCATTTCAAAATTTTTCTAATTCATTTATATGTAGATAAATAAATCATTTGTTTGTTTATCTGTTCATCATTTAATTAATTTTAGATGCACCACCAGCCATTTATGATTTTTAGATGATCCACCAGCCATTTATGATTTTTAGATGCACCACCAGCCATTTATGATGTTGCTACTAATTTAGAGATATTTTGGCATGTTATGATGGTACTGCTATTGTTTCAGGGTTTTCTTTACTACTTTGCAGTTATCAATAATGTTTGTCTTTTGCATGTTTTTTTATTAGAAATTGAAACTGAAATTATTAGTTAAAAAATCTGAAGACCTCAATATCCTATAGAATTTACGCAAATTTCCCAACTCAAAAGATGCTGACTGTGATTTGATTAGTTAGAACATATTAGAAAGTAAGTCACAACTTGACCAATTGGTAGATTCTTTAGCTGCATGCTTTTTGAGCTTGCTGTTTCTTTAGTAATTTGGAAAGAAAAAATATAATTTTCAGAAACTTTTATATATTTAAAACTATTTTGCAACATATTGATAAAATAGTTATTGTAAACCAAAAAGGGACATAATTAAAATTATATTTTATTTGAAATTGTTTGTTTTTAAAAAGAAAAATAATAAAAACCATAGTTACAATAAATTATAATTATTTTTACTGACTAATAGGTATGTGAAATTTTAATAATACTAAGTGTAATTTAGAATTTTAAAATATATTTTAATTTTTTTATAATGTCTCAAACTAAATTTCATTTTTATTTTACAAATGGATTTTATATAAGAAATTTTTTGTTCAATATTTTTTGTGAATAGGCAAGGATATCAATATGATATATTGTTACATATTCAGTTTATTACTTAATTTTATTTTAAAAAGTTTAAATTTTATTTTTTAGATTGCATTTTGTTTTGAACTTATATTTGTAATAAATAATGTAAATATTATTAACATATATTGCAAATATGGCTGAATATGTCAGTAACATCTTTTAAATAAGAATGGGAGGAATTGAACCTGTAATAAGTTAAAGAAATAAATAATTTATGTGTCAACAAATTATTTTGTCATTATATTTTTATTATTTCAAAATTCTACATTTTACATTGCTTTTTGATATGGAAACTTTATTATTCTTTTTAATCATGTATAAGTGAATATTTTCATTTTATTTTTAAAAAAGCAAATCACACAAGAGATCACTAGATTAAATAGAAGTATTATTTTGATTTTATGCCTGAATACAGATTTATACTGATCTGACTAATATATTGATGAATGTTGATGTTATAATGAAGATTAAGGAATTATTTTATAGGAACATATATGAAGCACTTTTTTTAATTTCATTATGGTAACTAAAAATTGTGTGTTTGGAAACATAAAGAAATATTAACTTCAGATGATTCTTTGAAATCAGTGTTTCCATCTAGACAGAGATATTTAAACAATTATATTTTTAACAATAAAAGTATAATTAAAGACAAAATATGCATAGATAAGTACTAATTAAAAATTTAATGTAATATATTTTGTAACAATTTCTGATTGTTGTGACTTGATTGATGTTTTTAAATTGTTTGTCTGATTTAAATGAATTTCTGTAAAAAAATGATATGACCAAATATTAATAATTATATTAACTGTATGATATTTGCATAAATCAATAAAGATTATAAGTAAATGAAATTAATATTATATCACCATTATTTAAAAACATTGCCATTTAAATTATGTATGGAAAGGGGGTGGGGATTTAGTAAAGAATGACAAAAATATAGTAAAATTTATCAAGTATTATTCAGGTATAAGATAATATATATTGATTTTTATTAAAATAATTTTTTGTTGTTTTCACATGTGAAATTGAAGTACATTGGATGCTAAATGCGCTTTTTCAATAATAATAATAATAATAATAATAATAATAATAATAATAATAATAATAATAATAATAATAATAATAATAACAATAATAATAATAATAATAATAATAATAGTAGTAGTAGTAGTAGTAGTAGTAGTAGTAGTAGTAGTAGTAGTAGTAGTAGTAGTAGTAGTAGTAGTAGTAGTAGCAGTAGCAGTAGCAGCAGCAGTGCCATATAATAAAAAAAGAAAGGCATACCAATGCCAAATGAGCTTAGATCAATATCTATGGGGCCACTTCCTATTAAAATATTGGAAAAGATTAAAAAAAGATAAGATTGAGCCCTATATTTTACCAACCATCAGTCAATCACAATTTGCGAAGAAGACATCATCAACATTGCAAGCAGCATTGTTATTCAGGACCATGATGGTAGCCACTAGGGTGAGGAAGAAATACAGTACAGTGGTGATGCAGATAGATATTGCTTCAGCTTTCAATTAAGTGAGAAACCCTGTGCTACTGGATATGCTCAAGCAGACTAAAATACCCAAAGCTCTGCTATATTTGACTGCAAACTTGATACTGAGCAGAGAACTTTATGTTACTATGAATGGCAGAAATTCACCCTCATTCATCCCAACACAATCACTATCCCAGGAGTCTCCTCTGTGTGCATTAATGTTTATTTATTATATCAATTCACTTATTGAAAAGTCAATAGCACATTCATTGGAGTTCAAACACCTGGTACAACATTGAAGATTGCATGTCTCACATACATGGATGATATCACAGTTTACTTGACATCCAAGAAGCAAATACCACAGCTTCAAGCAGTGCTTGAACAATTCTCAAAACAATATGAAATGAGAATAAACTTAGAAAAGACTGCAGCCTGGATGCTACTCACTGGAGGGCCACGTGGGCTAATGTATCAAGCAAAACCTACTCCATTTTTAGGCTTTCCTTTTTTTAGGAGTCACTGGAATGAGATGTCAGATCCAAGCCAAGCTCAAAGAAGAAGTCAAAAGCATAGCTGAATCACTCTCAAAGGCATATTTGTCCATATATGCAAAGGTACAACTGATTAACAAGCTTATAATAACCAAGATAACATATTATATGCCTGTAGTTGAATTTTCAAAAAAAATTATGGCATGCATTAATTCCATATGTTGCAAGCTCATCTGGGGGAAAAAAGACGGTGGCAATTTCAATAGCAAAACTCAATCACCCTCTTACAGCAAATGGACTGGGGTTGCATAGCTTACAAACATTTCAAACATTCAAAACAATGAATGCTATAATTGGTATACTCACTCAATTTCCTAAATTAAGACACGTAGAGCAGATAACACCTACAGATAGGCCTCCTCCACAAGATTGTTTTTTGGCAATCATCATCTACCAATGCAGGAGAGAAAGAACAATCCCGGATCAATTTGAATAAAAGTATAAATATTGGGAAATATATAAGTTTATACATCAAAATAATCACAATGAGGAGATCCCATCAATACTAGAAATCAGAAACAAATATTTGATCAAGCAATATAAAAGATGGCAACTAGAACCTAAGTTCCTAAATTTTATAATCAAAATGAATTTGAATGCTTTACCTACTAAATATTTTTTACATCACAGAAGAATGTACAGGTTAGTTGATCCTTTCTGTGGCCTTTGCCATGTGGCTGAGGAGACTTTATAGCATATAATTTTCAACTGCAAGGCCATGGAGCAGACTAGATGCATTCTGCTGGGGAAATATAGAAAACAAAACACTACAATGATGCAAATTATATCAACTTACAAAGGCAGGTCTGTACCAGCCATAAGGGCCTCAACGTTTGTCTTATATGCACTTCGGTGCACTAGGTATGCATTCGTATTGGGTAATAACCCCAGAAGGCATCCAGCCACATTTGAGAATAAATTAATTAAAATTCAAGTTAGAGACAAGCAGATCACCAGCCCGGATTTTTATGCAGCTACTTGGTCCCTGATCAGACAAACAGCAAAGTTATACATAATGGACAATCCAGCATATTATATGTAGACAAGAATTATGTTTTAAGCTCATGTAAATCCAGAAAGAACTCTATCAATAATAACAATGTACATGTTAAAATTTGTAATCAACTTGTAGTCAGTTAATTTATTATGTAACCACTAATGTTGTATTCTTTTGAGACAATACTAATACATTTCTATTATTCCCATGACTTAAAAAATTCTGTCTACAAGCATAATATATTAATTTGTACAATTTTGTATTTTAAATGAGCTGGAGATTTGAAATTCAAAATATTAAGTGTTTCAAATTTTTTAATGACACAATAGTTATCTAGGTTATAATTGTTTAATTTTGAGTCATAGATAAGCCATACGTTTTGAGATTAAATCAATAAAAAAAATTAAATAGAAACTTATTAAATAATAGGAACACTAACCATTAACTACCATCAAATTGTATGTGATTCCTGGTGATCTTGTTAATTGTATTCTTAACTTTCATACGCATTTTGAGTAGCAATCAAAAGTAGTTGATAAATACTTTCTTCTATGCAGATTTAAATAGTGTTTTGCTTTTGATGCAATTCATACCAATTGCCATCAACATTTTTCAAAATTACAACTTTCAAATAGAGATATTAGGAGTGAGACTTAAAAACATAAATAAAACAAATACAAGAAAGCATTGCAAGATAGAAGATAAGAAATGCAGTTATTTTTTTAAAATTATTGTTAAAATTATATGATGAAATTTTATTTATATTTCAAAATTAGAATGAAAATTATAATATATAGATGAAAATTATTACATATAGCTATCACTCATATTATTAATTATGAACCTATAGTGAGAATAATTCTAATTAAATTATTATAATAATAAATTTTGTTTGTAAATTTAGATAATGGATTTTTTTATATAAAAATTCCAAATATTTGATAATGTTTTACATTTATATTTATAAACTGAGTTTTTTCAATTGAAGATGTAATATCTAAGGCTAAATCTGGGTTGTTCAAATGTGTGTGCGTGTATGAATAATATAATTTTAAAATTTAAATCTGAAATGTTGTTTTTGATGAATAATAAATTTATTTTGCTGAAAAACAATTTAAATTAACTCATGCAACATATCGTTTTTCTGTTGATTTGTAAACGGAACAAAATGGCATAAGTTAATTTGTTTATGAAGATTTCTGATTTTTTTTATTTTAATTTAATTTTGAAATTTAGTAGTAAATGAAATAATTATTATTTAGATATAATTCAAATTATTGTCCTAATATGAATTGTTTCCAAAATATCAAAGTAATATTATTATTTAAATTATCTTTACTCATGTTGCATGATAAATTGTTTTTGTTTTGGGCATTATGTAATAATAAGGTAGGAAGCATTGTAGATCTATTATATAATGATCCATTTTTATTGCTTGGTTGTATTATTTTATTGCTTAGATACCATAATCTGCATTCAGATAAGAAATTTAGCATACACACATTTAACATTAAACATGTTGTCAATTTTAAAAATACATGATTATACACGAATAAATGAATGTTTAAGTAGACATTTTAATCATATATATGTTACTTTATAGCAAGTCATCATGTAACTGCCTTTTCTGTGATAAGTAATACATTGTCATGTATATTACATTTTTTAAAGTTAAATTCAAACATTTCTGTGCATAGGCACATAGCTATAAAATCTGTTAACTTTGATAAAAATAATGTTGTTTTACTATATTATCTTTTTATCAGAAAAAATAATGATGATTACACACATTTTGATATAAAAACATGTATATTATGTTTTAAATAAATTAAATTATACTTGGAGCAATATATATATAATCATTAAAATCAATGAAAACTTAGACAATCCCCATATCAATAACAATTAGCAATCTCAACCTGTTGTCAAGGCAACCTATTTTTAGAAACTCATAATTGATACTGAATGTTTTAACAGTATTTTAGATATATATTTAAATAAATATAATCTATGATGTAAACAGGTTAACAAAATAATTGAAAACTAGCATTGCAAACTGAAATCATGTTATTTAGCAGTAGTATATTTCTGACATATGTTTTATCAAAAGCTTTAAAATTCATTTATAGCCTTTAACACATACATGCATTTACAAAGCATACATAATAATAAGACAAATGCATTATTTATAACAGTCTTATTAATGTATTGGAATAAAATTACTTTTCATTAATGGTGAGTAAATTTTATCAAGAGCTAAATAGTAAAATTTTATTCATCCATATCTTTCTTTCATCATTCTCTGTATAGATTTCCATAATGAGTTATAGACTTTTTCATATAATTATTTCGCATTTTTTACATATTATACTTTTATATGCATAAAGATTATAAAATAGAGACTCAGTAATAGATTTTTAAATGTTATTTTAAAATCCCTTCTCTAATCTAAGCATTTCCATAATCCTTCTATTCTAGAAACTACATTTCATTTTTATAGTGCTAATAATTAATTGAAATGATCATAATTGAAGATAATGAGTTGATACTGGAAAGTCAGCTTGATGAACATGGTTGAAATTTCTATATCAATAGTGTTAATAACATGTAATTGTGATGATAGCTCAATAAAACCACTACTAATTTTATTTAGTGGTATATATTAATTTTAAGTTGCATATGATTGGATAATTATTATGTTATCTTAGTGTATATAATTGTTAAAATAAAATTTCTATGTGCAGTTTATATTGAAATTTGAAAACACACATAGAAAAGAATTATTATTTATTTAATTGATTTTTATTATTTCTAATATACAATTCTAAAAAAGATGATAATGTTGATTTATAAAATTTTCAGTACTTTTTTATACTTTTATATGTAATTAGTATAGTTTACCCATATTCTGATATTCTATATTGTTTTAATGTGATAATTATAATCAGAGATATTTTAGCATAACATAATCTTTATGTTTTCTTATGCATGATGTTACCCATCAAATACATTATGTAATTATGGAACTTCCTATAGTTATGTCAAGATGCTTAGTTCTTTAATATATTTTCACTTAATAGTCATAAACAAGTGATAACAATATATCTATTGCAGGAATATATTTCCATCAGATGACAATACAAACTTTAATTTAAAACATGCCTTTGTATAAATTTAACTATTCCTAGCAGTAAGATTTCAATTTTATTTAAACCACTTAGAAGTCAATAGCTATTAATAATAAAAAGACAGAGGTTATAAAAAGAATATTTTTTCTAAGTAGAGGTTGTGCAACATAGACTTTTGTTTATGTTATAATAAACAGGAGAATAAGATTACAGTTAATCTACATTTCTTTTTATTATTTTTTTGAAAATTATTAAATAATTGTTTTTTATTCAATATATGATGTTTACATTTAGATTTTATTTGAATACATTAACTCCTTAGCAGAAAATTAATCAAGTAAAAATTTAAATAATGTCAAGCAGGAAATATTTATTGTCAATAAAGTTTATTTTTGTGTAATATTTTGAAATTAAATTTCAATGAATGTTTTCATTATTTGAACTAATGCTTTAAAAATTATCTTAAATATACAGATTTTTTAGAGAGGAAAAATATTTTTTATTCGATTATTTTTTTGTTAACTTAAAAATTTAAACATTTTTATCATGTTCATTATTTCTAACTATTTAGCTTTTTTATTTGAGTTTTCAGACTTTCAATTTTTGAATTTATATTTTAATGAAATTATAAAAAATGTATAGTACAAATGAAGAAAAAATTTTTTATGTCAAAATATACAATCAATATAGAGCATTCCCAGAAAAAAATATTTGAGACTTAAAAGTATGCCAAAAAGGTATTTAAAAAGTTAAGATTACTCAACACATATTGCATATCTAAGGTCCAAGAGATATATAAACAAGATTTATTCAAAAATTATATTGTTAATAATAGGATATTACTCAGATAATGTGCAATAGGAATTGATTAATATAATCTTTAAAGAATCATATTTATTAAATATGATATTATTTGTGAACATCCAAAATCTATTATGTAATCCAAACTAAATATTATATATGTTACCATTATAATTAAAATCAGTATGTAATTTGAAGATAAAAAAATATATTTAACAATAATAATAAAGCTATTGATTAAATATACCAAATTAAACATTTTAAAAATTTTCATTGTTTTGAAAATCTTAACTTTCTTGGCTTAAAAACAAAGGTGATCCTAACTCTGATTATAATATCCAAAATAAAGTAATCACATGTAAGCAATTTTAATCAAGAAATAATGATCTTTATGTTTAAAGTTTCAAAAAATAATCACTGGATGAAGATTATTTATATGTTCTGTTTCATAATTTTATTATACATTGCTGTAGTTTTTTTTTTTTTGCAATACAACCTATCAACTTATAAGTTTTTTTTATTTTGCTTAATGAAACAGCCATTAAAGTTTAATATAAGAGTTAAGATAAAGTTTTCAAGTTGATAAAATTGATAACAACAACAAAAAAATTATCTTCCCTGTTTTTGATTTACTAAAACTTGTTTTTGAAATGAAACATTTAACACAATCATCTGTATAGTTTAAATATTGAATTAAAAAATTGAAATTAATAGGTTCATTTTAAAATCTCAACCTTCAATGTTATATCATTTTTATGGTTGTTTTATGAAATCATTTAGAATGTATTTCAAAGATAACTGTTTTTAATATGGAAAGCAAAATTGGAGCTACTGCTTTGTTTAATATCATCCAGTTACCTCAGAAATTTTAACCATCAGTTATAGCAGTTTTTCTTATTTTTAGTATCGAATGCATAAACTGTGTAATATGAATAAATTTTGATATATAATCAGTTAAAGTTAAATTCAATTATCCCCACTAAAGTGTGAAAATATCTTGACCAAGTCAATGAAGCAATGTTTAATTGCCTTTTTTTCTTTTGTGTTTGTCTAACAACAAAAATGAAAAACATGTTTATGGTGCTTATTAAATCTCTAAAACCATAGTGAATATCTAATAACAATTTATTTATGATTAGAAGTAAGATACTTAGAAAAGTCCATAATTTTCTGTAGTGATTAACATTGATATTCTATGATCATTATTGCAATCTGTTCTACCTCTTTTAGGATTATGATATCTTTGGGCCCATGTATTTCTCTTAGTGGCACATAAAATATCTCAAGTTACCATGGTTTGTAGATGATGGCATCTTCTTTGCAGATTTAATACACTTTTCTTTTTTTGTCTTTTTGTTAGTTGGTGAACTTTTGACTAAAAATCTTTCCTATTATTGCTTGTAATGTTTATAAAATTATGTATTTAATTTATTATTTGCAATTGGAAAATGTATCCTTTTAATCAAATCAATAATAATAAAATGATTATTATAAAATTGAGCACAATTCCTCTTTTTAATAAATGTAAGGATAGATCTTATTAAAAAAAAAACAAAAAACATTTCTTAAGAATCTTATTAACAAAAAAATCTAAAAAAAAAAATCTGTGATTCTTAAAATTGAAATTGGCAATTTTAATGTTAATAATTGTTGAATTGTATATAGTTTTAAAAAATAGAAATCAAATTTCATACCATTATGTTTTTAAAATAATCTAATTTGTTAGTGATCATCCTTTCTATATACATTTTTTTCCATTCTGGTTTTTAATTATAATGTAATCTATTAAGTGCCACTATTTTGATATATCCAGATATTTTATATCATATAAAGTTGCTAGACTGAGTGAATGAGTAGTTTTTACACAATTTTCATTAGTTAAATTTTCGTGTATGAGTAGAAAAAAAGTTTTCTATAAAATTAAGCAGAAATGAGTTTAAAAAAGTAAAATATGCCATTTTTTTCATTAAGATATAAGAAATTAGATAGAAAGTCTAGTAAAATATTTTAGATTGACTCCTCAGTGATTTAATCATTTAATTGACTTTTTTTTATAATTCAATGAAGCCCTACAAAACATATTGCTCATGTGAGTTGTCTCACTAATATTGCTTATAATTACTTCTGACAGTTTTGACTATCCAGAAGTCTTCATCAAAGCATTCTCAAATTTCCTCTACTTTTAAATAACTGATTTAAAAGGTAGAGGAAATTTGAGAATGCTCTGATGAAGACTATTGGATTGTCAAAACTGTCAGGAAAATAAAGAAGTTTTGTTAATTTTTTTTTTTTTTGCTTTAAAGTGTATATGTGAGAAGTTATTATAAGCAATTTATATGAATGTATGAAGAAATGTAAACAAAGTAAAGGAGAAGAATAAGAATAATTATATCACTAACAAAAGTTTATGTGAAATGTATATATTTTTATTTATGGTTTTTGATATATGATTTTAAAATTTTTATTGAAGATTGTCATATCGATTATTTACATCTTTATTGCATTGATGCATATATAATCAGCAAGAAAAGACAAATACCTTTTGCAGGAGATCTTAATATATATATATATATATATGATAAACAAAAATGCAAGTTAAAACACTTGCTAACGCTTGTATTTATGTCCACAGATGGCGTCCTACCAAAAACACCTATCAAGCGTATTTTCGTTTACATAAACGTCAGAGTAGTTAGTATTCACTATCTCTAACTATAATTCCACTTTCAGATCATGATTTCAAGCTATTTGCTATCGTCAGTGAAAGACAGGAATAAAGAAACTAGATCTAAACACTAACTCTGAGCGTTTATGAAACAATTTCTATTCAGCTTGCAAGCGTGAATTTTTTAGACACGTAATGTCTTCAAACTCAGCATAGCAAACCAGATAGCTATATGGGTCTGATCTCAGTTCAGCATCACCACATAGTAGAAGCCTCTGCAATCTATATCATTGCAAGAAAGACCTCAAAGGTACATTTATGATAAACAAAAATGCAAGTTAAAAAACTTGCTAACGCTTGTATTTATGTCCACAGATGGCGTCCTACCAAAAACACCTATCAAGCGTATTTTCGTTTACATAAACGTCAGAGTAGTTAGTATTCACTATCTCTAACTATAATTCCACTTTCAGATCATGATTTCAAGCTATTTGCTATCGTCAGTGAAAGACAGGAATAAAGAAACTAGATCTAAACACTAACTCTGAGCGTTTATGAAACAATTTCTATTCAGCTTGCAAGCGTGAATTTTTTAGACACGTAATGTCTTCAAACTCAGCATAGCAAACCAGATAGCTATATGGGTCTGATCTCAGTTCAGCATCACCACATAGTAGAAGCCTCTGCAATCTATATCATTGCAAGAAAGACCTCAATGGTACATTTATGATAAACAAAAATGCAAGTTAAAAAACTTGCTAACGCTTGTATTTATGTCCACAGATGGCGTCCTACCAAAAACACCTATCAAGCGTATTTTCGTTTACATATATATGTATATAGTTGAGAAATAATAATTTCAGTTATTTATTATTTTATACTGGATTCAGAAACATTAGTAAATAAAATATTTTATTATATATTTTATTTTTATCAACATATAACAATTTTTTATCTTTTTAGTGATGACTAATGAGGTTTTAAAAATTATTATAAATACCTTAATGTACAACACATAAATTCCATAATAAAATTTATTGTATCATAAATGAAAAATAACAGACAACAATCATTTTATTAAACAAAGCAAAACTCTCTCCATAGAGTAGTGCCACCCTGTGCCAATCAGATCAATCAATGGATGCCAGAAGGCTTGTGCATAAAATCCCTATCTAATGCCTACTCATCCAATATCCCCAGACTAGTTTCTGGCTTGTGGACATCATCAGTGAGGAGCTTTGGATCTGAGAGCACTGCACCTAGATCTTAGGATCTATTCAATCCTCCAACAACCACCTTTTGTCTCCACTTAACTACAAAACCATGAGAATGAAATTGAAAACACAGTAATATTTTCAATCTAAGCTCAATAGCTTATATAGTCATATGGGTCTGAACTCAATTCAGTAGCCATACATTTTGGTGTCTTTGGCTCTTAAAAAACCATAGTCACCACTATCCTATTAGGCAGGATTAGTGTTAAACCACTAAACATCACATGATCACTATCTCATACTAGCACATAATTGTAATTAAACAAGGCAAAACTCTATCCATACAGTAGTGCCACCTTGTGCCAATCAGATTGAAAATATTACTGTATTTTCAATTTCATTCTCATGGTTTTGTAGTTAAGTGGAGATAAAAGGTGGTTGCTGGAGGGTTGCATTAGATTCTAAGATCTAGGTGCAATGCTCTCAGATCCAAGGCTCCTCACTGATGATGGCCACAAGCCAGAAACTAGTCTGGGGATATTGGATGATTAGGCATTAGATAAGGATTTTATGCACAAGCCTTCTGGCATCCATTGAGTACTCTGATTGGCACAGGGTGGCACTACTGTATGGAGAGAGTTTTGCCTTTGTTTAATAACAATTATGTGCTAGTATGAGATAGTGACCATGTGATGTTTAGTGGTTTAACAATCATTTTAGTGATCATTTATGAATATATTTCAGCAGTTACAACATACTTTTCAGTTTATTTAGTTTTTAGAAAAATTTTACAGGGTATTCATTTTGTTGGAGAAGAAATTGAATATAAATATTTTCAGCTTTATTCAGGTGTGATCTTATGGATTCAGATATTGATTTCAATGAACTATGAAAGGAATGTTATCAGCATAGCCATTCTAAATATAGAAATTAAAAAAAAACAAATATTGTCTATTATGTGAAGATAAAACTGAGTTTATATTAAAGAAAGCTATAAAAATAGTACAATTCTGGATCATACAAATGATATGTTTGGAAACTAATCATACATTTGTATTATATATTAATAAAGAAAATAAAGGATGATGAAATAAGATTTTATTATGAGTGATATTGAATGAAAATTGACGAGGATGGTTGATGTATACCAAAGTTACAATGATCATTGAGGAATTTAATGCTCAATTTGTTAGTCTATTATCGTAAAATACAATTTTCATGAATCTAAAGGCAAGGTTTGATTTCTTTTATGCTAGAACTATTACTGATTAAACCAGAAACACCTGAAGCAGAGAAGAGAATAATACTACTGGAAACATCGTATATACTACTCTATGTGCTAATAACATATAATTTTTTAAATGTTAGGTGATGGAAATAGTTCAGTATATAATTAATACTAAAATTTCATCTTCACAAACATTAATGACATATGATGTTGTTTTTTTTAGACATTTGTTCATTGAAGGCTGTCAAATTATATGTGCGAGGTGCTTTTTAAAAATACTTATCAAATCATAAAGTAAGTTGGAGCATGAGTGCAGATTTCCTGGTTTATGTTATTATGACAGATAAATATTTGGCTTATTAAAAATGGTACTGTTGTTGAAGTCTTCCTGACACACATTGAGCTTTAATATATTAATACCAATGTCATTAATCATAGGAGGAAATGATTAGTGTTATAATATTAATTCACAATTCTGAGTCACAAAAATAGCTAGAAAATATGCATATTGTCATTATTTGATTTGAAGATAAGACATGTTTGGAGAGATTAATGCAATCATAAGGCTTTTTCTGTCATGATGAAAAATATCATTAGTAAGAAGATTTTATGAAGAATTAAATGAATTAATATTTTGTCTGAGGATTCTGGTGAAGACTACAAGGCAGATTCAACTTTTACATTTTTCTATCTTTCAGATAAAGAGGAAAATAAACAAAATAATGTATGTTAGATGCAGTCTTCATATTTATAAAGATCCAGAAAAGATCAAAATAGTATAATAAGAGAAACAAAAGCTTGTTAAGTCTGTACAAAATACTAAAATGAGTAACTTAAGCAAATCAGTTGAAAAGCAGCAATAAGATTTATCATTAGAATAACTGTATTTTATTCTCATTCTATGGAAGGGTTATTATGTGGGGTATACTGTGAAATAGGTTGCAAGATATATATTTAACTTTATTTGTTCAGTCTGTTGAGATCATAATGCAATATGTTACTTTCCTAAATTATATTCCTACATAATTTTACACTATTTTATATATAAATTTATATCAATCTAATTTATATCAATTTATTTCTTACATTAAAATCTGTGTCCCCAAATATATATGTGTAAGAAACAAATTTAAAGCATTGAATTGCTTCTATTTGCCAAGTTATTTTTATTTAGAGCATTTTGATTCTATAATGAAAAATAAAAAGTGAATTGTGTGAGTGCTGTTGTTCAAGTCTGGAAATAAAATTATTTTTCATATTTAATATCTATATAAGCAATGCAAGATTATAAATTTTATATGATATATTAGCAGAAATTACTTAGATAAAATCGTATCTTTCATATCATTTAACAAGGGGAATAGTTTTGGCTAATATGTTGTAATGTTAGGTTTAGTCTTTTAAATAGTATAATTGCTATAAATTTATATTTAAAGGCATTTATCTGGTGGTGAAAATAATTTATAGTCCAAATTAATTTTAGAGAATTCAATTTTATCAGCCATGATATTCAGTATATATTTTTTATTTTGAAAATTATAAAAATAATACAAGCTACAATTTGGTAAATAACATATTAGCCATGGGTGACACAAGTAAAAGGATTTACAAAGCAACATCCTGGGCAAATGGACATATTAGATTCTGAGCTTTTGAAAACATGTTTTTTGCTATTCTTTGGGTCAAAAGAGCAGTTTTACAAAAGATATTGCAAAGAATTTCATTTTTTGGCAATAAATAGATTGCAAACTTCAGACTGTAGCTTTTAGAAAGAATTCAGTTATTTAGTAATTATTTCAGAGGTTAATTCACCAAATAAATTAGCAATGGCTCTATTAATAAATCCTGACTGCATCAATTTGAAAAAAAAAATATCTTTCAGTTTTCAGAAGTAAGGTAACATACTACTAGTGTGAAAGAACCTTTCACTATATTTTTATTTGCAATAAGAGCAAACCATGAGTATGTTTGGGCTATTTCAAGTTAACCAGCAGTGGAAAACAATCTCAATGAATGGATAACTTACCAAGACCTATTATGGAGTCTTAAATTGAAGCTGGTTGCTTTGATTCCTCATTGTATATCTACCAACCAGGCACTGAAATTGATTTGTAAAGTTACCAGTGGATGATTTACATAAGGACATAGAAAAATTTTCAGCTCAAGTAAATTTTTGAATATATATATTTAATTATCAATTTAAAAAAACATAATTGAAATAGACAACTTAAATTCAAATAGATTAATTAACACATCAAACCATGATGCTGTTCCTTATAGGAACCTTATCAAGATGTTCTCTCTTTTAGAGTCATGTGATAACTTATTTTACAGCAATTGTGATAATACTCTCTTCCTTTGGTAGACTTTAATATATTTTATTAATATCAAATGAATCAATTATTCTATTTCTGCTCAATTTTACAGTATTTAATTTTTAATACAATATTTACTAAAACTATTGCAGTGACAATTTTTTTTATGTATTATATTACATAATTTTTTAAGAACTTAACTATTAATGTCTAAGATTAATCTTACTCACATAGTATCCTTATGTGTTTAATCTTTCCTAATACACATGGATGTTTAAAAGCTGGCTGATATAAAAACCTGTACTTTTTTTTCATTAACTGTTTCATTTTCATATAACTTAATAAAACCTTATACTTTGTTTTACTTTTGATTTCTGTCACTTTATTTATCCTAAATTTAATATGCTTGCTTTATTCTATTTTTTAAAATTTTCCTTTTATATTTCACTTTATTTTAAAACATTTATTTTGTTACTATTTTTACTTTTTCCACAATTTGATTTATAACAGACCTCTCTTTCCATTCCTTTTTATTATATTTATGCTTTTTAATTATAATAACATTATTTATATTTAAATTAATTATTATTAATCATATTTACGTAGACCATCTCTATAAAAAAAGACGAAAATATAAGAAACTTCAAAATTTTAATTCGAAAAACCTAGGATTAAAATATAGTTTGTGACAAAGTGTTTTTCTTTTTGTTTGAAGAATTTGGAGATAGTATTCCTGCCTTTTGTAAGAGTAAATCTAGATTTTATATATGATTATGACGTTTAATTTTTAAAATTTTTTAATTACACTAATGATTTTTTTCTCTCCATTTTTTTATATGTTAGCATTTAAAGGATGAATCTGTGGCATTAGAAATATTTTGTCAAGTCTGTAATTTATTTAATAATAATTTCATGAACATTCGTGACTTAATATGAAATAAAGTAAAATTAAAAACTAATGTTTACCTAAGAAATAGATATATATCTGATGAACATATGATTTCAAACTACTTAATGTATGCGTATGTAAGCATGGTTTCGTTATATTGATTTCTTTGTTAAAAATCTGAGTCAATAAAGATGCTGTTGTTTGTTAATCTGGTCTATGCTCACTTTATCTTCATTATCACATATGTACAGCTTGTTTATTTTTGATTAATTAATTAAAATTAATTATGGTGTGTAATTATCATTATTTGTGCATATGCTTTATGCTAGCTAAAGCATGGAACCAATAATAAGGAAAAGTTAATTATATAAATACAGAAAATATGGAATGAAATCTGTAGGATAGTCTTTCATTAGAGGATTGTGCTTGAAAATTAGTTGCCATAGTTTCACATAACTCTGCAAGTTATTATTTAGTGGGGGGGGGGGACTACTTTTACAGTATATCATCAGATACTATTTATTTATGTTTTTTTGATTTTTGCCCTTATATACTATTTTATTAATTGTGATTTCTATTAAGAAAATAAAGTGGTATATATGTAATGGTAATTATTATAAAATCTATTAGGACATTAAGAAAGAAATATTTACTACTTTAAATCTTTTATCATATAGTATTTCCTTTAAGTAACCATATTTTCAACAATTATATGTTCTATATAGACCAAATATCTGAATTGATTTATATCAACATCGATTTCTTATCAAGGGTGTTTATTTTTCACAGTCATTTGCAAGGAAATATTTAGGAAATTCACATAAAATATTGATTCTGTCATAGATTTGATAAGTTCTTCTAATCTACCATAATAAGGATAAGTTACATTAATATTAGTTATATTTCATATTTTGTGTTTTAAAAGGCAATAACAGTATACATATGGGCAATTCCTGAAGTTTTTGATAAAATTCTAGTCCAAACCTAATTTACTTTAGTGTTGGTATAGAAAAAACTAATTTTTGCAACTTTGTATGAAATTCATATTTTGAAATATATCTCTTGAGTTGTATACAGGCTTTACTTAGTGAACATTCAAAAGTTTATATATGATATTAGATAATGGGTGATGAATTAGTGAGAATTCTGATATTATTAATAGCGTTTTACACATTTTATGTCAGGCCACATCTTTTGATATATGAAAAAGGAATAAGCAAATGAATCAAAAGTCATTTCATAGTGTGCATTCAGTATGCCCATAATATTTTTTAATAATTGTGAATCACAAACCCAAAATATATGTATATTCGTAAACTGGACATAGTGCTCAGCAGAAAATTAAGCAAATATTAAGATGTTCAATTTACCATATGGCCACAAGTAATTGTAAACTGTTTTCAAGAGTTTATGTTAGATAACTTTCTTATATATAGAATATAAGTTAGGATAATTCTTGATTAGTTTATATCATAGTTTTATTTTAATTTTTTGTTGCTTCTCTTATTGTTTAGATGGGATATTGAACAATCTGTTTTTATGGGATTGAAATAAAATTTCATAGACATTTTGTAATCTTTTCAATGAATTCAAAACTATGACATTTTTTTCTTTTCTGCTATATCAAAGATGATGAATAAGTGAACTACATTTTTTGAAATACCATTCTGTTAAAGTCTATGCTTGTTATTATTATTAATATAATTTATATTTCCAACATTTTAAATTTATAATTTAGATAGTAGGAATGCTATAAACTTGGTTATAATAGTAATAAATGACTTAAAATATAGGGTTTAAAGATGGAATTCTGTAGAGATTTACTAATTGTTGTTATTTATGATCATTTATAATATAATCTACTATATAATTTTAATACAATGGATATCAATAAAAATAAACATTCAGTAGATTTGAATTTAATTTATTTTAATGCATTGTTTCTTTAAGAGATAAAGATCTAAAATTGTAGTTAATGAAAGAAAGAACAGTTATTTACTTCAAAATAAGAATTTATTTTGAAATTATTGTAATTATAATATTTTGTAAACAAAAATATTTATTCTTAAATTTTATATTTAAATTCAAGTAATAATGTCATTTATTAAAACTGATTAGAACTGAAACTTGGTCTTAAAGTAATGATTTAAATTAATTTCATTCATAAAATATTTTTTTATTATTATTGATTTCAAGTATTTTCAAATAGAAACAAAAACATTTTTTAAGTTAAAAATTGTACAAGTTGGTTTGGGAGGTAAACCACTCATAATTAAGGAAATCGTTTGCTGACATCAATTAGTACTGGCCTTTTTTTTTAAAAAAAAAAAACCCACAGCAGGTGATCTGAAAGGAGATTCAAGAAATTTAAAAAGCAGATATCTGTTTTAATATTTTTCTCAGTAAAATATTATAAAAATTTAAAATGTTCAAAGTTTAATGAGTCAAAAATTGTATATATAAGCAGTCTAAATATATAACAGATTTTAAAAGTAATTATTAATACCATGGAGTGAGTAACTCAATCTTTATTACGACTTAATTTCAAGTTCTGACCATCTAATTCCATCCAAGAAATACCAGTTGTTATTTTAATGTTTATCTATGATAATCAAGAAAAAGAAAACGCACTGCAGATTAAGAATTTTTATTAGTCATAGATTAAATGTAAAAAAAAAAAAAAATCGGATTCAAAGATACATCTTAAAGCATGTTTGAATAAAATTTTAATTGAGGAAATGATTAAAACTGAGCAGTACTAATTTTAATATTACTTTTATGTAAAGTTTAAAAACTTATAATGAGCATTATATAGGTTAAATGGCTGCAGAAAGGAGTTTGCTATTAACTGAAAGGAGACCCTTTGATTCCTCTTGGAGGCCTTAAAGGAACCGAGCAGGGCAAATTCCTAATGTCCACTCCATACGTTCTTGTCGTTGTAGCTGTTATTACTATGTGATTATTCATAACATGGATGGGCTGCTCACCAACATGCATTAGCCAGCGTGGTGAGTTTATTGGCTTTTTACCTCTGAGTTTAAGATCAAGAAACACCATGGTCTTTCTTCTCAGTGCCTGATAAGGCAGAATGAATGTTTGTGTAAATGATAAATATTTTTCCAATACATATATACAATTATGACAGACAAAAATAAAGCATGGCCCTTATTCCCAGGAGGCTGTAAAGTCACCAACCAAGGCAGCGGTTGGTGGCCAAAGGCGGAGGGTGCTAAGAATCCCCTGATTGTGGACCAAGGCTGCCATTTGATGACGACTTTTTATTTAGGTACTTACAACTGCAGATCACTTTCAAGTGAAGGAAGATTGCAAGAATTAGAAGAAGAATTGTCTTATATTAAATGGGACATTATTGGACTCTGTGAAGTTAGAAGAAAAGGTAAAGAAACAATTGATTTAAAAAGTGGACATATACTCTATTATAAAGGCACACATATTGGAAATACAAATGGAGTAGGATTCATTATAAATAAAAAGTGTAAGAACAATATTGTGGAGATTGATGGTGTATCGGACAGAGTTGCAAGACATTAGTTATACAACTTAAATAGCAGATACCAAATGCAGATAATTCAGTTTATGCCTTAACAAGTTCTCATAGTGATGAAGTAGTAGAAGATTTTTATATGGATGTACAAAAGGCTTTTGATCAGAGTAAACAACATTTTAAAATTGTTATGGGAGACTTTAATGCTAGAATTGGTAGACAAATGAAAGATCAAATTGCTGTAGGTAGTTTTGGTTATGGTAATAGAAATGAGAGAGGACATAGACTTGTGGAGTTTGCAGAAAAAGAAAAACTTTATATTATGAATTCATTTTTTGAGAAAAATGTTAAAAGGAAATGGACATGGAAGCATCCAAATGAAGGTACATCAGAATTGGATTATATTTTGACTAACAGGAAATACATATTTCAAGATTGTAATGTTCTTAATAAATTTAACACAGGAAGTGATCATCAATTAGTAAGGGTAAATTACATGTTAATGTAAAACTAGAGAGACAAAAATTATTAAGAAAAACAATATTTACAGTTGATATTCCTAATCTTCAGACACATTCTAATGAATTTAAATTAGAACTTACAAATAGGTTTCAAGTGTTAGGAGATTTTGAACATGAATCAGATATGAATGAAATTAATATGAAAATAACTGATACACTTTTAAAAACTGCAACAAAGATAGCTGGTAGAAAAAAGCAGCAATTGACTAATAAAATTTCTACTGAGACTAGAGAATTTATGAAGAAAAAAAGGAATATGAAGATATACAAAAATGATGTATTAAAAAGAATTGAATATCTCGAATTTTGTAAAATGGTACGGAAAAGAGTCGAAAATGATATAAGAAAGTATAACTGTGAAATAGCAAGGAAAGCTGTAGAAGAAAATAAAAGTCTCAAGAATGTTAAACAACATTTTGGTATTGGTAGGAAATTTATATCTGCAATAAGAAAAAAAGATGGAATTATTACTAAAAAGAGAGATGACATCATGAAGTTGGTAGAAGATTTTTATCAAGAATTATATAGTAATAAAGAACAAGTACCTCCTATATCTATTACATCTTCCGAATTGCCCAGAATTTTAAATGAAGAAGTGAGACATGCAATTAAATGTATGAAGAAAGGAAAGGCTCCAGGAAATGATGGAATTATAATTGATATATTAAAAGAAGCAGGTGAAGAAATAGAAACAATTTTAGCAAAGTTATATACCAAATGTCTAAATGATAAAGATGTACCGGAAGATTGGAAGAATGCAGTAGTAATATTAATATTTAAAAAAGGTGATAAAGAAGATATTAGAAATTACAGACATATCAGCCTTTTATCAGTTTTATATAAAATTTTTACCAAGATAATTACAACTTGTCTACAGAGAACTTTGGATTTCCACAAACCAAGAGAACAAGCTGGATTTAAAAGTGGTTTTAGTACAATAGATCATATCCAGGTATTGAGAGAAGTCATAGAAAGGACAAATGAATATGAGTTGTCATTATGTTTTGGATTTGTAGATTATGAAAAGGCATTCGATTCTATACACATTTCTTCAGTGATTAAAGCATTGGATCATCAAGGTATAGATCCAGGATATTGTCATATTTTAAAGAATATTTATAAAAATGCAACAGCAACAATTAGATTACATAATGATACTGGAAAAATCAACATTGAGAAAGGTGTAAGACAAGGTGACTCCATATCTTCAAAACTTTTTACAGCAGTGCTGCAAGAAGTATTTTGTGGATTAAAATGGGAAACTAAAGGAATGAAAGTAAATGGAGAGTATTTAAGTCATTTAGATTTTGCAGATGATGTAGTTGTTTTTGCAAATAATGCTTCAGAGCTGCAGGAAATGTTGCAGGAGTTAGCAGATGAAAGTAGAAAAGTAGGACTAAAGATAAATGTTAAAAATACTAAAGTAATGTTTAATCGATTTGCTCAAAATATGAAAATAAAGATTGATTATGAAGAATTAGAAAAAGTTAACAGTTACAAATACCTTGGTCATATTATTAATACAGATGGAAACATAATGGAGGAAATTAATCATAGAATTAAACTTGGTTGGAGTGCTTTTGGTAGAAATAACTTGATACTAAAAGGAAATATGCCTATGTGTTTGAAAAGAATGGTTTTTAACAAATGTGTTTTACCAGTTCTTACTTATGGATCTGAGACTTGGACACTTAATAGAAGAGCAATACAGAGACTTCAGACCACTCAAAGGAGTATGGAGAGATGTATGTTGGGAGTAACAAGAAGAGATCGAAAACGCAATGTATGGGTAAGACAACAAACAGGTGTTACTGACCTTATTGAAAAAATTAAAAGATTGAAATGGAGTTGGACTGGACATATTGCTAGAAGAAATGATAATAGATGGACAATTGAAATTTTAAACTGGATTCCAAGAGATTGTAAAAGACCCAGAAAGAGACCACATGTGAGATGGATGGATGAAATAAGAAAATGTGCAGGGGTGTTGTGGAAAAGAGAAGCTAAAGATCAGAGAAGATGGATTGAACTTGAAGAGACCTTCATCCTGCAGTGGATTGATAGTGGTTGATGATGATGATAGGTTAAATGTTGATTACATTTATATGAGTACAAAAAATAGTGATCTACTAGCAGGAAAGAAAAGATTATCAGAAAAATATATATATAAGATAAGTGTGTGAGAAAGTAAAACCATCTTCGAAAATATTTAATAAGAAATAAAGATGCATTGAAAATAGATTGTGAATAACAGATGAAATAAACCTTAGTGCATTAGGAAATATAAAACATCTGTGGAATATAATCTTACTCTACTGTTAAAAGAAAATATGAAATGCTTTTTTTTTTCTTAATAATAGTAAATTATTACTAACGCAGGTAGCATTTAAATCGAACAGATAAAGCAAGTTGCAGATAATATCTAATTACCAAAAAGAAAAAGAAAAGCTGCTACATTGTCAGTAATGCAGTGGATTGTGAATTTTATATTCGGATGGGAACAAAGGGAGCGAAAGTCATAATAATTTTGATATGCAACCAGTCTGCATCGTGTGGAATGATTATAATGCCAGTAAAAATTAGTTTTTTTTAGGAACTTGCATTTAAAAAACAACAACCCACAAAATATTTGTATATATGTTAATTTTATATGTCAAACATAGTTGTTATTATGATAAGGGGGTGGGGAGAATAGATTAATAGATAATGAAATTAATAATTGATTTAAATTTGGTTATTTGTGTCATTAATTATTTTCAAAGGTATGTGTTTATTAAATAGTGGTAGATAATTAAGATAAATAGAGTTGATTAATAAATAAGTAAATGAAATATATCATAAAAGTAGTTAACAATATATATGTTATGAAGAGGGAATATGTTTGTGTTTAAATATACAATATTGAAAAGGAGAAACGATGATATTTTAAATTTGCTTTTATATTTTAAGATGAACAATTTAATATAGTTATACGGAATTATATTTTAGTTTGTAATTTGTATAAGCAAACTGTTATAAGAAAAATATTAAACAAATATAAGTTGGAGATATGAAGGTAATAATTAAGTAGTTATGTAAAGCAAATATAAATAATTTATTTATGGTACACTAAAGGATGGTCTATTAACATTTAGATGATTCTTATAAATTATAGAGGAAAATTATTGTAGGAAGATATAGGGATTCAGTTTAAATAGTACACAGCATAAAATTCATATTGGTTGTATTTTAGTATATAGGTTGAGAATAAAACCACAGGATGATGGAGTTTGAGATCAAAAACTAATTGATGATTTTATAGTTATTATAATAATATTTCTTAGAAAAAAAATATATAAGTAAATAAATAAAGATCAAAGTATAAATATCATGTTATCTAAATGCACAAAAGAGGGACATTTCACCAGATTATAATTGGTTATTATACTGAAGCAGGAGTATCATAATTAATATGTTCCCTTTTGTTTTTATAAGTTAAAGACTAACTTATAATGGATTGATAATTGCAAAACAATTGAAAAACTGATTAGATAATGGAGACTCCTGATTTGTGATGTATAAAAGAAAATATATGAAGGTATATATCACAACAGCACCATACTACAGAAAAGGTAATATTTCTTTTTGTTTAGTTTTTTTTTTTTTTTTTTTTTTTTGGAAATATCAAAAAGGTAAAAGGGGGATGGAAGTTTTCCAATTGTTATAGTTTTAATATACACCTTTACTCTGCTTAGTGATGGCAATTAAGCAAGAATATCATATACAAAAATGTATTTATAATGGGGTGGGGGTCTATGGGAAAAAAATTGGTCGGTTCCAGTCGCCATAAAATATCCACATTGATTTTCAAGCTCAAAGATTTTTTTGATTTTTTTCATGGCAATGATGTCTAAATACAGTATGTAAAAAGAAAAATTTTATATCACTAGGAAAAAAGTGCATATTTTCACTGTTTAAAAAGTATAGTAGAGCAAAAAGAAAGAAAGTGAAACCAAATTTGAATTTAAGAGTTTTTATATTCTTCTGCAGAAGTTTTTCATCGTAATGGAAAAAAAAATCCATACTGAAGTGCATTTTTTTAAATTTTGTATTACAGTACATATTACTGTACATTTATATTTATTACTTATGTGAAATTATTCAAATTAACAAAAAATGTTTAATAATAAATTATTTAATTGAACATAAAGACTCATTACTGTACTCCAGAGTAACAAAAGGCTTAATGCATATTGTAACTTAGTCAACTTTAGAAAAAAAATCAACTTATTTTAAAAGAAAAAAATCCAATTGTTCTAATTTTCTATTATATACGCTAAGTTTATTTTTCTTACTGTATATTTTTAGTAATGTAATAGTGCCCCCCCCCCATTCATGTAGAAAGATTATTTATTAACACTTATTTTAAATGCAATCTGTTTTTCTTTTGATTTAAAACCACTTGGGTGTACATAATTAAGAAACACACACACACACAATTTAATATTAGTATTTAGCATTTTTCTGAAAGTTTGTGATGATGGTATTTAAATAATCCAAGTACTTACTGTACATTATATTTAAATAAAGTTTAATTTTTCTAAAGACATTCAACACTTATATGTATACAGTATTATAGATTCAGTAATTACTGTGTGTGTGTATATATATAACACCAAAACTATATATATATATATATAAATTATTAATCAATGTCTGTATTCCAATTATAATAAAATATATATAATTATTCAAAACAATACAATAATTAATACAGTAACAATATTTTAAACAAATATATACCAATTTAATAGAAGTACTTTCAACTATCTATGTAGTCGTTGTCAACTAGACTCAAATTGTATTAGAAAAAACCGTTACAAATGTTTAAAATATTGTTACTGTATTAATTATTGTATTGTTTTGAATAATTATATATATATATAACACCAAAACTGTCTAACACTATACTAGCAAAAAATAAAAATGCAAAACCATAAAACAATACAATACTAGATTAAATTCAAAATTTTTACCAAAATCCTTACACAACCATGGTTTCATCTACTACAAATAGACCTTCTCAAGTGAAAATCAACCTAAAGGAAAACATATATATATATACAAACAAACAAACCTTCCCATAATTCATTTCAAACTCCACCTTAACTTAATATCAAAAGAATCTTCTTTTGATATTAAGTTAAGGTGGAGTTTGAAATGAACTATGGGAAGGTTTGTTTGTTTGTATATATATATATGTTTTCCTTTAGGTTGATTTTCACTTGAGAAGGTCTATTTGTAGTAGATGAAACCATGGTTGTGTAAGGATTTTGGTAAAAATTTTGAATTTAATCTAGTATTGTATTGTTTTATGGTTTTGCATATATATATATATTAAGTTTATACATTCTATATTCAAAATACTGAATCCAACACTAACATTGTGTTTTATGAATAAAATATTGTATGTGCTATACAATTACAGCAAAGTCATTAATGTACATTTGCTTTTGGGTAAAATGAATTTAAATACCTATACTCTGATGTCATCAGTGACGCAAAATTCAAGATGGCTGCCCCCAAAAAAAATTTCAAAATTTTTCTCGATCGTTATAGTGAATAATCAATTGTAAATCGAAGTAGCTGGTACAAATTGATGATAATCACTACTGTGAAATATTGCTAAGCAGTCAATTGCTAAGCAGGATAAAGGTGTATTATATTTGTGTATAAATGTATTACTATTATCATTTTACATTACCTGTTAGTTAAAATGTTTATTATAATATTATGTAAATAATATGATTAAAGTTGTTGTTTTAAAAGTTAACTTGAGTATTAAGAGTTGCATTTTTTTGTGGAAGTCATTGTCACTACATTACATGAACCCAAAGGGTATGGTTTGAGATTGCAATAGGAATTATTAATCCAGTCTAAAATAATACTACCATCATTTAAGAATAAACTTTGTAAAATATATTTTAATTTAATGTAAACTGCCTTGGTCATATAAGTCATTGATAATATTGCAAATTATTAAAGTATGCTTATTAATAAGGAATTAAATTATGAATTATTTATTATTAATAGTATCACATCTAATTATAATGTAGATGACAATATTAGTTTAAGAATTAGTATTAGGCAACATAAATATAAAACAAGAATACAATTTTGATTATAGATTCAGATTATAAGTTTTTTTGTAATTAATACACTACCTATAGAGTTCAGTAAAATCCCTCTTGATATTTTATAGGTGGATTAAATAACTACTTAAAATCAATGATTATTCTGAGATCTCCTTAGCATAAATTTATTATGATTATTGCTAATTATAATCCTATAGAAGTAATAAGAATAACATTCAGTATACATTAACATGATAGTAAAATTTCTTCCTTAGTTAATTGAAAGTTGATAATTATAGATGTTTTATTATATTCCTTTAATCATTATTTTTAATCATGAGAGTATGTAGATACTGAATAAGGAGGAGTGTCTTGGTATTCTCATGCCATTGGATAAATACTTTTGTGTTTATTTAATGTTAAAGGGTATGCGATCTTGTTGATAGGATAGGAGAGTCTCATAATTATTAATATCGACCAAAGATAATAAAAAAGGGTAAGCATCTTAAATATTATCTAGATCAAGTCATAGGATAGCCTAATGTAGGGACTTGGCCTTATCATCTGGGGATCATCATTCTATTGTCGGAGCACAATATATACATATATAACTTGTTAAAATTTTAGAGTATTATTTTTATAATGGTTGAATTAGCATTTGAAAGATAATGAGATGATGGTAATAATAATAATAATAATAATAATAATAATAATAATAATAATAATAATAATAATAATAATAATAATAATAATAATAATAATAATAATAATAATTTTATATATCTTAAGTTTGTTTCATCAATATCAATTTTATTTGATTAAAAAAATTATTGAACAGTGTCAATAGTTGTATGTATTGAAATAGATTGCCCATCTCAGTTTATATTTAAGAAAATAAAAATTGTTAGCAATTATGAGTTGGAGTCAGATTTTATTAATTTAGATATGTGTGTTTGAAAATAACATAAAAGAATCGGGGGGGGGGGTGATTCAGTTATTTAAAAAAAAAAACTAAATCTAATATTTTTAGCGAAATAAACTTATTTAAAAGTTGTGCTATAGAAAGAAAATTATTTTAAGTAATATTGAATTAATAAATTTTTTTTATAAAATAGTTTATCACAATAGTAAGGTAAATTCCTTTGTTCAATGTTGTCCAAATATTTTAAAATTTAAATTTAACATACACACACACATATATATAAATAAAATAAAATAAATAATATATCCATTAATTAAAAACAATATTGTAATTATAATTGAAATAATATTTTTAACGGTTTATAAATAATTACAAACAATCTTAAAATCCGCAGAAGTACTTTCGGTTACTTTCTAACCTGCCTCAACTGCCATTAAATTCAAAAACCAAAAGTGGAAGCAAACGTCATCAATTCAAATTCCATGAATCTCGTATTTTAATGTTAGAAGCTTGTCGATTTATTAAATGCGTTTTATTCCTGTTTATAAAAATTGCCTCTTTAATTTTTTTTTTTACTATGGTTTCTCTCTTCATGAAGAATTTTCACATTTTCAAAATTAAATTTAAATTTATATTTACATGTTTTTTGTGATCAAAGAAAACTGAAGAAGATATTAAATCACCATTATTTTTATTTTTTACACGCTTATATAATAATTCATGTTCCTTCAATCTTTTCTCAATACTGCACCTAGATTCACCTATATATGATAGCATACAATCACAAAAAATTTGATATATGACATTACTTTTTTGCTTGACAGGTATGACATCCTTAGAATTATTGACTAATTTATTAATATTGTTTGGAATGTAGAATGAAACATTAAACACATTCTTATATAAATCCTTAAAAAATTTTACTTGTGGATTTGAAATAAATGGAATAGATATCCATTTTTTATTATTAATCTTCATTTCTTTTAAATTATCATAATTTTTTTTAAATTGACATAAAGTATTGTTTATTTGTTCCATTTTATAACCGACATCAATCAATTCCTCAATTTAAAAAAAAAATTATGATAATTTAAAAGAAATGAAGATTAATAATAAAAAATGGATATCTATTCCATTTATTTCAAATCCACAAGTAAAATTTTTTAAGGATTTATATAAGAATGTGTTTAATGTTTCATTCTACGTTCCAAACAATATTAATAAATTAGTCAATAATTCTAAGGATGTCATACCTGTCAAGCAAAAAAGTAATGTCATATATCAAATTTTTTGTGATTGTATGCTATCATATATAGGTGAATCTAGGTGCAGTATTGAGAAAGATTGAAGGAACATGAATTATTATATAAGCATGTAAAAAATAAAAATAATGGTGATTTAATATCTTCTTCAGTTTTCTTTGATCACAAAAAAAACATGTAAATATAAATTTAAATTTAATTTTGAAAATGTGAAAATTCTTCATGAAGAGAGAAACCATAGTAAAAGAAAAATTAAAGAGGCAATTTTTATAAACAGGAATAAAACACATTTAATAAATCGACAAGCTTCTAACATTAAAATACGAGATTCGTGGAATTTGAATTGATGACGTTTGCTTCCACTTTTGGTTTTTGAATTTAATGGCAGTTGAGGCAGGTTAGAAAGTAACCGAAACTACTTCTGTGGATTTTAAGATTGTTTGTAATTGTTTATAAACCGTTAAAAATATTATTTCAATTATATATATATATATTGAGAGATTAAGATAATAACTAGTTGTCATGCAAGTACACATGTTTTTTTATTTAAATAATTTTGTAAATGTGGGTGATTAATATAATTACTGATTTGTTTTAATTATATTAAAATATATTTTGCAAAATTCATTACTGCATAAAAAATGCAGATTCACAAAATAGTTTTGTCTTTGTCTAATCTTTTTTTATTATCACTGCTGATGATGCATCAAGATGATCATTACTGTTAACATGTATTTCATTTTAAAGCATAATTACCATGGTGACTGAATTCTCTAAAGAACTTCCACAGTATGGATTTCTAACCAGGATATTTAATTCAGTGTGCTGAAGTAAGTCTAATCTTATGCTAACCAGGTAATAGCAACTACAACAGGCTTGCTTCTCAACAGTGTAATTATCAATTTTAAGAGAAATTCTATCAGGAAATGTGAAAACTCGATTGTAACTGAATATTTGATAATTTTCAACTATATATTTAACTAATGAAATACAATGACATTTTCTACATTTATCCTAGCATAAAATACAAATTTAATATCTGTTTCATATTTAAAATAATTTCTTTTTGGTCTTAAGGTAGCAATTTATTTATTATGAACAGTAATAATTTAGTAAACTTAAAGTGACTCTAATTACCAGTAATACTTATCTAAATCAGTTAATTTGTAGTTTAATTAATACTTTTTATGTATTTATTTTATCATACTTTTTTCATTGTTAATTTTTGCATTTTATTTATACTTTGTAATATTTACTTAGGTTTTAATATAAAATTTGACATATATGAGGAATACCCCTGAATATGTGCTATTATGCTGCAATGAGGAGAAAGTTATAGGAATTTTAGTTATTGTTTTAAAAAAAATAAATCAAAGTCACTTTCATTTCTATGAATATTTCTCAAAAATTTTAAATAACAAAATAGTTTAATAATTGAGATTCAGTTTAGGTAAATGTCAAATCAGTCTTTTTCTAAAAAATTAATTTGTTTATAAAAAAAATATAAAAGAGATTTAGTTTTAAATAGGTACAATTTAGTTTTACAAAATTTATTTCTCTGAAGCTAAAAAAGGCAGGTGTGTGTGGTTGATGCCAACATGCATATATATATACATATATGTGTAGTTTAGCAAGCTGATTTTATGTTATTTAGAGCTTTTAATAGGTTACAATTTGTGTTTTTTGTTTCACATACATGTCTGAAATTAAAGATTAGTATATATATATATATATATATATATATATATGTGTGTGTGTGTGTGGGTATACATTTTGCATATCAATCCTGTAGATGCTATATCCCTTGAACTTGGATTATCGATGCCTAGTTGAGTTTGATTTTTGCATTCATTGATGACTTTGATTTTTTCCGTGTGTAGAAACATCCCCCTCCCCCCATGAATTGGATTTTTTTAAGATGTAATCCATATTGTTAGAGGTAAATTGAATTCATAACTGTGTGTATCTTATTTTGTAATTGCATTCTCATTGTTCAGTATAATGTAATCTGTTTTATATATATTTTTTTGAAGCAAGAGTGATATATATATATATATATATGCATGCACATCTTGACACAGTGAATACTTATATAACAGTCAAATAAATGATATAATTATTAATGATAATGTTCTGATACTTGTATTTAAAATATTACAAATTAATAATTGTATACCATTATATAAAAGGTAATATAAGTTTAAGTATTATGAATGAAGTGTTAATACATTTGTTTTGTTTGTTTATTAGGCCTATCTTAACAGTTTATTGTTATAAGCTTTTACCAATTGAATTTTGTAAATAATCTATTTTTCATGACCTAGAGACATTAAAATATTTATTGGTAATGGTAATACGGCTGTGGAGATGTTTATAGTTTAAGATCCTCTCCAGTAAAACTTTAATTTGATTATTCTTGAGAAAGTATTCTGAACTCTAAGTATAGTGGCATCCTCTGCTGGCCATTACAATGTGAAACATTTGTTACAGTTGTATATATTTCTTAAGTTAAACTCTGTTGAAATGAAATATTGATTTAAGAATAGTTAATTCATTGTCAGCAAGGCAGAGAAGAAAAATGGAAAGAAAATAATTTTATCAGTGACATATTATATTTTGTGTATTTTAATCCACTGAAGGCTGCACAAAATAATTTGATGTTACCTGAAAGAACTTTTTATTTTTCTTGAAAGCCTTAAAGGAACCAAAGAGGCAAATTCCTTATGTCCACTCCATACATTCATGTTATTGTAGCTGTCATGAATGTGATTATTTATATAATATATGAGCATGAATGGGTTTTTTAAAAACATGCATTAACCATCATGGTGAGTTTATTGGCATTTCACCTTTGAATTTAACGTTAAGAAATACTATGTGTTTTTTTTTCAGTTGTCTGATACCTCTTTGTTTTTTTGAAGACAGAATAAATGTGTGTGTGAACGAATTTTTTTTCTAATAAATATTTACAATCCTGACAGACAAAAATAAATCATGATCTTTAATCCCAGGAGGCTGTGATGTCATCAGTCAAGACAGCAGTTGGTGGCAAAGGCTGATGGCATTAAGAATCTCTTGTTTGTGAATGTATGGTACCATTTGACATTTTATTTAGATACTTACAACTAAAAAAAAACAGTTTCAAGTGAATGACAGTTACAAGAATTGAACCAAGAACTGTATTAATTCAATGAGACATTATTGTACTTTGTGAAGTTAGAAGAAAAGATGAGAGAATTGATTTAAAACGTGGACATGTATAGTACTACAATCACTTAAACATTTTAAGTACAATTGGAGTAAGATTCATTATAAATAAAAAGTGGAAGAACAAGATTGTGGAGATTGATGGTATATCAGACATTATTCAACTTAATAGCACATATCAATTGCAGATAATGCAGGTGTATGCTCAACAAATTTTCATTTTTGTATGGATGTATAGACGTTTTTTATTCAGACAAAATAACATTTTAAAATTAACATGGGATATTTTAATACTGGAATTAATAAACAATTGAAAGATAAAAGTGTTTTAAATAAGTTTCATTATGGTGATAGAAATGAGAGAAGTCATAGACTTGTGGAGTTTGCAGAAAAGGAAAAAAAAAAGACATATTATGAAATCTTTTTTTGGAAAAAATATTAAAAAGAAATGGATGCAAAACCATCCAAATGAGGGTACAGCAGAATTGGATTATATTTTCACTAATACAGAATATTGTATTTCAAGATTGTAATGTTCTTAATAAATTCAACTTAGGAAGTGGTGTAAAACTAGAGAGACAAACATTATTAAGAAAACAATATTCATAATGGTTATTCCTTATCTTCAGAAACATTTCAGTGAATTTAAATTAGAACTTGCAAATCATTTTCAAATATTAACATATTTGAATGAAATCAATAGGAAGACAACTAATACATTTTTAAAAACAGTAACAAATATAGCTGATACAAAAAACAACTATTGACCAGTAAAATTTCTACTGAAACAATATAATTTATGAAGAAAAAAAGGGATATGAAAATATATAAAAATGATGTGTTAAAAAAGATTGAATATCTTAAATTTTGTAAAATGATGAGAAAAAGAGTTGATAGTGATATAAGAAATTATAATTGTGAATTAGCAAGGAAATCTGTAGGAGAGAATAAAGATCTCAAGAGTGTAAAACAACATTTTAGTATTGTAAAAAAAAACTTTTGTCTGCAATAAAAAAGAGATGGAACTATTACTAAAAATAGAGATGACATCGTGAAATGTGTAAGAGTTCTATCAATAATTATACAGGTACAAAGAACAAGAAAAAGAATCTCATACAACTACTATATTGTATAAATTGTCAGCAGTGTAAATGAAGTGAAACTGGCAATTCAATTTATGAAAAAAAGAAAAGCTTGAGGAAATGATTGAATTATTATTGATCTTATTAAAAAAGCTGGAGAAGAAATAAAAAAAAAATGGTTGTTATATACCAAATATTTAAATGATAAAGATGTACCAGTTAATTGGAAGAATGCAGTATTAATATTTTTAAAAGCTGATAAAAAGATGTTAATAATTAGAGACCTATCAGTCTTTTATCAGTTCTGTACAATTTTTTTAACAAAATAATTACAACTCATCTACAGCAAACTTTGGATTTTAACCTAATAAAAGAACAAGCTGGATTTAAAAGTCGATTTTGTACAGTGAATCATATTAAAATATTGAGAGATGTTATAGAAGGGACCAGTGAATATGAGTTGTCACTGTGCTTTGGATTTGTAGATTATAAAAAGGCATTTGATTATATAAGCATTTCTTTAGTGATTATAGCATTGGATCAACAAGATATAGATTGAGGATATTGTCATATTCTGAAGAATATGTATGAAAATGCAACAGCAACAATGAGATTACATAATGATACTAGGAGGGTTAACATTGAGAAAGGTGAAAGACAGGGTGACTACATATCTCCAAAAGTTTTTACAGAAGTGCTACAAGAAGTACTTTATGGATTAAAATGAGAAGCTTAGGAAATAGAAAATAAATGGAGATTATTTAAGTCTTCTAGATTTTGCAGATAATGTGCTTAATATTGAAAATAATTCTTTAGTGCTTCAGGAAATGTTGCAAGCATTATAGATGAAAGTAAGAAAATAGGATTAATGTTAAATGTTAAAAAGACTTAAATAATGTTCAATGAATTTTCTCAAAAGAAAAAAATAAAGATCAATAATCATAGTTAGAAGTTAACAACTACAAACATTTTGCAGATTATTACTGCAGATGGAAACATAATGGATGAAATTAATTATAGAATTAATCCTGGTAGGATGATTTTGGTAGAAATAATTTAATATTAAAATGTAATATGCCTATATGTTTGAAAAGGAAGGTTTTTAATAAATGTGTGTTATCATTTCTTGCTTACAGATCTGAGACTAGGACACGTAACAGCAGAGCAATGTAGAGATTACAGACCATTTAATGAAGTGTGAAGATATGTATGTTAGGTGTAACAATGTGGGTGAGAGAACAAACAGGTGTTACTGACATCATTGAAATAATTAAAGGACAAGTGGAATTGGGTGGCACTTGTTAGAAGAGATGATAATAGACAGACAATTGGAATCTGAAACTGGATTTCAAAAGATTATAAAAGTAGAAAGAGACCACTTATGAGATGGAGGATGAAATAAAGAAAGTGTGCTGGAGTGATGTGGAGAGTGGAATCTAGAGATTAGAGGAGAAGGATTGAACTTGGAGAGATCTTCATCTTACAATTGATCAAAAATGGTTGAAGATGATGAATCCACAGAAGTTTAAGCATTGATAATGTACATATTTTATATAAGAATATGAAAATTTAATATGGAATAGAATATTTAATATATTTTTCAATACCAAATTACATCAAATTAAAAGTAATTTTATCTGGAATTCTACGTTTAACATATTTTCATCAGAAGTATTAAAACCAGGAACGGAGTTTGCTGTAATTTTCTATACCAATTAGAGGACAAATGGAAAAGAATTTGGTTTTATTATCATTGTTTATCTATTTAATTTTTAAAATAGAAAAATCTTAATTTTATAATTTCATGTGTATTATATGAATGAAAGAAATATTAATAAAATTATCATATTTAATTTGTTTTAATAATCATTACTAATATTTTAACTACAACAATTATCAATTATTTTAATAGCCGTGAATTAGCTTTTATGATAGTTGCAAAAAATATATGTAAAATATACCTTAATATCTGGTTCATGGCTTTTTGGAGTTTGCAATTATTCTCAGAGAGGCAAGAGCTCATAAAGGTATTAATGCATGTTATGGGATTTTTATAGAAAAAAAAATAGAAAGAATAAGTCAAAAGTGATAAGAAAAGAAAATATAAAAGGAAATATTAGTCATATTTTTTTTAAATCTCAAATTAAATCAGTGGCGTTTTTCATGTAAGTACCTCTGAGCTGTAGTCCTGGTAGTTCAAAAGATTAAGACAGCCCAAGATACATGGACAATTGTTATTGGTATATTAATATAAAAAAAAAAAAAATTAATTTTATTTTCCTAAATTCTTAGATATATGTGAAAATAATATGCCCAATTTATCAGAAAAGAAATTTATTTTCACTTTATTAACTATTTGAAGAGGATTGTATAAAATTATATGACAAACAGTGCCACATCATGAAAAAGATTGAAAAACTTATATCACATATTTTGATCATTTACATTTAAAGCTGTTTAAATGATTTATTTATTTTATATCATTTTAATATATTTTTTAGATTTTCATGTTTTGTATGACGAGTTAGCTTTAGGGAACATTTAATATTTTATTTTTTATTGTACTTTATTAAGTTATTAATGAAAATTTCATATTCAGTAGATGTGTAAAAAAGTCAGTATGACGTTTTCACTAAAAAAAACAAGTTATTAAGAAAAGGTGCTGTTACAACAAACAATCTTAATCGACAAAAATAAAATACATATACAAAGAGAAAACGATTTGGAATGGTTAATGGAATTTTCAAACTTCACCAGAAAAGAATGCATTGTTGATGTAACAAAGTATTTGAAGCTATTTTCAAATTTGTTTTTCCAATTTTAGTTGCATATTTTTAAATTTATAAATTACTTATTTTTCCCAGTTTTGCTTTGTTTTAAAATGTTTTTTTTTTTAAAAAAACAAAAAAACAAATTGTTTATTAAAAAAATAATAACTTCGTTCTACTAGAAGAAAACTTTATTATTTACTATTTAATTGATTTTACCATGAAAACCGAAGTGGAACTTGCCACTTTATAGAATAGAAACAAGTTTAATTTGATATTGATTTTTTTATTATTTTAGAAATAATCTTATAGTTTATTATGAACTGCACTGATCATTTTATTAATCCTTTTTCAGATGTGTAATATTGAATTTTTGTGATAATCTTGTGACTTTCTCACTGTAAAAATTAATTGTAATAATTTTATGTGTGTATATATATATATATTATAAACCGTTACTCAGAAAAATATGCTGATTAATTCAAATTCTGTCATCTGTGTTTATGTAATTGTGATATTTTAATCTTATTTTGCTTAACACCATCAATTATTTGCTCTTTATTTTATACATTATTTAAGTATATTTTTGTCAATATATATCATTATGGGAATATGGAAGGACATATATTGGTGAAACTAGATATTGTGTTGACAAATGATTAAAAGAGCATAAAGTAATGATTAGAAGGAAAAAATACTTATATTTAAATTAGCAAAGCATGCATATTTTAAGAAAAAACAAGGATAGTAAGCAGAGTGGTAAAAGTAAAAGGAGGAAAATGTAAATAATCTGCTGTTGTTAATGGCAAATAATACTGTAAGTCAACTTTGTGTAATTATTCATAATGTGTGACATGAACCATTAAATTATTTAAAAAAAAAATGGAAAAATCAGGAACACCTTTATAATTAAATATATAAAATTTCTATTATTTATTATTTTTGGCTGGCTGGTTTAGTTGAATAGAATATGATTTAAGTTTATTAGTCACTTCTAAAAGTTCTAGATTTGATTTATATTCTAGTATTATTATTGATTAAACTAAGAATACGTGAAGAAGAGAAGAAGGTATACTACTTAAACATTATACTTTATACTATTTGTATTCTATTACTAACAATTTAATGTATTATAATATTTAAATAAAATTAGACATTTTTATTAAAACATTTAGCAATTAATATTACCTGATATATTTACAATTAGTAAAAATTTGTAATTAAAATGATTTATTCATAGATAACTTAAAGCATAATTTTGCAGTTGTTATTATGGATAACAAGTTAATGTTATGATAATAAGATAACTTTTTTATATTGAGTAGTTAGAGTTTCTACTGGGAATTTACAAATCCTAAAGAAATATATATATAATCAAAATAATATATTTTTGTTTATTACTACATGCACATTTCTAAATGGAATATTTTGTTAACAACCTAAATTTTGAAGTAAGATATATATAATCAAATTGATTAATTTATAAATGAATGATTATTTATATAAACTAATAATAACATATATTCAAACAAATATGTTACAATTTTTAAAATGTACAATTTAGAATTGTTTAAAAGTGACCTAAAATAAGTCTAGTGCTTTGTAAATAAAAATATGATCTAAAAATAAAACAATATAATAAATCACACAACAGAAATGATTTATTTATTCATAAATCACTATATAATATTTGTACATGCATATTTTTGAAATATTAAATGCTGCTCTTAACTTAAGCCCAGTTTTATGTTTATAAGAGTTATTGAAAAAATGAAAATTATTAAGGAATTAAGTAAAAATGGTTTATTTATAAATAAGAAGAATTATCTGTAATATAAACAATATAATCACATGACTTTTTAAACATATAAATAATCCACAATATTTTTAAACATGTAAAAACAGAATAAATCTTGTTCAATTGGAGCTTCAGCTATAATATATCTAGAAAATTCTGTTTTTGGAGCAATACTTATTTTTCATTCATGTGACTAAACAAAGTTTTTTGACATAAGGACGGATTTGTAAATATTTTGTATTATAAAGCACAGATATTATTTCTTTCAATTGTTTCAGTATAACTTATACACAAAAATAAATAATCACTGTTTAGACATTTTGTATGTACTATTTTTAAGATACATAACTAATTTGCTCTTTTTAAGTTATATTATCTAATATTTGATAACTCTTTAATCTAAGATATCTTTACATTTTTGACCCAAATTAAATATGTTTAGAAGGAAAAAATAATTATCACTTGTGTCATTTTTAACCGTCATCATGTTAAAAGTAATATGCAAAATAATTAAATCGCTGTAGATTGATAATAGATAGTTAAATAAATAAGTTCATAGATATCTGTAATTAAAATAACAAATATAATGTTAACTCTTGATAATTAGTCTGAGTCAAAAGCCTCTTTACACAATTTCCTATTATAATTATTTGTAAGATTTTCATTTCAGTAATAATCCAGTCAACATTTAATTCTGTTCATTTTATGAAAACCTTCCTATATTCTTGAAAAATTCTTAGTTCTTAGATTCTCATTGTTTTGTTACATGTCTTCTTTCTCTCTATATATTCTTCTGTATTATTAACAATATTTACTTTTTGTATAAATCTAACTCCATTTAGATGTACATTAAATAGTGCATAATACACTATTTATTTTAATAAATATATATATAAATAGTATTTATTTGTGATCTTATATAAAACTTTAAACATAGCATATTTTTATTTTCTGGTATTCAACGATTTCTTCAAAATGAATGTTTTTTTTTTATTATTATTATTATATCTCTACCTTTTTTGTACAATTTTTTTTTTTCCATTTTACTTATTAAAAAATCTTCAGTTTCTGGGACGAACTATGCCTTAATCAAATATTATACCTAATTTTTTAACTTTCAAATGTGTCTGTATGTCTAGTTATGGATGAATTAGTTGTTAAGATCTCTGCCTAAAAGCAAATAGAAATAAAATGAAAACCATTAATTATCATTGTGATATTGTTTTCCAACTAAAGAATTATAATTTTATATATTTTTGAATATAATAACGTATAATGATTTTGTTTATATATATATATGAGTTGTAGGTATTTAAAAAAAAAATAGAAGCAAGTTCATTTTTATTTATCTATGTTTTGATAATTACTGATAGCTATTTTTCTTAAATATTATGATTATCCATGTTTTCATTTCCGTTTTTTATTGATTTCTTTTCTATAGGAAAATATAATCTACCAAATATCATGTAGGATTGAAAATAAATTTTGATAAATTCATTTTCAAATCAAATAAATTCAAGTCATAAATTCTTAATTAGGTAGAATTCATTACGTATTATTTCAAAAATACTACAATTATCAAAAATTGATATTGTCTTACATAATGTTGGCATATATATATATATATGATGTTATATAAGAATGTAGTAATGTAAATCTTTTTTATTTGTATGAATTTTTGAGAGTGTTAACAATTGTTAATATATATATATATAAAATCAAAAATAAATCCTAAACAAAAATTGCAAATTCATTTTGGCCAGATTGATTAACTTATATTTCAACACTATTATATAGGGTATATGAGCACAGACTTTCACACGAGCCACCACTCTCCAGACTATCTCATAACACTGATACACTTGAACACATATATGTTAAAAAGATAAATAATCACCAATATCGTATTTCATGCTAAACCAGCAATCATCAGTTGGTCCAGATTATCATCTCTACACATATATGCTATAAGTGCTCAGATATATATTAAGATAGCCAATCCTCATACTTTAATGGACATGCTTCAATCTACTCCACACTCCAACTCTTCAACCATCCATCCAATTGAAAATCTGATGATGTAATGCTAAAAGGCCATCTTGAGGCTGAGATTCTTGTCATACCCATGTTGACCTAAGGTCAATCTCACCCCTCATGTACAGGACATAATCCATTTAATACATATACAAGGGATGGGCAGACATCTCTACTATGTAATAACTGAAACACACCGGCTTATTATACACCTGGGTCTATATATGTAATATATAGGGTATATGAGCACAGACTTTCACACAACCCACCACTTTCCACACTATCTCATAACACTGATACACTTGAACACATATATGTTGAAAAGATAAATAATCACCAATATACATATTTCATGCTAAACCAGCAATCATCAGTTGGTCCAGATTATATGTGTAGAGATGGTAATCTGGACCAACTGATGATTGATGGTTCAGCATGAAATATGTATATTGGTGGTTATTTATCTTTTCAACATTTATGTGTTCACACTTATCAGTGTTATGAGATAGTGTGGAGAATGTTGGGTTGTGTGAAAGTCCATGCTCATATATCCTATATATTACATATATAGACACATGTATATAATAAACCTGTGTGTTTCAGTTATTTCAACACTATTGTATAAAATTTTGTGTGCATCATCTTGGTGTATTTTAATTTTTAATATATTTAAAAGTTGCTTTTCATATGGCAAACAAAAAAAAATCTGAAGAAAAAAAACAGTATTCATTCAAATTCTGGCAATAAAAAGATGAAAATTGAATTTACTGACCCTCCACAAATTTTGATGGAAAAAATAAATATTGATCAAAGAAAAAAAAATCTAAACAAAATTAATCTGGTGTTTTTAGCTAACTTCAAGGTGCTGTATTTTAAAATGATAGCATTAAAATATTATTCCAATAGATGTTAATTTAAATAATTTAGAAGTGCAAAAGATAATTTGTCTTATTTACACTTGCAATTAATTTAATTCTTTCTATGACATAACAAGAAATAATGTATGCCAATTATTCTCTACTATGTGTAATATTTTTCTGAAAGTTACTTTTTACTTAATGAGATAATATTCATTCCATTTTAAACAAAAATTATATTGGGAGAAGCTTTCAGGCATATTAGAATATTAGAAACTTTGAATTAATTTCCAATTTATATATTCAATTTAAAGTGAAACTGAATAGTATATGTTTACAAAGCCTTCATAGATTATCTTGAGATCATCCACCAAGTCATATTTAATGAATGTTCTTTCTGTGAAAGGATACACACATTTGTTTAAAAATTAAATGGTTACTGATTGCAAATTTTATTCACTCAGTGATTAAATACCAAGAACTCTGTATGTTCTTATAAGATAAAATCTAATAAGATAAAATCTAAACTGGTTTAATCTACATGTGCTTTATAAAGTTAACAAAATAAATATCCAAAGTCTTTTTATGATTAAATAGGTTTGTAATACAAAATGTGCATTGACTGAATAAAGAAACAAAAAAGAAATAATGATTTTATGGATTCTGAAAATCTTCAGATGAAAACTCTACAATTCATATTAGCAATTGGAAAATAAGATGTTAACATGTTACTATTTTAATCATATAACATCTAATTGTCTGCCTACTAAATGAAAGTATTCAATTATTTTAGAAAATTGAAATAAGACAAGGAGGAGATGAAGGGGAGAAGGAATGAGAGAACAGGAAAAAATATACAAGTGTAAAATTATTGGTTGTCATAAATTAATTTATATAATCAAAGTTTGCTATTTACATTGGTGTGCATTGCTAATAATTATATAGTAATTGACAAATGTACATATAATCAATGATTATTATATTATAAATATGAAAGGATTGAATTTTAATTGATGTCTATATCAATTATATTTTTATATTGTATTAATAATTAGATTTGTTTTTTTTTTTTTTTATTCAGTTTGAATCTAAAATAAAATGTAAAAAAAATAATAAAGTTTTTCGTTCAGTGTGAATATATATCTTAAATCAAATAATTGATTATATAAAATATTACATCACAATAACCATAATATTAATATATTCAAAATAATAACATATTTGAGAAAATAGCATTATGTTTTTACATTACTGATATTTGAAAATAACAAATAATTATTTTTAGAAATGAATATTTTTCAAACACTTCAGTGCAAATTAATGGCTATATATATATAAGGGTATCTTATACCTAAGAAAAATACATTGACTATATCAAATTTAAATGTAACATTCAATCTATGACTGCTATTATTATGTTGCACCTATATGAAATTGTTTAGATCTTTATTTTTCTAATTATCTATAATGGTAAAATAACAATCTATTTTTTTTATTTGTTGGTATAATTAATTTTATTGATGCTACAGTTATTAGGTGTATGATTTTAAATTTAAATAAAAAACTAAAAAAAAACTATGGGCTCAGCTTCTCTCAAAGTATGACATCTCCGCCAATATTGAAGATCATATAATTTTGAATTTTTTTTGACAGTTCAAAATATTGACACCATCAGATATTTTAGCTCGTTATTCTATTATTAATCAAAAACTGGATGGATGTCTGTAATGATTATGTGTTGACTATTTGAAAAAAAAAAAAAGCTCAAAGTCTGCGTGATTTCAAATTTCTTTTCAGACTGAACTTAAATTACAGATTGTAATTATGTCAGATTTACATGCTAACTACTATATCAGCACACTTTGGAAGATGTTAACAATAAGTAAGGGGAATTGTAGATATTGTTAAAAAATGAGAAGAAAATATACATAGTTGTTAAATAAAAATAAAATGAGTGTATATCTGTATTATTTGAAAAGGAAAATGAAAAAGTTATAATGAATTAAATTGAATCCTAGTCAAGGGAATTATTAAAAAATAATTATTATTAAAATAAAACTGAGAAAACATAAGGATATGATGATATTTCAGTTAAATTTATATATGCTTTAAGAAAGTAAAATTGAGTGAGATAGTTGGATATTGTGATGTAATTTTGATTTAGGGAATTGCTCTTATAGTGTTTTTCACTGATAACCTTATTACTGAAAAAGAATAATATGACAATGGTGCAATAACATATACTATCATTTATAAGTTATTTTCTACATGCATTGTGGAAACTCAATCTTTAATACAGAAAAAATATGGACATTATGAAAGCAAAACACATGATGCTGTATCTACCTTACTATCTTAGGTCTATGGTATAATGTTTAAATAGTTGCTTAGTATGAAGAATCACTTCTATTGAGTACATACATTTGATTTTAGTAGATGCAATAGAGTTAAACATAAAATTGTAATGATGAATATTATTGTCAGGTTTTGATGTAATGGATTACATTACTTTCTTGGATATTTTGATAAGAAATGATTTGATCAAAACCATAGTAGTATTAAGAAATAAATAAAGAAATTAGAAGATAATTCTGAAGTTAATTTGTCTTACAAGAAGATATATTTTAGTAAAAATAATTTCTTCTTTGTTTAATATTTATTTAGATAAATTTTTAAGTAAGTATTGTTGTGGATTTATAAGAATGAAATTATTAGTCTTGTTGTAACTATTTTTTTATTACATCCAAAGTGGTATAAATTTGGATCAAAAATAAATACATTCAAAATAAATACATAAAGTTTAATGGAGATGATTACATACATTTTGATAGGAAGTTATAATGTTTTTTTTTTTTTGAAAAAAACATAAGTAAATTGATTAACTGATGATAGATATAGCAACAGAAAAATTATAATGATAACTGCAATAATTTTACAGTTTTAACAAATGTAAGAAGTTATAGTATGAATTAGGTCTATAAAAACATTATATAATTTGCTGTTATAAATTATTATGAAACATAGACTATTACAAAAAAAAAAAAAAAAAGAAATATTGGTGACTTTAGATATGAATTTGAAGAAGTATAAAAAAAGTAAATTAGAGGATAAGATTTGAAATGCACAAAATTTGAAACTGTAAGTAAAAGTAGTTATTTATCAAAAAAAAAAAAAAAATAGGGTGCATAAGAAAAAATTAGATTATGCATTGCTTAAAATTAATGGGATTTAGAAATAGATTATAGCTTAAAAAATATTTGTAAGTGGTTTTAATGAAGAGAATTGCTTTGAATGTTTGACAAGGAGGCTGTTTAAGTTCATACTTTTACACAAATCCTTTTTTTTTTGCCTAATGATTAGTGATGATAGCTAATCTTCATATTATCTGAAGTTTAATTAATACATAGATTTGTTATTTTATTAAAGTGATTTAATCCTAATTTATTTTGAGATTATTATTTTTTTAAGTTAGTTTTTAAAAAAATCTTTTAAAATATTATGAGTAAACTTCTAAAAAGGTTTTTGTTTTTATATATATTTACTATAAATAAAGCAGTTATATTTTATTTAACTTGATATAATAAATAGTCTTGTTAACTTTGCAATGAAACCATTATATTTATTTATTAAGACTATTTGATTTTTATTGCTTCTCTCTATAAATAGTCTTTGTTGTCTATACAATATTGTATAGTCTTCAAGCCATTATACTTACTTATTTTATTGGTAATGATTTATTATTGTTCTCTCTCTCTCTCTCTTTCTTACATCACAACTATTTTAATATGATTCTTTTCGTTAAATATATATATATATATATATATATATATATATATATATATATATATATATATATACGTAATAGTTTTATTACATAATCGTTAATTCATTCACTATGGCATGAGGGAAGGTGTGTATCTAGATCAGATATAATATTGTTTGAAAATAGGACTTTAACTTTGTTATTGGAAGGAGGTTGTCTTAATTAGAGGATGAGATCAGAATGTAAACTGTTAAAATTCTCAGCAGATTGCAATTTGAAGCTTCTTTAGTAAATGTTTTCTTAACTATTTTTTGGAGGGTGGAAAAGGTAGATTCTTTATAGAGATCTTTATTCTTCAATTGTCTATTTAAAATATTATTTTAGCATAATTTAATTTATATAATATAATAATAGTGCAAAGAGTAAAATCAGAATCCTTGTCATGAGCATTTAAGCTCCAAAGCAACTGAATTATAGAAGTATTGAATGTACAATATAGTATTAAAAAATTCCATAATTTAAATATAATACTTTATATACAATTATAAAAGTGGTTTTTGAATGGAGAAAATAATAAATAATAATTAAAATTATATTTACTTTTATTTGTTTCTCTATTTAAGAAACATTTTTATAATTGTATAATATATATATATATATATATATATATATATATATATATATATATATATATATATATATATATATATATATATATATATATAGTAATTATTGAATCTTTAAAATGCATTGATTGTAATTTAAGATTATTTAATGTTGGAATGTAAATTGTTTAATGGTGATCAAACTACTTGATAAACACAATTTGTTACTTGTATATATTTAAAAAAACCAAACTAAAACAGAAAACAATAAAACAGTCATTTGACATAGAAATTGTAGGCTGTATTAGCTATAATTATTTGTTAGCAAATAACCTATGTATATTTATGATAGAATATAACAGAGCTATAATACTATTACAAAGATTAGTAATACTATTTGTAATGAATTGGGAGTACTGGTGTGCATGAGTAAAACATTTTAGTAGTCATTCTTCCTTTTTTTTTTTTTTATAGAAGGTAAAATACAGTTATTGCTTCATATATCTTTAGGGATATGTATTCAGATAGTAATTCTCAGATATGACATATGAAATAGAGATTGAGTTATAAAAATATGATATTTTATTAGAAAGCTTTTGATTATGATTATTTATTTATTTCTATCTTTTATAGGAAATTATTCCAAAAATTTGTATAGAATTTATAATAAGAATATGGGTATATATTTTTCATGCTTCTTTAGAATAATTTAAGTTATTATTTTTTTTCAGCAATTACACATATAATATTTAGTAATTATATAACATGTTTGTCATACTGACATAGTATTTTTTTTTTTTTTAATTACAATACCCTCTATTTGATATGTAGTGATTAATTGTTTAAAAATATTTATAAAAGAAACCCCAATAATTTCAATAGATCTTGATTTCTCAACTCTGTGGAATATTTATGTTTTTTTAAAATTATTTTCACCATGCAAATGCATTTTGTTTAGCTGTAATTTATATCTGCTAAAAATAATCAGACACTTAATTATGTATTTACATAAGACAACATAAATGAACAAGTGAAAATAAATACATTTTTAATTTTAAAATTATTGCCTTTCTTGATTTATTTAACCTATTATAATTCTTCTAATGATATTCTTCATTGTTTGATATTCTTTAATATTTTTGTAATAAACATAATATTAAAATAGTAATACATGTATGATTTTTTTATTTTATTTATATTGTATTTGTAAATTATTCATTCACATTAGTAGAAACAAAAGTGGTGCAAGTGTGTGAATAGAATAGAAAGTCAAGCTAATGTAACCTGCAAGATGTCTTTACTGTATTATAGTAGCATTATATTATCCAGACTGAAAAGTACTGATTTTTATTTAAGCTGCTGTAAAACTTTCTAAGTAATTTATTTTATTTTATTTTAATTGATTTTTTAAAATATTACTTTATTTTATTTAACAATAGCTAAATAAAGGAATATTGCACAAATTGAAAGAACAGATTAATCTTAATCTGGAAATTGTTGGACTTTATAAAATTAGAAGAAAAAAATATTATAACTAAACAGTGGAAGAAAGATATTATATAGATTTATGGTTTGTCAGAGAGAATGACAACATTAGTTATTCAACTTAATGGAAAATGCATATAATTCAGATTTACATCTGAACAAATTCTCATTGTGATGAATAAATAGAGGTTACGAAATACTTTTGATCAGAATGTACATAATTTTAAAATTGTCATAAGTGATTTTAATACCAGAATTGGTAAATGATTGAAAGACACAATTATTGTCGGTAAATTTAGATATAATGATAAAAATAAGAAAGGGCACAGGTTTGTGGAAAGTTAAATTTTATATTATTAATTTTTTCTTTGAAGTAAATGCTAAATAGAATAAGAAGGTGGAGAAGAGTTGGATTATATTTTGACTGACAGAAATTATGTATTGCAAGATTGTAATGTTCTTAAGAAATTCAATGCAGGAAGTGGTGATAAGTTGGGGTGATATAAGGTATGAGCTTATGTGAAACTAGATATTCAAAAGTTATTAAGAAAACAGTATTTAGAGTTAGTATCTACAACTTCAGATATATTTCAATGGATTTAAATTTAAACATGTAAATCATTTAAAAATATCTAACAAATTTTGAAGACGATTCAGAGTTGAATGAAATCAATAGGAAAATAGCTGATACCTATTTAGAACATCAACAAAGATAGGTGACACAAAGAAGCAGCAATTTGCCATTAAATTTTCTACTAAGGCAAGGCAATGAATGAAGACAAAAACAAATATGAAAATTTATAAAAATGATCTATTAAGAAGAATTGAATGTTTAGAGTTATATAAAAATATGAAAAAGAGTTAATAATGGTATAAGAGAATATAATTTTGAATTATCAAGGAAAGAAGCTATAGGAGAAATTAAAAAGTCCCAAAAGTTTAAACCCACATTTGAATATTGATAGGAAACCTATTCCTGAAATAAGAATAAAAGAGAAGTTTTACTAAAAAGATAAATAATATCATGAAATGTGTGGACGTGTTGTATAAAGAGTTATGTGGGAATAAAAAATAAGCAAGCAAAATATCCCTTACTATTACAATTTCTTCTCAATTGTTCAGAATTCTAAATGAAGATGTGCAGCATGCAATTAAATCTATGAAGAAGGGAAAAGCTCCAATTAATGACATAATTAGAATCAATATTTTAAAAAGAGACCAATAAATAGATTTGATGACAAAGTTATTTACTAAGTGTCTAAGTGATAATGATGCGTCAGGTAGTTGAAAGAATACAGTCATAATTTTAATATTTAAAATTATTAGAAATTGCAAAGCTATTAGTCTTTTATAAGTTCTATACAAAATTTTTACCAAGATAATCAACTCATCTGCAGTGAACTTTATATTCAAACTAACCAGTGGAATTAAACATGATTTTAGTATAGTAGATCTTAATATAGAGAGATAAGAATCAATGAAAATATTTGCTATTATGCTTTATATTTGTAGATTATGAAAAAGCATTTGGTCTTTTAAGCATTTCTGCAGTTATTATTGCATTGGATCATTAAAATATAGATCCAGGATATTGTCATATTTCGATGAATATTTACCATAATGTAATAGCAATGATTAGATTACATAGTGGTACTATGGTTAACATAGAAAAGAGTGTAAGGAAATGTGATTTAATATCTACAATACTTGTTACTGCAGTTGTGAAGAAGTATTTTGTTGATTAAAATGTGAAGCCAGGAGAATAAAATAAAATGGAGATGATGTAAGCCATCTTGATTTTACAGATGTATTTGTTTATGCAAATAATATTTCAGAGCTTCTGGAAATGTTGCAAGATTTATCAGATGAAATTATAAAAGTAAGGATTAAAAATAAATGCTAAAAAGACTAAAAAAGTGTTTAATGTTTTTCTCAAAAGAAGTACATAAAAATTGATATTGATGAATTAAAGGATATCTATGTCAGATTGTTAATATAAACAGAAACACAATGAATGAAATTAATCATAGAATTAAACTTGGGTGGATTATTTTTAGTAGAAATAATTTAATATTCAAATGACATATTTCTATGTGTTTTAAAAAGAAAATTTTTAATTAATGTGTTTTTCTAGTTCTTACTTTTGAATCTAAGACTTGAACTCTTAATAGAAGAATAATATAGAGACTTTGGACTGGTCATTGAACTATTGAGAGATCTACATTAGGACTGATAAGACGGAATTGAAAATGAAATACATAAGTGAGAGAATAAACAGCTTAGAGACTGAAATGGAGTTAAGCTAGAATATTTCCAATAGAGTTGATATTGCAATCTTAAATATGATTATGTGAGATTGTAAAAGACTTAGAAATAAACTATTAGTGAAATGGATGGATGAAGGAAGGAAGTTTGGTATTGTGATGTGGAGAAAGGGCGCCAAAGATTCGAAAAACTGGATTAAATTAGGAAAGATCTTTATCTGCAGAGAATCGATAATCATTGAAAATGATGATGATTATGATGAAATAATATTTTGTTTTAAACGTTACTGTAACTTTCTTTGAGTTTATTGATTCTTTACTTCAAAAATAATAATAATAATAATAAAAACGCAACTGTCATTTTGCAAACTGAATTATTATTTGTGTTTTGCTTTCTTTGTTAATAAAATATTAATATGATCTTTTTTAAGGAATTTGTTTTGTTTAATCGTTAATGATTTTCTAATTTTAACATTATTGATTATACTTATATATATACACACAAGCTTTTTATATCTCTCTATATATCTTTGTATATTATTTATAAAAAAAAATTAATAGTTCATGATTTAAATACATATATAAGATTAAAATACTAAGTTTCTATTTAATATTTATTTAAAAGAGATAAAATATGAATATTATTTAGAAATCAATTGAATTATATTGAGTGAAGGAGATTTCTGTATCTTACATGTATCACTAAGTGAATTTATAGAATTTGTCAAGTTCACATAATTCACAAAATTGCGGCTTTACATTAATTATCCTAGATTCATGAAACCTTCTTAAATATAATTCATTGAGCACAAGTAATTTAAAAATAATATTTTTTTTTGTGTGTGAGTGTAAAATGAGAAAAATACTACCTGTTAAAACAGCCATTTTATACATTTTAATTTTCTCAGATTATATTTTCAATAAATTATAGTCTTATTTTTGTGTAAAAATGGCAATATAAGTTTTAAACAATGAAGAATGACATTATTAAAAAAAAAATTTAAGTTTTATTACATAGTCTTTATAACATTTTTAAAAAAATAAAAATAAAAATAAGCTTTCTCTTTGAAGTTTGATTAACTTTTGTTTTTAGAATGATATATATATATATAATAGATGAAAGAAAATTTTTAATTTAGCTAGCTACTTTGATACTTCAGATGCTTTAAACTTTCAAATAGTTAATACCCCCTCCCCCACATTATATTGGTATGCTGTTAAGTATTGGATGAAACAATAATAAGACATGCTGACATCTTTCAGTTTAAGCATGATAACAGAAATTTAATTAATCCTGCATAATAATAATCAGTAATTGGATCATTAACTAGAACCATTCATTATCATCAATTTACATAATTTGATTATTCCAAGTTGTATCTTCAACAATTCTTATTATTATTCCTCTAGACTAGTGGTCTTCAACCACCGGGCCACGAACTGGCACCGGGCTGCAGAAGTTTTCTGCTGGTCTGCAGCTAAACTGGCAAGAAAGTTTGGAATAACAAAATAATACGATTTTAAACTTTTAATTAATATGAACAATTTTTATTTATTTTTTCATTGCATTTTTTTTCCCAATTAAAAAAAAAAGAAACAGAACAAAAACAAAATCTAATCAATCATACATAAATTAATTTGTTTTTCTATTTATCACAGATGTTTATGGGGGGGGGGTAGAAAAAGTTTTTTATTATACAAATATCCAGTTGTCTTTTGATAGCCAATCACGGCTGCTTGTCAGCATTGTTAAAACAATAAAATGTAACGTGACTTTTTTTGATCTTTTAAATTTTTTCTACTCTCTCTTTTAATATTTTATTTTTTTGTGTTTTTTTTTTTGGCTTTAACTTTTATTTTGAAAATCAATTTTTATTACCTTTTTTTCAAAATAAAAACCAAAAAATAAGTTCTGTCTCTAACATTTACAAAATATTTCTCACTATACTCCCACTACCCCAAAATAAAGTAAGATCAAAACTTTTGACTTTTTCAAGCTTCATTTTCTTTTTTTTTGTTTAAAAATACGTCCACTTTTTTTTGGCCTATAAGGCAATATTTTTTGGGACTTTATTTGTATACCGCTAAAATACTAAAAGTTTTATTTTTAAAACCAATTTCTGTTACCTTTTTTTAAAAATAAAAACAAACAAAAAATAACTTTGGTGTCTATCTTTTGTCTCAGTTGATGACAAAGTATTTTTCAACCCCCTCCCACCCCAAAAAATAAAATAAGATCAAAACTTTTGACTTTTTCAACATTCAGGTGAATAACATTTTATTCTTGCATGTTTTAACAATGAAATAATAAATGTAAAATGCAAGCACATTAATGAGAACAATTGTTATTGTATGTTTTCTGTAGCAATATGACTGCGCAACTCGAGAAAGAGTGTTCAACATGTGAAGGTAAGCAACACTATTACTATACACATTAACTAGTGTGCTGTTTTGGTCAGTTATAACAATTATGCTTATCTAAGGCTAAGCAGGTTACATCTTTAAGACAATTTATCTGTAAACTTCTGCTGGTCCACCAAATCTTATTCTTACTTTTACCGGGCCACAGGGGTGAAAAGGTTGAAGACCACTGCTCTAGACTGACCATAAAATATTCTTTGGTAGTACAAATCAGTTTTATTTTTTTAAGGGTAATAATTCTATATTTTTTCACACCATCTGTAAATTTGAAAGATTTACTTGTTTTCACTAATTAAATTACTAGTGGTTTAACAAGCTTGGAAAACTGAGAAAGTGTATATTCTACACCACACTATCTTTAAGTACATATATAAGTAAAATATATACTATTCAGCTGAATTGAAAATGATATAGAAATTAAATGTAGCTACTGCTTTAAAATAACACTTTGATGAAATAACTAATTATAAAATGACAAACAAAATTATTTTGCATTCATATACTGAAGCTGGAAATATAGTACATATTCCTACTTCACCTAGTGCCAATGTCATCAGCACTAGTCTGGGTTTGAACCCAATCTTTATTAACTGACACCCATCTCATAATAGGTGGTAGTATATTTTAATCAATATTATAATCTTTTATATTTCATTAATCTTATTTTATAATTAAAACTGACCTTTTATATTAGTTTATTTATTTTATATTTGTAAAAATGTATATTGTGTTTATTTTATTAAATTGAATTGAATCCTAGATATCTATAAAATGTTACAAATATTTCAAATTCTTTATTAAAGTTCATTTTCTTCAATTAATTAGTGGGTAACATTTTATATTTATCTTTTAATCAATGTACACTTGAGAATCAATTATTTAAACAATGTAATATTTTTAAGAAATATTTTGTAAATTTCTGCTTAAGTTTATGTCAAATATGTTTGAAAGTCATTGTACCAATTTTCTAAAATTTTTCTGAATAAAATCTACAGTTTTGTTAATCTAAACCTTAATTAAATAGATTTTGTTAGTACAATGACTGATAAACTTAATATGCTTGTTGTTGTTTTTTTTTTTTAATTAGCAAATCAACCCTTGGGGCATGTTCATGCAGAGTTATAGATTTTCCCTCCAAAACAGGTACCAACCTCACAGAACTGCTTAGAGCAATTACAATTGGCAGTTGTTACTGTAGATTCAATCCTATAGATAAAGATCAGAACACATAAATAGTGGAAATTTTGAAAATGATTAATTATTTGTTGAGTTTTATCTGAAGAGAGTAGTTTAGAGATATAGTACATCGTGCCTACAGAATGACTGGCTAAAAGATCGACCATTGCTTTCCAGAGCTCTCTCCCACCAGCTCATCAATGCCTTTCCAGTGCTTTCAACATCTAGCCTGAAACTGTACCATGTCAAGGAAGCCTGTTAATGATCTGACTGTAAATGCCTGTTTAAAGCCATGGAATGCCTACTGATTGATTCTGAGGTAACGTCCAATTCGCCGTAAGCCATTGATTCCATTTTACTTGTTTTCCAAATCAATGTTAATTTATATTATCTATATTTGTTTATACAACTTACTTTTAAAATGCGTAGTTTAAATTTATTAAATTTAAAATATCAATTCTTATAAAATCTTACATTATTTTGATGTGGCAAACTTAAATTAAATTTTGTTGGTTTATTTATAATATTTGACTTACTGACATTGCCAAGTACAAAACTCGATGGAAAACTAACTTTAAATCCCCTTCCTCTTATTTTTTCCAGTTAAAAATTATTATGGGAGATTTACTTCCCATAAATTAATTAATAGAAAGATCATTTAGTTTTGTACATCATATATAAATTTATTTGAATGACTGAAATTATTTTAAAAATATTTTACTATTACTTCCAATTTAAAATAGCCCTGTCATTATTTCTGAAAGAATTAATAATTTTAGTGACTCAATTAAGTAAAATTTATCATATAATTTTATCAGTCTATATTTCATATATATATATATATATATATTATTTGTCAGAAAAATATTAAAATTATGATTTACAATTTATTAGTTTGATATTCAATGCCCGTCTATGTTAATTAAAAACAGTCTTATTTTGTAATCTTTCATAAACTATTTAAGAACTTATTAATAAATGAAATATTTGTGAAGTGTGGAAAACAATTTACAATTTAATTAATTCTTTATATATATATATATATATATATGATTCATTTAGTAAAGGTCTAAGGTTTCTGGGACTTTCCATTATGGCAGGGAGATAGTTTAATTAGAAATTAAGTTATTAATTTTGTTAATGATACACTATATATATATATTCCAAACAACGGTAAACAATTTATAATACAATATAAATAAAAACTCAATAAAAACTCATAAAGAAATATTTTCGATTATATTCATAATCATTTTCAACTCAACTTTCAAAATGGAATCATCTATTACCAACTGTTTCTGAAGAAGCACATATAAAAACATCATCCACATATCTCATATATATCTTAATATTTCCCATAAATATAAATTTGTTTAAAATTTTCTCTTCATAATATGACAAAACAAAACTGCATAACTGTGCCACCATTGGTAATCCCATTGGCCAGTCTTTACTCATTTTATAAAATTTACCATTAAAGGATGCAACAATATTTTGTTCAATAAAATTTAAAGCTTTAAAATTTTTGATGAATATAATAAATTAAAAGGTCTTATCTGGACTATGGAGAAAGAATATAACAACAGTATTAAATATTTAGATTTGATAATTTCAAGGAACAATAATATGATTGACTATAAATTGTTTATTAAACCTATTGAAACTAGAGGTATATTCCCTATTTATCTAACATGCCACATAATTATAAGATGGCTGGTTTTAGGTCTTTTTTGTATAGAAATAATATTTTGTGTAAATATGCATGTGATAAAAAGAAAAATATTGAAAATTATGTAAGTGAATTATTAAGTATGGGTTATAATATAAAAGAAATTTATCAAGCGGTTTGTCAATTTAGTAAGAAAATTAATAGAAATACTGGTGATGAAGAAATTAAGAGTAAGAAGTGGATTTCTTTGCCTTTTTATAATAATAATCAAGTAAAATTTATGAAAAAAGTTTATAATGTTATATATAATGTTTCTTTTTATGGATCAGGTAATTTAAATAGAATGGTTAATAATTCAAAAGATAAGTTAGAAAAAAATAACGTAATATAATTTATAGAATTTTTTGTGGGTGTAACTTATCATATATAGGGGAATCTAGATGTAATATAGAGAAAAGAATTAAGGAACATAAATTGTTATATAAAAGAGTTTTGAAAAATGTACAGATATGTAATGATAATAGTAATGAAGTCAAGTTATATACTGAATCTGTTTTTTATGATCATGATAGAAATTGTAATTTTAAGTTTAATTTTGATATAAATAAAATAAAAATTTTAGGACAAGAGAGAGATAATGAAAAAAGAAAAATTAAAGAGGCAGTTTTTATTAGTAGGTATAAAAATACGATAATAAACAGACAGTCAGCAAATGTTAGGATTAATGAATTGTGGGATATTTAAATCGACATGTGTTTCTGGTTGGTAATAGATGATTCCATTTTGAAAGTTGAATTGAAAATGATTATGAATATAGTCAAAAATATTTCTTTATGAGTTTTTATTGAGTTTTTATTTATATTGTATTATAAATTGTTTACCGTTGTTTGGAATATATTTAAGCTTTGTTATTGTATTATTGATATTAGCAGACATTTATTTTGTTATATATATATATATATATATATATATAGACATATATATATATATATATATATATATATATATATATATATGTCTAAGGCATTAATGTTTTTATAGCTACAACCATTCATTTATTATTTTGCTTTGCTACTTACTCCTCAGGACCTTCGGAAAATTAACTGACCAGTCCAACCTTTTACTCTCCCTCAAAGTAGACATAGTTCATACCAAGGGATCCATTTTCAGGCATTGCAGTTAAGATGTGTATGAGAAGTCCAGCACATCAAAATATTTTATTATTATTCAGAGATATGTTTTGGCTGGAGGGCAAGCATTTCTCATCATCTACCTGTACACATCAGGAATATCCTTTAGCAAAACCACCCAGAGTTTCATAACAGACCTCATTTATTTTTGTTGTAATCTATAATAGCATATTGCCTTCTTCATCATTTTATATCTTTATTTAGCAAACCTGAAATGCTCTCTGCCATGATGGCATGTCCTTCACAAACAAATTTCGTAATTAATTAATTCTGACTGTGTAATTGTCAATTATTTATTTAAGAACTATCTTGCTTCCCACACTCATTATATACAAATGATTTTAAATGTAATAGTGTTTTAAATGCCCATCTTTCATGTCTTATATATACAAACAGATTTACTTGTAATATCTTGAAGAGGGCTAATAATATTTTATTGTTGATTGGGTTTTGGCCGACCAATTAACAAACTTTTACATTGTTTGTCAAAGCCACATCAAAACAAATTAAAGAAAATAACCAAGTTGTATAAACAAAGACTTAACTTATTTTGTACTAAATTCCTTAATAAATTCTTATAATATTGTTATTTTAAATAAGCTTAGTTTGTCATCACTCCCAATCTCTTAAGTTAATTACTCTATTTATTTAAATATTTCTTTGATTTAAATTCACTTCTTTATAATGTTGCCAGAAAGAATTATCATTATTATGGTTCAAACCATTAGTAATCGATCAAATCATATCAGTACCATTCTGCAATCGTCAAAATCCATTAAATCATTGGTTTTTCATATAAACCCTTTATTATTTTGAGTCTCTATGTGAACCATGACCTCCAGCTGGGACAGAATAAAACCAAGCACTGCTAGTGTCATCACAAACATTATCCATTAGTCAGAGAGGCAATAGTTTAGGCAAATAGGTTAGGATTCATCCATGTCCTGACATATGTATCTTGTGCATGGTTGGATTCAAGGTACTTTTGCTTGGATTATTTTGGTCTTGTTGAATGAATACATGATTTTGACCGGCACAATACCTATGCATAAATCATTCTGGCTTAGCATGTATATCTGTAAATATATTTATTACCTTTACTATAACATGTATATCTTCATATGTCTGGCTGTGTTCATCAGCTTATATATTCCTTGTTCCTTCTCACTTTAACATCTTTAAAAGTATATAAACATACTATACAAAAATGACTTAATAATATATACAACAAGCTAATGAGATATCTTACTGATGTAAATATATATATATATTGTAACGATCCAGAAAATGCGACTTCACGTAATCTGCACTACGGGGCGCCATCTAGGCATTCGAACCTAGAAAAATTTATAAAGTAGGCAGATACGTAAGTCAAAAAAAAAATTTTTTTTTTTCCTTTTAAATTTTGCATCCGGTCGTTAGCCCATGTCACTAGCTCGGTGGAATAGCAGAGATTAAATAATATACGATCTTATCTAATTAGATTTCAACATTAAAAAATAAATAAAATAAGCCACTGCTAGTAATTAACATACAAACATTTATTTATGCACATATATATAAGATTTAAAATTATTTTAGTATTAGTTTACATTTTAACATTTAACATTATTTTTAACTTTGATTTTGATTTTAATTTACCTTTAATTACTATTATATTCTAATTTTACATTTTAATTAAGTTCGCACAGATGGGATTATAAAAGCTTGTTATAATAAGTTGCTATAGATCGGTTACATAGATTACACGGTTAAAAACATTTCAAAATAAACATAAACGATCAAAATATAAAATCATTGAATACTGACAATTGCGGAGGGAAATTTATACGTAACCCAATAGTATTCACCATAAGATACTTGCATTGTCACCCATAACTTAAAAGACATCCGAATAAATACATTTAGATACTCACCATAAGGTATCATTATTTATCGAATGTCTATATATTTTGATCAAATATGGAAACGCAAAACATAGTTAACCAATAAACAATCCATGCAAGCATCTATAAACAACTTAAATTTAATGCATTTTTATTTAGGATCGAGTATGAATAGACCACATAAATTTTCTTTTGAAAATAAACATTCTATCCCTATTTAACCTTAGGCTAAAATTCGTAGTCAAACTGGCATCAATTCATCTGATATATCGATGTATTCAATGTAATAAAATACGACAGCACAAAAGGTTAAAAGAAGAAATTGCCTCTTATGAGATAGGAATATTACATCTATCTCTAAAGAAGAGCAATAAAACAAAAAACTCCATAGAAAGGAACTGCGGTATCCGACTTATAATTCCTTCCATAGGCAAACGGAAGTGTGCAGCGTATGAAGCGATTCTGCCCGTAGCGAATCAATATTACATCTACTAATCACACCAATATATCCAATCCATTGACCCAATTTAACCACGAAACAAATAACCTAAGATTACCCTCCCCTAATATAACTTTACCAATCTATACAGCCATTCACGCCCGACTTAAGTTTAACATTTATATAATTTAACTTAACGGAAAACAGAAATCATAATAAAACTTAAAGAACAAAATTAAATAAATGGAAATGATTTTAAATAAATAAATAAAAAATACATCAAATAACATTATTAATAAATTAAGTTGGTCAGATAGGATAATATTGCAATCATTTAAAAAATGGAAAATTTTAATTTAATGTTCATTATTTATAAAGTTCTTACGGTTTAAAAAGTTCATCTTTATCCGTTGCTTGCCATGAACGTGAATTCCCACGCCGTCCTAAGATTGGTATCCATTTAGCCGTTGTTTTATTTATTCATTCGGAGGTTTTTTTAGTTTAATTGGTCCTCAATGTAGGAAACGATAGTTCATTTCTTTTTCTTTCTTAGCAAAGCTGAAGGGATTGAATCGTGCGTCTTTTTTCAATCCCTTCTCCTTCACTTCCACACTAACACATCTCTCTCACATCGTAATAATCATTCACTAGTCACTGATTAATAATTTCCAAATTTTCCTTTTATATTAATGTGAAGGATTGAATTTACATTACGTCACCGATGCGATGGTCCTTTCGCTGCGGTCCGATTCCATAGGGATTTCTTCTTATTTGCTAACAGTTTCTATTGTTTTCCTATCTGACTGGTGTTTTTACATTTAAATGCCGAAGGCTGGTTTACATTTAACTAATTAACAATCATTTCCATTTCTGATTAATTAACCTGTTTTCCAAATCAAAAATATATTTAAAGATAAATTTAAAGATATAATTTCATCTCCAAATCTTTTTAAAATTTAGTTTTAAAATACTTTTTCTTTAATAAAGTTTTATTTTAATAATTTTTCATTATCTGTGCGATTTAATTAATATATAAGAGTTTAAGATGATATTTAATTTCAATTTTTAATTCTTAAAGAAAATTTTTAAATGCGAACTTTTTAATTTACTTTCATGTTTAATAAATTTTAAAAAAAAACCAATGTAACGAACGTCTATGCTCGTTACAATATATATATATAAATTTTACTTTATAACTGAAATATGAGCAGAAAAAGAAACAAAAACATAGTTTACTCTTTTTTGGAATATAAATTTTTCATAAAGTTTCTAAGGAAATCAGTAGATTATTAAATGACGTATGTAAAGAAAAAAAGTGTTATATAAAATAAAGAAATGTGGTCTACAATGTACGGTCAGATGAGGTATGTTGGTTTAACCCAGTTTGAATACTAGGTGAAAGTATCTCGAGGCCACCCATACGTGAGATATAAAATCAAGAATACTATGGCCTCTGCCCTATTTGCCTATTCTTGAGTCTAACTATGAACAGTCAACATATCTGAGATATGCATAAATTATTTTCTCACCTGGCCCAAAGCTTAACATCAGGGAGAGACATGGACGAGGACACTGATGGGACTAACTAAGTTAGAATATGAATAATATAAATCTAATACGAAATATGTGTTTGTGTGTGCCTGGATCATTGGAAAAGTAAAATAAATGTTAAGCTAATCAGAAATTGAAATAAAATTAGAAAACTTAAGCCTTTTAGATTAGATAACATATTTTAATAAAATGTAAATTTTAAATATTTGAAAGGATTTAATTCTCTCCGCTATTCCCTGATTGATTATATATAACTTTACAATAAGGCAGAGGGCAATTACATAACATTTTGTGGTCTAAACCAGTGGTCTTCAAACTTTTTACACCTGCGGACCAGTAAAAATAAGGATAAGGTTCTGCGGACCAGCAAAAAATAAGGATAAGATTTCGCAGACCAGCAGAAGTCTATAGATAACTTTTCTTAAAGATAAGCATAATTGTTATAACTGATCAAAACAACAACGTTAAATATATAAGATAAAGTTTTATATATATATGGAGTTTATATAATAAAAAACTTTTTTTAAAATTTTTTTTAGAAAAGTAATAAAAAATTTAATTCTACCCCCCATAAACATCTGTGATAACTGGAAAAACAAATTAATTTATGAATGATTGATTACATTTTGTTTTCGTTCTGTTTTCTTTTTTTTTTAATTGGGTAAAAATGAGATGAAAAAATAAATAAAAATTGGCTATATTAATTAAAAGTTTAAACTCTTATTATTTACTATTACAAATTTTTTACTGCCCGTCTAGCACATGGACCTGCAGAAAAGTTCCATGGCTCGGTACCGGGCCACGGACCAAGGGTTGAAGAACACTGGTCTAAACAGTACTCTCCCAATTTAAATGAAATTAAATTATCAACTCGTGTCCCCTTGACAAAGCCAAAATGAAATATCTCTTCCACAAAGCAATTTCTAGTTGCTTTGTGCTTTAGAAACAGTTTTAAGATATTGAAAGATTTTTTAAAAATAACTCTTATTAAGTGTGGAATGAATGCAAACAAAGTAGGTATTATCGAGGAGACCCAACTAGCAGACAAATAAGGAAATTTAACTATTATTTAGATGACATATATCATTTTAAATTGTTAAGTTGTAAATGAAAAAAAAAATTTAAACCACAAATAAAAAACAACAACAAGAAAACATTTATATGCATTTTAAAATGAGGAATAGTGAAAGGGAAAAATTTTAGTATAAGTAAATTATCACACGATAAAAGTAAGATAAATCTAATATTAGTATAATTACAACAGTTACATTATAAATAGGAATCAAAGACATAAGTAGTGAAAGGCATTTAGAAAAAGGGTAAGTAATAGTTCATGAGGAGATTTCATACAGTTACTGGTTCTTGTTCTTTGGATCCAGTTCTCTCAACATGGTGGCTTGATTAAATACATGGGGATTTGTCCAGACAAGGAAATGGAAATTATGCAGCATTTTATCGTGAAGTACACGGACACAGCTTACAGTTTGTGTTTCTATTTGTTGGACAGGTTACAGCATTTTGATGGTTTTAGTAGGACCTCGGTGGCAGGCAAAGCTGTTGTGCCTTGCTGCCAAACATGGTCGCTTCCATCAAATTCATATAACTTTTAATCGGTCGCACATTGGAATCAGATCAGTAAGAGTAAATTGCTTGAACTCTTCAAAATACATTTTGCAATGCTTTCAGAGTCAATCTCTGAATAATAATAAGAATGAACCTTGGTGAATTTCAGCAGAGTTTCTTCAAGAACAAAATTTAATGGCGAAATCTGAATAATAATTTCAAGAACACATTTGACCGATTTTCTCAATAAAATCTGACGAAGAACAAACAGCACTAGAACCAGCAGCAGAACAAAAAAAGGATTTTAAAAGTAAAATTTAAATCATTTAAAACCTAAGATCTGCATGGATACACATAAGAAAGCATAGAGATTTTAAAAGTAAAATCTCAATAATTTAAACACAGGATCTGCATGAATAAGCAAAAAAACCAGAGACCAGTCTTTTGTTCTCCTGTCCCTTCTATTGTTTTGCATATGATTTTAGATCTTGATGGGCCCCCTATGCTCCTTTGTTTCAAGGTAACTTTTTCTAAAAATAAACTTAATTTCTTATTCTAGATTTCTGTATTTAACTTTTGAATTTGTATTAATTAAAAAAGGCCATCTTTAATTTGCCTTGAATGAGCTAACTAATTGAAACATACATTCCTTTGGAAATGCAAACAGGCTTATCTCTAAATAAAATCATAAGCCATATTTGAACAAAATTTTAAAAGAAAAAAATATCTTATTATTTCTTTTAACAAATAACATTTTATTTCAACAAAATTTTGCATTTACTTATATATATATATATACGCTTCCATATATATATATATATATGTTTGATTCCTAAATTTTGGAACGGAAAATTTTAATAACGAGCTTAAACAGAATTTTATTTTAAAAGACATATTTTAAAGCAATTAACTAAATTTAATATGCATTGAATGTAAAAAATAAAACCCGTTAATTTTATATTTTTATGCAAAATCCTGTTGATATTTCAGTATAAACTTAATCCAGGTTACAATATTGGAAAGTTTATATAAGGCTGTGAAGCATGGATCAGACTTCCACCAGATCCATTGCTTCAACAAAATACCAAAATTAAAAGAAAGAAATTCTTTTAATGAACAGTCTTTTAAAGACTAAGTTTTTTATTTTTCTACCACTTGCTGAAAGATAATTTTCTTCCACTTTTATATGAACTTTTTATTTATAACAAAATAAACATTGACTAATCATATGATAAGTCAATCTTTTCTCTGAATATATTGTGAGTGACTATTGTTAGTCAATTAATCAAATGTGCAATGGGCTATATTCAACATAAACTTATATGATGTAATATTTCATCTTCTACTGCAAAATTACCACTTTGTTAATTAAACAATAGATTTGTGAAGAAGTCATCATAAATAAGACACCAAAGAATATCAAAGAAGTCTCAAAAATATGTTTTATAAAACAACATTCTCATTTTTGTAAATGTTCTGAACACAAGAAATTCAATAATGAAATAAATATCCCAAAAATTGTTATCAAAGTTACTCTAAAGTACAACAAAACCTGGATATTATTCATAGGAATTTAATAACATCATTAAAGCAATGCCAGTTTATATTCAGTTGACATTTTCCTAAAAAGCAATTACCATATTTTATAGAATCAGAAAAATATTAATATCTATCATAAATAATATCAATTTTAAAGCATTTATCAAAGAATTTCACATTCAATTACAACTTCTAGAACACTCAATACAATGTTTTCATTATAAAAAAACAATGTTCTACTAATACTAATGCAGTCAGAATAATCAAATAAGTTTTAAAATTTGAGATTGGCATAACGTTTAATAAATTAACATTTGTGATTTTTTTAAAAAAATATTTTAATGTCATTCATCTCATCAGTTAGCAGTTTTACTGCTAGTGTAGTTGTCAAACCTTCTATGATAGCTATGGGACTTATAGTACTTCATAATTAACAACAAGGACCTAATTAGTTTGGCACATTGGTTAGAGTCACAGGTGCTCAAGCTTGATATCCAATGATAATATCTACATTTCTTATTAATTTCAAGCAATATGTCATTTGATTATTCATGAACAATTAAGACTATCTTAACTGAAAAAATTATCAAATACATTGCATAGTGATTCTATTATACAGTTTTGGGTGAAAATAAATAATTATATAAAAAAGTTCCATTAATGGTATGTATATTTATCATTTCAGGTTGGATCTTATAAATAAATTAAACTAATGCTAAAAAATAAAAATAAAAATAAAGGCATCATTATATGAAAGCTTTTATTTTTGTATTTGAAATAAATACCTGTTAAGTTTACGAAGAAAAAAAAATCTTTTTTTTTTTTTTTTTTACTACACTATTATTTTAAAGTCAATAAAATCATTTAGAAACAAAACATTACATCAAAAAGCTATTTGAATCAATTAAAAAAATTAAAAATAATAACTCGTTTTGTCTTTTTTTCTCTATTAACTGCATATAGAATTAATAAAATTAACTTATTGCGTAATAATAGATATAATATTTAATTACTAAAACTAATAAATAAATTGCATTATACATTGAATGGTATAAGTATTTAATACTTACTGTCATATATGAAATAATAATGATTTTGCACATTATCTGTAGGCAATGGCATTTTTATAGAATTTGATGATTAATTAATTTAGAAACATACTGCAAACTACATTTAGCATATAACCAATGATTATATATTCTCAAACCATTCGTTGCATTTATAAAATGACATTTATAAATTTGTTTTAAAATAAATTTAAAGTTTCATATGAATTATAAATAATTACGAATTATTTATAAAAAAATGATATTCACTATTTTTAAAATTCATCTGCAATATATACATTTATTTTAAATTTAGTTTATTGAGATTTTAAAATGCCAACCATTATTATTAATTTATATCTATATGCAGCTAAACTTTAGTTTAACAGCTTTTGAGTATAATACACATTGTATTATATATATATAAATGATTAATTAAAATGTTTTGTACATTTTTAAATAAAATATTTCAATTAAAAATAATTTTATTTGACACCAAGAAACAGATATAGATATATATATATATATATTTTTGATACTCTGAACATTCTAAATATTATAATGTAAAAAAAAAAATTAAAACAGTGTTTAAATATAAAATTTAGTAATATTTATTTGTACAATAAATGTTACTACATTTTATATTTAAACTCTTTAATATTTTTACATTATATATATATATATTTTTCATTCACTTGTATATGTAATTCTTTTGCATACATATGTACATATGCTTTATGAAGTAGTTTATTTCTTAATTTAGCTGAGTACACTTTTTGGTAATGAGCCCAAATTAGTAGGTTTTAAGGATTTCTTAAGACAAATGAAATGCTTTGTAAATATGAATTACACGTGAAAAATAATGTAAAATATTTGAAAGATCTATATAATAACAAAGAGATACTGATGAGAAAAATTAAAAAATTCAATAAAAAGAAAATTAAAAACAAAATGCAAAACACTAGACTAAACAAAGCTGTGGTTTGGCTTGCCTTATATTTCAAACTTGGTGAATAAAAGAAAAAAGATCTGTGAGCCCAAATATGATGTGAGCTTCTGTATGCCAGAAAATCTTAACAGACTGATGAATAATACAAAGATAGATTATAAAAGAAAGAGACTTGATCTAAATGATGAAATATTATATTAGAAGAATGACAGAACCTATTGAAATTCAAACTTATCTGTCAAATTTAGAAATGAATGCATTTATGGGATGAGAATGATGATTTATTATAATTTGATATTTCCTACAGATTTATATATTTTATATTATGACTGTTGATGATATATAAAGTAATTTTTGTTGCTGAGATTACTTTTTCATAATAAACATTAATTAATGAAGAAATTAAGATATTTTTAAAAAAATTATTTGAAGACCGTTGATGTAGTTAAATCTCTCTTTTAAAGATATTAAAGTTTTTTAAAATTCTTATTTGATACAGCTAGTATTTTTCAAATAAACAATAAACAAGAAGTCTTATTTAAGAAATGTTTCACAGATATGGTCAAAAAAGTTGTTAGTTGAAAGTTTATCTTTCAGTGGTTGATACTTGGCATCTTAAGAACACCAGAATACAATATAAAATAAAGCTATTTAAGTACACAATTTTATTATCATAAAGATGCAGACAACTATAAAAAAATATTTCAGATGTAGTTTTGGAGGAAAATATGCACATTAATTTGAATAATTAATTACTAACATAAATGTACTAGGAAAAATAATATAAGTAAATATCTTTATTAAAAATAATTAAAAAAAAAATACATTTGGAAGACGTTTTAAAAGATAAAGGATTTATGATGTTGTAGATAAAACTATTCAAAATAAAAAAAAATAGAAGGAATAAGTTAACATGTTCAAATATGTGAAAATATCAGCAATTATTCTTTCCAAGTACTATCAATATGCTGATGGATGAATTATTCTAGTGTGATCTGCAGTCTTTTTTTCCACATTTACTGGAAAATCTTTTATTTCATCAAGCTATCTTACATGTGGTTGTTTTTTAGATCTTTAACAATAGCTTGGGATTCAATTTAAACCTCCAACTGGTTATCTACTATCATCTTCCTATGTTCAGTCTAGTTCCATTTCAGTCTTTTCATTATTGCTGAGATCTCAGTGATAAGTGTTTGTATACTCATTCCTGTATTTAATTTTAATCACTTGTTTTTTCTAACATCCTTATCTCTATTTTGTTGATTGGTCTCAAATCTTTATATTGCTCTTCTGTTGGGTGATTCAGTCTCAGAACCATAAGTAAGAATAGGTAAAGCACATACTTTTCTTTTTAAAACCATAGTTGTATATTGTTTTGACTTTAAGTTTTTCTACAAAAATATTTCATTCAACTTTAATCCTAGAATTAATTTCATGTATTATGTTTTGATCTGTGTTATTAATCTGATCAAAGTATATGTAATTGTTAACTTCTTGTAAGTCATGATTATCAATTTTTATTTTCTTTTTTTTTACAAAATCCATTGAACATTATTATTTTTACAATTTTTTTTTTTTAAGTTTTGATATCTTACTGTCATCTGAAATTTTTTGAAAAAAATTATGAAGCTCTAAAACAACCACATCATCTCTAAAATCTGAGTGTTTTAAATAATGTCCACTCCATGAATTTCACATTTTAAACTGTAACTTACATCTTGATATTATTCAGAATATGTCAATATCCTAGATTTATTTCTTGATGATCAAATGCTTTAATTATTATATAATTTTTTTATACAATCAAATGTCTTTTATTATCTACAAATCTAAAGCATAATGTACAGTACATATATTAGTTAAAATAGTCAGTCAATTAAGTTTGAATTTAATTTTTTCTATCAAATCAAAACTGCTACTATCACTAACTTAAAAAATATATTCAGTCATATATGACCTTGTTTTCAGAAGTAGACTAGTCTGGATTCCTTCCTTATCTGATCGGATTGAGCACTCTTCTAACTAATGTGTAAACATGTGGATAACCAGTGTGTAAACATGTGTGTAACCAATGTATAAACATGACCAAAGAGTAAAACATGAGTATGAACAATGTGTTAACATGTGTATAAAATCCTAATATTGCTTAGCCTCTGATTTCAGTTGCAGCCAGTAGGGAGGGGATTTTGCAATAAATAGTCAGGCTTTTGGGAGACAAGCCAGATAAACATCTGTCTAAACTAAATGACAGGATGTGCTTTTATAAGAGAGAGATAACATCTGTCTAATGTGAACAACTGAAGGTGCTTTCAATTATAACTACTTTCAACTGTAAAGGTGTTCCTACAATAGTAATTATCAATACATCTGCTCAAAGAGGCAATTCCATGATAGAACTGGAAGCTTCTACAACTACAGCCAACTTAAGGCAAGCTGTCCAGTACAGTGAGAAGAGCTTTGAATAGAACTCAAGGCAAGCTGTATAGGACATCTGGAACAGTTTTGAGTAGAACTCATGAGGCAAGCTAAATATACAGCTGGAAGTAAGAGTGTCATTCGAGCATTACCAGTTCAGCATTAACCATTGTTTATCTATAAGCAAAATTGTGTTTATTGATTGTGTAATATGTATGTATATTTTTTCTAATAAATTATACATATCAACTCTTGAGTGTTCATATTATACATTCCCTAAATACAATTTACATAGATAAACATAGTTAATACTGAGCTAGTTATGTCTGAATGACACTCTCACTTCCTGCTGTATATTTAGCTTGCCTCATGAGTTCTAGTCAAAACTGTTTTGGCTGCATTGGTCAGCTTGTCTCACATTTTAGTCAAGATGTTTTTAGCTGTACTGGGCAGTTTGCCTTGAGATGACCATAGTCATATCAGCTTTTAGTCCTATCATGGACATGCCTCACTGTGTTGATGTATCGGTATTGATTATAGTAGAAACATCTTTGCAGTTGAAAGGATTTTAGTTGAGTGCACATTCAGTCATTTAGGTTAAACAGATGTTATCTCTCTCTTATAAGAGTAACTTAGCCATTAAAACAGGCAAAATTCTCTATACATATTGACACTCAGTGCAAGCCAGAGTAATCAGCGGATGCTAGACATCTTCTGCATAAGATCCCCATCTAGTACCTACTCATCCAATATCCCCAGACTAGTATCTGGATGTGGCCTTCATCAGTGAGGAGCCTTGGATCTGAGAGCACTGCACCTAGAACTTAGGATCTAATGCAACTCTTCAGCAGCCACCTTTTATCTCTACTTAGATACAAAACTATGAGTCTCAAATTGAAACACTAGGATATCAATCCAAGCTCATTACCTTATATAGTCATAAACATCTGAACTCAGTTCAGTACCTATATATTTTGATGACACTGGTTCTTTAATAACCATAGCCAACACCAAATATCATGATTGCCATTTCTTACACTTGTTTATAACTGTTATTAAAACCATCTATACACATTGCTACTCAGTATGAACCAGGGTAATCATAGATGCCAGAAGGCTTGTGCATAAAATCCCCATCTAGTGCCTACTCATCCAATTTCCCCAGACTAGTTCTGGCTTGTGGCCTTCATCAGTGAGGGCCTTGGATCTGTGAACACTGCACCTAGATATTAGGATCTAAGGCAACCCTCCAGCACCCACCTTTTATCTCTACTTAACTACAAAATTATGAGTCTCAAATTATATTTTAAATATAAGCTTATATAGTCATATCGGTCTGAAGTCAGCTCAGTACCTATACATTTTGGTTACTTTGGTTTTTTAATAACCATAGCCACCACCATCCTATCAGGCAGGATTTGTTTAAACCAATAAACATCACATGATTACCATTTCTTATGCTTGCTTATAATTCACTGATGAAGGCCACAAGCCAGAAACTAGTCTGAGGATATTGGATAAGTAGGCATTAGATGGGGATTTTATGCAAAGCCTTCTGGAATCCATTGATTAATCTGGCTTGCAGTGAGTGGCAATACGCATAGAGAATTTTGCCTGTTTTAATAACAGTTATAAGCAAAGGCAATCATAATAAATGCTTGCTTTGCATATGATATTCCTGCCTAATGATGAGTTTTGGAGGATTATTTGCCTTCATTAAATGGAATAAACAATCTAGAAAAAAGATCATAGTATTTCTAGATCTTAAACTCAGAATTAAAAAGTCAGTAACCTCACCATATTTTCTCATGTATTTGGTAACAGCTCATCTATATTTGTTTCTATATAAATAATCACACAGGAATATTATTTGCAATGAAAAGAATATATGTAGTGAGCATAGAATTTTGCCTTCTTACTTTCTTTAATTTCTCAAAGAGTAATCAAAATGTTTCCATTCAATTAGCAATAAACTTCTTTCTGCAATTAACAAGAAATAATAGGCCTAAAAATTCTGACATGGAATACATTTTAAGCATATTGTTGATTACTCATAACTATTGCTAACATATTTGAATATGTATTATTTATACACACATTTAAGTGTGAGTAAATCTCATATACATTTTTCCATAAATACTTAACTATAAATTTATTTGTGATCATTATTAAAATTATGTATGAACATTTATTTATTTTTTTATCATTGTGATTACTTCAAGTATTACTATTAAATATTCTCATAGTATTATTTAAAATTAGAGATAATCACTGAATTGCATTTTCCTAAAAAAGTATTCAGGTAAGACATTAATCCAAAAACACTAATGCTCTATGATTTTTATGGATTTGTGATTGTTTAAATTTTCAGAATGGTCTTTTAAAATATTTTATTGTAAACTTTCAAATAGAAAAAAAATGAATAGACAACTCTCTCCCATTGGGTGTATTCATTTGTAAGTTTTTACTGATTTATTATTTATTTATAATTTTATTTGTAATTGTTAAGACAATGAATTTATTTATTATAATAAATTAAAAACCATCTTTAAAATTTTGTTTGTAAATATTATATTTTGAAGTAAAAACATTTCATTTACATTATTCTACCTATCATCTTATTATAGCTAGGTGATTTATTAATAAACTAAAAGTGTGTTACATATTAGTAGAACTTATGATAGAGTATTGCGGAAACAATATACTTATTTAGCTTGATTACCAATTATTTGTAACTTATAGTTTCATAGCAACATTATAGGTAAGAGTTATCTCTGTTTACATGGATAAAATCTCCTTATTTATATTATTTATTAGAATAACAATCCACAACAAATATTTAATTCAATATATTTCTTTATGCATGTGTAAAACAAGCACTCAGATTTTCATAATAAAGTTTGATATCATATCTATAAAACAGTAATCAAGTTTTTCAGTACATTATTTTAATTCTTACAACAGTCATTCATCTAGATGTGAATCTGATGCTAATCTTTCAATGTAATAAGTATTAAAGTTATAAAAAGTAAAATTAAAGATAGTAAAGTAAAAGATGTTATATATTAGATAATTATAAAAAAATAATAAAATAGTATTATTATTAATATTATTATAAAATAATATTAAGAATAATAATATTTAAAGGGTTGTTTTAAAAATAAAAAGTAAAAATAAAATTGTTTAAAAGGTAAAAATTTAAAAAACAACAATGGTGAATTGGATATGTTTTGTATTTTATGTATGTGTAGGTAGAATGTATATATAGATGTGTATTTGTAAAGATATATGAGGATTTATATATGTCTATAGATGTATGTATATCTGTATAGTATGTTTAAAAGAGCTATGTCTATGTTTTGGATTTGCATATGTATATCTAGATGTAGATATGGATTATATATATGTCTAGGTGTGATATAGATTTATATGTATATATATATGAAGAAAATATATGTGTATATTTTGATATATGTGTATATATGTGTGTATTTCATATGTGTGTAAAATGATGGATATATATATATATGAAAAGATAATTATGTATTTGTATTATTCAAATCTTGTAGCTCTGATGAAGATTGCTGGACAGTCGAAACTGGAAGAAAATAAAGAAATTTTTAAGAAAATTACTTGCATTAAAGTGTATATGAATGAAGTATTATAAATAATATAAGTATTAAACCACTAAACATCACATGATCCCCATTTCTTATGCTTGTTCATAACTGTTATTAAAACAGACAAAACTCCATATAGTATTGCCACTCAGCATAAGCTAGAGTAATCAATGGTTATAAGGGGGGTTGTGCATAAAATCCCTATTTAGTGTATACTCATCCAATATTCTCAGACTAGTTTCTAGATTGCAGCTTTCATTAGTGTTGAACCTTGGATCAGAGAACACTACACTTAAATCTTAGGATCTAATGCAACTCTCCAGCCGCCACCTTTTATCTCTACTTAGCTACAAAACTATAAGAATAAAATTGAAACCACAAAAAATATTTTTAATCCAACCTCATTAGCCTATATAGTCATATGGGTCTGAACTCAGTTCAGTATACCTATTTATTTTGGTGTCATTTGTTTTTTAATAACCATAGTGATCCCTATCCTATTAGGCAGGATTGGTATTAAGCCACTTAATATTACATGATCACCATTTCTTATGCTTGGTCATAACTGTTATTAAAACTGGCAAAACTCTCCATACAGTAGTGCCACTCAAATCCAAGGCTCCTCACTAATGAAAGCCACAAGCTAGAAACTAGTCTGGGGATATTGGATGAGTTAGGGATTTTATGTACACGCCTTCTGGCATCCATTGATTACTCTGGTTTGCACTGAGTGACACTACTGTATAGAGAGTTTTGCCATTTTAATGTAATAAGTAGAAGTGTAGTAGTAACATTGATTTGATGAATTAGATTATTTAAACTTTGTTTCTAGTAATTAATTTATGTAGTTTTTCACTTTAAATTTGTGCATTTTTGGATAGTATGCATATTTTACAAATGAAATATTTTGTGTATTTTTATTATTTCTGATTTGGTTATTGATTTATATTTATTTATTTTTTTCTTATAGTTTACCTATATAACTAAAATTTTTTTTTAGAAAAATGCTTATGACTTTTATATTCTTTGTTTTTTCATAACTATTTTTGTTGAAAGTAATAATAGCTTTTATATATATATTATATAATTATTTAGTGATATTTTAATACTCATGGCATTATTTAATGTCATTAGAAATGAATAAACAAATTCTTAGTATAGTTAGAAGTGTTAGGAAATTAATTATTTATGTTTAAATTTTATAGTTTTCATTACATGATTTTTCTGTTTCAGGTAAACATTGCCATAAATATTTTTTATATTATTTATTTATACACAGGTGTATATAATTAGAAATATGCAATCATATCAATAAAATACAAACAAACACGGACAATGAAAATTATTAAAATTATTATTAATGAAAATTATTATTTAATGAAAATTATTAAAAGAACTTGCCATTTACATTTTCATTATAATATATATATATACAAGTTATGTTTATTATTTTTCTATGTATTATTTATATCTAATTTTAAAATACATATCTCAGGTTAAGTTAGTTGAAAGCGCTTCTAAGTGACGGTTAAACATATATTTTTTTATAAACTTTTAAGTACTTTATATTCAAATATTTATTTATAATTTTACATATATTATTTTGAAGAAATACAGACATCGATTTGTAGTATTATATATATATATATATATATATATATATACTACAAATCGATGTATATATATATATATATATATATATATAATCTCAAAAGAAAAGTGTTCGATAATAGCCAGGCAGGATTAGGATATCTATTAAGCAATAAACACAAACCACAGTAAGCTAATTGAACGATCAGCTTAGGAAAGGGTTAGCTAATCATAGTTATAATAAGATCAGGGTTAGGCTTGCTCTCTTATACTTATTTATAGGAAAACAAAATATCAAGAGAGTTCTCATACTCTCTAAAAACAAATATAAATTTTATGCAGCACAAATTACATAAATATTATTTTGCTTCATCAATTCCTAATCCATCCAATATTCTTAAGTAAATTAGATCATTTGAGTAATATAACGTTTTCTTCAATCAAATCAGTTTTACAAAATAATTCTTTCTAAAATAATTGAATTCTTAGGCATAGTAATTATTTCTTAAAATAATTTTGATCTCAGGGTTCTTTCACTAATGAACTTTTTTAATAATCAAACAATCTTATTCTTCTTTTAATTTCTTATAATCAATAAAGAATGTGATACTAGTGACAACAACAATAATAAGATATGATCTTATCTTTAAGGTGATTTCTCTGTTCATCAAAAAATTATTACTTTTAAAACAAAACATGAATACTCTTATGTTAAAATAATTATAGTAAACTAGTATTACATTCATGATATTATGAGCAGGAAAGGGTTTTTTTTGCTACCCATATATCACACAAATAGATTCTCTTCTAATCTTATACCATAATAGAATAAAGTAATTTCTATAATCTTAATTCAAGATAAATAAAGTAATCTTATAATTTTAATTCAAGATAAAGTGATCTAATCCATGGATATTATCTTAACATGAACATAAAAATTAATGAAGTGACTATTATCATATATTCTTAAGTCATAATGATAACAATAAACTGTATGTGTTGGTTTTTTTTTTTTTTATAGATTTTTGATAAAGCAAATAATGATCAGAAGAATACAGATTCAATGGTTAACAATTAAAACAAAGTTTATTGATAGTTATAAATATAACCAAAACAATCACTTCTTTAATCAAATTTATAGGTTATAATTGTCCAAATTGAAAAATTTTAAATTACAATAGAAATAATTATAAAAATAAGTAAATCAAAAATTTAAATATGATTTTCTAAATATTCACTAAAGTTCTCATATGTAATACTTTCTCTTTCAGTTATATAAATCCCTAAAAGGAATATTTAATAAATTTATATAAAATAAGTTTACCATCTTTTTGAGCTTGATGAATTTGGGAGATGTATACATTTGATCCATATAAACAATTATAAATTTTATAATAAAATTTTATCAGATTTTAAAATATATCAGACATACAAACTAGGCATATGAATAGTATCAACATATCAAAAACATTTTGATATTATCAAGAGCACAAGTAAAAGTTTGGTTGGCATCATACATAACCTTCAAAATATATCAAAAGCAAGATAAAGACATGGTTGGCATTACACATGAAATTAATAGAATAACATGAACATAATGAAGACATAGTTGATATCGCACATGGCTCTAATAAAATACCACCTAGATAAATATCAAGGGATTTAAAAGTAAGGCAAATGAGTTGACGAAATAAACTTATTATAAGCGCATATACAAAAAAGCAATAAAGAATGAGGACCTTGTCTCTAATCTTAAAATACAACGATAAACTATCAAATAGAAGGTTACCTAAATATAGAATTTAGTGCTAGATATCACTTAAGACATAATAAAATCTCACTGCTATAAGGGACAAATATTATACTCTTTAAAATATTTTACATAACTAATATTCTGAGAACTTAACATGAGAACCAGATATAAATAATACATAGAAAAATAATAAACATAATGCATGTAAAAATAAACCTTAACACTAAATATTTATACCAATTTTACCAATTAATAATTAACAGTCCTTACATTTTGACTTTCCATACTATTAAGCAGGATACAGTCAAATAAAGAGACCTTGGATATGCTGAAGACTTTTCAGAATATCAAAACACTATTAAAAATTGATATATATATATATAAATAGGCACATAAAATATGAAATAAGTAGAATTTTAAATCTTGATGTGACTAAAGTAGCCATTCCAATTATTTAATCACTTGATGGTAGCACTTTAAATGAAACAATGAAGTGAATAGCATAGGTATTTCCTATGTTTTTATAACATAGAGCATTGAATAATACTTAACATTATAAACAATCAGATAGCATGTTGAATAAGTAGTAATGGTATTTCTTTTTGTAAGAACAAATTCATAGCTTCATGAAGCAAATGTTTATGAAAAACAAACATATTTTTAAATATTGAAAAGCTATAATACATTTTATGAAGAGCACACATACTTTATTAGAATAATATTTAGCAATGACTAGTATGTTGAAGAGCTATAAATACATTTTTAAAAAAAGCATGAAAATTGCCTTTTTATAAATAATTTATATAGTAAAATAAAGAACAGGTTCCAGGAGTTAAGGATACGTAATCTTATTATTTTTTGACAACATATTTTTAAACAGCAAGTAAGCATATGTAATTAATATAAAAATCTTTATTGTCAAACTATATATTAAAATAAACATTGAATATAGTTAATATAATATTTTATCTTTTAAGACAGATAAAATATTGATTAGCACAATAAAGTTTACTTGAGCATAGCAGTTTTATTTCTTATTCTAAGACAAAGCAAATATTCATTATTACTATCCAAAAAACATCCTTCATAATAAATGCATAAATAATGTCTATTCCATTAATAAAACATTCTTATAGCAAAAATAACTTGTAGTAATTAAAATATAACATGTATTTAATTTTATTAAATGGAGAAACAAACATTTCATTTTTTTAAGGTAATGCAAATATGATAATAATTTTAAAAATAGCACATTAAAATATGTAGATATATAATTAATGGATTTCTCTTATACAAGCATTCATATGTTTAGCATTAATATTATGAATTCCTTTATAATTTACTGCAGGGGTCCCCAACCTTATGCCCATGAGCACCACCGCGCCCACAGACCATTTTATATGTGCCCGCCACTATCCGAACATGATAAAAAATATTTATCTGATACAAATAAATTTAATTTTTAAATTTTTTTTATAAGTTATTATATTATATTGTAATCAAATTGTAGGGCATACTATACATTTACAGTGTAAAAATATAAACGTTAATTATATGTTAAACTTTTATTTTTGAAATAAATATTTTTTTTGTACATTATGTGTATTATTAATCCAACTATAAATTTACATTGAAAAAATAAATGACACTCGCCATCTGGTTGAAAAAAATAAATGGTATCCACCACCTGGCCGATATTATAGAATGTGCTCTTAAGTGCAAAAAGGTTGGGGACCTTTGATTTAGTGGATCCAAATATTTTAGCTAAAGAGTTCAAATTTAATCATAAAATTAAATTAAACCAAAAGAGAACACTCTAAAAAATAATAGTAATATTCAACCTTTTAAACAATATATCAATTTAAAGTTCTTATAGAAACAGTGTATAAATACTTTCTAAATTTAGCCCTTCCATAGTACAACCTAGACTCAAATATTTCAGCATTTTCTGATGTTTTTCTTTGTCTCACACATCAACATAAAATCTATAATTAAATGATTATTACTTATCAGAAAATAATAAATTTGACTTCATTTGATAGATATTTTTGTTTACTACTGAAATAAATTTTAAATGTTCACATTTTGTTTCTATAAATATTAAAAAATGAGATTGTAATCAAAATAAAAAGATTACATGTCATCATTTCAGAAAGATTATTTTCAGTTTGCAAAATCAATGAAATCTTCATTATTTCTGATTATTTTTAAAAATGTGAATGAATATTTATTTATTTATTTATGCTTGAAAAGTTGAAAAGTTTTGAATATTTATTGCAAAATTGTGTTACTTTCATAGTCATATGTATAAGTAGATTGCTTACATGGAAGCTAAGTTTCTAAATAGCTTAAAACTATATTCATGTTAGCTTCTAATATAACATTATATTTTGAAAATAAAGTATTTCCAGTCAAAATAAGTTATTAATAATTTATATTTTTTGATATCTAATCAATATAATGTAAATTATTGTAAAAATATATCTAAAACCATATTAAATTTGCAAATAAATACGTTTTGGTCATTTGGGACTACATTTTTTATATGCTCAATGTTTTACAACCTGGCCTTGGAACAAAGACTGAACATGTCAGGGCAGGGCTTATGTCCTTTATAAGGTATTTTTTAAATGTCTCACCATCTATCATAATTTTTTGAATGAAATTTTTTTATCATAAAATATACACAAAAATACACATTTTAACATATAATACTCATGAAAGTTCAACTGGGGCAAATTGCCCAAACATGTAAAATTGCAGACTAAATTTATGAAAGGTTAATGAAAAACATTTTAAAAATTCTGGCATACAATAAAAGAGTTATCATGATCAAAATAAAGTTTTAATATGATAAAAATAAGCAAATTGAAATTATCAATAATTCTAACCATGAAATATACCTTTGATACATGAGACAAAATATTGTTTTTTGAAATTTATGCATTGTGACATTTCTATTGTGTAAAATTTGGAGAAGTTTGAAGTAGTATAATAGCTAAGTTATCAGACTGAACAATTGATTGTTCTAGCACTGCATATTAATTAAACTAAAATAAAATAATTCTAAAAAAATATTACTTGGAAAACACTGAAGAAGACAATAATGATGAAATCAAGTGAAGTAAAAGTGTAGTGGTCCCCACTTATATTTTGTACGTCACATGATAGGTAATTAGCTTCATGATTCATAATCTCTTAATTAATTTATGCAACCTAGGTTCAAGAAAGGTTAACTGGTCATATTGCTATGCTGAAATTCTAAAAATTAACTATAATTAAAACATCTGGAAAATTCCAAAAATTCTAAAAATGAATTTTAATTTATTCAATTGTCTAGGCAGAATAATTAAATATTACACCATTGTTGCATTATTTAGAAATAAATTAATATACATTCAAAATTATTTAATAAAAATAAAAACCATTACAGTAACAAACAAGATTACATTGTTTAAACATTTTTGAAAATTTTTCCCAGAATATTATTTAGTTGTTAAATAATAAATCACTTTAAAAATACTAATTTTTCAACAAGGAAATAAATTAAATAATTAATCACTTATATGTATGCTCTCACGCCGAACAAAATAACTGTTTAAAAATAATTTAAAATCATTAGCTAAACTTTAAGATTTTATAGAGTAAGAACTAGATTATAATACTACCAAATTAGCATTTATAAACTATTTTTAAAAAACCATTTTAGACATTTTATTCTCATTTTATGGTCATTGAGTTAACACTGCATTTCATTAGTATTCGGACAGATTTTTTGTTCTCACTAGATTTAAACTTTCAACCTTATTTTGATATTACATCATTATTATTTATTAAAATATAATAAATTTGACCTCATTTGATAGATATTTTTGTTTAGAAATTAAATACATTTTTAAAAAAATCATATTTAATTATCAGAATTATTTTAGATAGTAGATTTTAATTAAAACAAAACTCTGTCAGGTTGAGCTGATTCAAATTGCAAAATGAACAAAATCTTTTTTGTTTGATGTTTGTTTTAAAAATCTGAATGAATTATTTTTAATAATTATTAAATCTACCAATTTATACTTTAAAAGTTTAAAATTTTTTCAGAATTTGTATTATATCACTAAATATTATAATAATCTGCTGAGTGACTTCATTTCTTAACAGCTATATTATCTGTGACCATAATCTTTATAGGAACAATATTCAGAAGAATATATTCTTCTATATTTAAAATAAAACATTTCTGTTAAAAATAAATATGTAATAATATTTATTTTTGATTTTTAATAATTATTACACAATTGTGATATAAATATTATCATAAAATTTCCCCGAAATCAAGTTACTCGACTACCAGGAGAGATATATTGTGGAAAATTTTGATGATCTAGAATAAAATCTATAAATAACAGTAAATGAAATTGAGTGGCCATTCTATAAAATTTTCAGTGTAGTGTAAAACTATTCGTGTTTATACAAAATCACCATTTTTCAACATATATATTCAAGGATGATGGGTTAGAAAAACATTATCTAAGAGTGTTACTTAGACAGGGTCAGTTCTACTCTATTTTGATATCAGTGATGGATATATGTTATAGTAAAATATAAAAGAAAAAACAACACATTTTTAAAAATATTTTCAGTTAAGAAAATTTTGAAATTTGTGATATTGAAATTCTAGAACATCTGATTAAAAATTTGTTTAAAAGATTTAATTTGCATTTGTCCAATTTCAAAGGGATTTGCTTATAATATGTGTTACAATAAAAATTTGATTGATTATCCCAGAATCTTATCCAGTAAAGGAAGATTTTCACTAAGGATATTAGAAGTACCTCATATTTAAAAAGAATATATAATATATTGTTATTAAATAAAAATGATTGAAATAATTTTCTTTAAAACATCATAAAACATAAAAGCTGTATAGTAACTGAACATTTAGCTTGACAAAGAGTTACTTAGATATTTTATTATACACAATTATTATGAAGAATTGGTAAAGTAAATGAATCATTAGAGATTTTGTGTATTTGTACATGCAACTATCCAAAGAATTAAAGAGATTAAGGGAATTCAAAATATACATTTAATAAAGTGACTTTTATGTCAAAATCTTTATGGTTGCATATTGTCAATGCATAATAAACATCATAAAATTGTATGGTAACTATTATGAGTAGATTTGTGTAAGAATGCATAGGATGATGAAGAAAATAAAGTTTTACTAACAATAAAATAACATTTATTGACACTAAGAACATTTAAGGAACAAACATTAAGCTGCAATACATTTATGGAATGAATATCAAGCTGTTTTTAAAATTGTGTGCAGATTTTATTAAAATAAATTCTTCAGAACAAAATAAAATAAATAACATCAATAAAATATGCTATATCCATTTAAAATAATAATAAGGATAATTGAGATTAATAAATCTTTCTCTAGCATTAATGATTATAATAAGTCCTCATACTTAATTTTTTTCTCAAACAATTTTATTGTCCCTAGGGGAAATATTTAACATGTGAATTAAACTATAAACTTAACAATGCTTATTTTTATGATGAATGCTGAAGATGTATAACATATTACACATCTAATATAACAAGACTCAGACTAAGATTGTAACAAAAAGTATGGATGACATTCGTCACTACCTACAAAAATATCAATTATCAGGATAATATCATTGACACATGTTTTACATGGCTTAAAATAAGTGCATAAGAAACATAATCCACACTAAGGGATAATAAGATAAAGACAAAAGAATATGATGACATGTACTCAAGCATAAAATGAGGCGATAATGACAGGACTCTATCACTAGTCCCAGAAAATGAGAATGAGCCATTAGAGAGACAACAATAATAATAGGTGTTGGCCTTAATAATGCCTTATGTGCTAAAATATCATAAAAATGAGACAAATTCATGAATAAAGTATGACAAAATATTAGAGACTAATCTATATCACTTAAAATAAACTGGTAATATAATATAATATACAAGAGAGAGATTAATGAGATAATTTCTTAATATACACTAACAAAATAGAATAACCATAAGAGAGAGTAATATTATGATCTCTTAACAACAACAATATTAAGTAATGTCTAAAACTGATAAAAATAATAAATAAAGTTAAACATAGCTAATTATAAATATAAAATTGTAGCATATTAATTAAATAATAATGAATATTTATCAGCTTCTGTACTCTTCAAGCATTTAAAAACACATTTATACAAATAACTTAAATACAAAATAAAAAATATTTAAAATCAATAAATATAAGTTATTAAAATGGGCAAAACTCTCTATATGTATTGCGACTCAGTGCATGCCAGAGTAATCAATGGATGCCAGAAGACTTGTGCATCACAAGCCAGAAATTAGTCTGGGGATATTGGATGAGTAGACACTAGACGAGAATTTTATGCACAAGCCTTCTGGCACCCATTAATTACTCTGGCTTGCACTAAGTGGCAATACATATAGAGAATTTTGCATGTTTTAATAACAGTTATAAGAAAGTATAAGAAATGGTGATCATGTGATGTTTATTGGCTTAAATATAACTGTTACCAAAATAAATTCCTTTGTCTTGATATTCCTATTATTATTCTGGATACAGTCATTAAAAACAAAAGAGTTCTGGAATATCTTGCAGATTTTCCAGAATATTGTTAAATAGCATATTAAGTTTAGATACGTATACAGTGGCTTACAAAATATGAAGAAGCAAGAATATTTGAAGACATGGTCAAATATTTCTAGCCATTCAGATTTAATAAATATTATAACAAATATGGTAAACATTAACTATCATCTAACGTATAATAGAAATGACTAAATATTTATTTTAAAGACATATATTTTATTGTTTATTAGAAATTATTATTATGTAGAACAAATATTATTTCAAGTAGTCTGTTATGACTATAAGATTGAGAATTATTCTGAAATACATTTTTATTATTCAAGGATTATATGAAGAGCAATAATTATTAAAAAGTATATTTTATTATTCATTGATGAATAATGAAAAGCAAAATTCTTGAACATGAAGCATAAAAAATTTAAAAAAAATGAATTTTAAGGGAAAACACATAATTTATTCATAATTACTATTATGAAGAGCAATTATTCTGGAAATGAAGTACAATAAGTTGAAAAATCAATATTTAAATTCATATTTCTTTAGCATATATTAAACATGATGGTAAATAATGTAATTAATTTTCAAAAAATGAATATATTAAATTCATGGGAGTCAAATATATTGAGAAATATTTTTAATTCTTTAAATTTTAATATGTACCTAATAAAATCCTTTACAATGTTGTCACTGTTCATCGATAAAGGAAAAAAAACATTGATAATATTAATAATTAATAAATGAATTATAATTTTTTTAAAAATATATTATAAATAGTCAGGCATGCCAAAAAATTAAAAGTCTTTTGTTAAAGGTACGCTGACCAATTTTCATGAAGTTAACTTATATTTTTTCATTTCAATATAGTTCTAATAAGAAAAGCATTTATCCCACTCATATGTTAGTTATGTAAATTTTTTGAATGAAGCAAATACACAATAAAGGATTGTAATAATCTAAATATTTTCTTGGCAATAATTATGGAATTTTTTTAAGATATGTTATTCATAAAAGTATTCTATCATTTAATAGTCCTTCAATTCCAGGTAATAGTTTTTATTTCATGTAAAATGAAATTAGACTTGGAGAGAATGTATTTGAGATATAATAAAATATTTAGTTTTTTTTTTTTTTTTAATTATTAAACTGGCATAAAGTACATAATAGGAATGAATAGAATATACTTAATATGAGACTGAAATAATTTTAAAGTTTTGTCTAATATTTTAGTAATTATCTTTCTTAAACCATGATTTAGATACAGCATAATAAGTGAAATTAATAGTCTGTATATATCATGGATAATATTTTTTTTATTTTGCTTTATTTTTAAAGCAACTTTTGTATAAAATGATTTCATTTTTGAAAAGTTTATGATATGCTTTCCCATAATGCAATATCTTGATAATGTCAAAGTGGCAAGAAGATTTATGGTCTTAGATAGAAACCTGGATAAATATTATTTTAGCAACACATTTTTTAACTTTAAAAAAAAAAATTAGTTAAAACAATTACACTTAAAAAAAGAAATGAAGATGAGTGTAAAGTTGTAGAGAGGAATGTGTGACAGTTTTCACATTTTAACACTAAGTTGCATTCCAATTCACTTAGGTCACAAATAAATTTTTCTGTATCCATAAGAAAATAGCTTAAGATAAACTTAATTTACATAATTCCAGAATGTTCTGCAAACAGTGGCTGGACAAGAAGTCTAAATAATTAATTAATTAATTAATTATTACATCATCTTTAAATAAACTTTTTTTAAAATAAAATATTTAGCAATTGAAATATATTACAATAAATAAAAATATTATGTAATAAAATTTCCATTGTTTAATAACATATTACACTATAATATTTTCTTTAAATATTTTTTTTTATGTTCCCAGACTATTTTATATCTTTTAAAATAAAGATATTTAAGATAATTTTAACATTAAGTCCCAATCAGGAAGTTTTAATAATTAATAACTTTAACATGCTGGAATATACACTCATATACCTTTCTTTTTTTTTATTATTTAAAATTGTTTGCTTGACTATGTGAATTAATTATTGATTTTAAAACTGCTTATCTCTTTAACCAGAAAAATTTCAAGATTATCTAATTGAAGTAATCTTTAACTCTTATGATTAAATAACACACTTTATTAACAAGTAATTTAAATATGCAAATCCCTAGTCTTAAAATTTAAATTCATCGTTAAAGTACTTCTCTAATATTTAAGTTTAAAAAATTATAACAACAGGATTAAAATTTCAACCTTAATATTTTAAATCTAAATTTATTAACACTTTAAATCTAATAACTTTATAATTAAGCATTTTAAAATTACAAAAGAGTTACTTAAGAGATTTAAATATTACAAAATTACACTTAAATATTACTTTTAAGTTATAAATATTATAATAATCACTTTAAATGTGGTTTTAATTTCTCCTTATTTGTAATAATAAAAATACTTAATTGTAAATTATTAGAGAAAAAAATATATAGTTAATAATAAATTTGGCTGAACGTTTTCGAGGAACTGTGCCTCATACTCATAGCCTTCGTGAAAATGTACTTAATATATGTAAATGAGAATATTCAAATGAGTTACTGTTACGTAGCCCATTTTTTCGAGATGTCGAAGCACGTATCTCTTCTGTTGATTGCATGGATGTCTCTGTTAATGTAGAATGCCTCCTTTATTTTTCTCCTGTAGTCGTTTGGTTCTGAGCATAAAATAACGGGGTTAGCGGGTATGAAATTGTGCCCTGATTGTTTAGTATGTTCAAAAAATGCAGAAGATGTACTGCTGTTCGTTTGGGCTCTGTTGAAGGTGTACCGATGTTGAGCCAATCTGGTGTTAATTGTGGCTTTCGTTTCACCATAATATGTGGCGTGGCATCCGGCTTGGGGGCAGGAAATGGAGTACACCACATGTGGGGTGAGCGCTGGATCAATGTAGTCTTTGGAGTTATTGATCAACCTATTAGTGTTGGGTGGAGTTCTGAATATTATGCTGAATTTGTTGCTCAAGGTTTTCGTTAGTTTGCTGGATATTTTAGGGATGTAGGGGACCGTTATTCTAGGTAGATTGGTGCGAGGCAATTTATCATCTATTGTGCTGTTGAATTTCATGACTTTCCTCCTAATGGTTTTGTATTTGAATCCTGCTGCTAATAGGTCTTTAATATAATTGTTTATATTTTCCTTCCTATGTGCTTCATATTTACACAAGTGATAGTTTCTAAACATAAATGCTTTGAGACCTGCGAATTTGTGCGATGCGGGTGATTTAGAATTAGGATGGATGCAGCTTCGGATTTCGAATGGTTTAACAATCATTTTGTAATCTATTGAGTGGCGGTCTCTTGACAAGGAAAGGTCGAGATATTTGAGTTCATTACTGTTTTCATATGTAATAGAGAAAGATAGTTTAGTTGTGCTTTGTAATTCACGTTGTATATTTAAAATATTATTTTTAGATGCTATAACGAAAATATCATCTACATATCGTGTATATATGAAGTCTGGGTTATTGTTGAAATATTTTGGAATGATGGATTGCTCATATTTATTTAAGTATATACTGGATAACACGCCACTGATAGGGAGGCCCATGGGCCAACCATCTTGCATTGTGTACCATTTATCTTCGAAAAGAGTGAAAATATGGGAGTCAAGCCATGTCAGGAAAGCCATAATGAATTTAATTCTCTCGTTAGGACAAGATATTCGCAACAACTCATGTATAATTTGGATGGATGCTTTTCTATTGATTGATCCATATAATTCCTTCACATCCATCGTGGCCATAACAGAGCTATGAGAGATTTGAGTGTTTTTAATTCTGGAGATGAATTGAAAAGATGAATTTATTGTGTATGAGCCAAAATTAAGGTAATCTATAATTAATTGATTAACCAATTTGGCTGTATCGAAATAATGCACGCCAGCGAAATCCATCATCAATCTAAGCGGTTCGCCTGGTTTATGTTGTTTTGAATTGGCAAACATTCGGGGAGGTCTAGTGGCAGAAGGATAAATCCTGTAATACTCGGATTTAGTGATCCCTCTGTCCTTGAAAGTCCGAAGCACACCATTAATAAATTTATCTCGGTCGAGTTTGATGTTAAAAGTGTTATCATGTACCAACTTTAATATTTTAATTTGGTCATGCATTTTATTTTTGTAATCGGTGTTATTTAATAAAACAAAGCGATTGCCTTTGTCTTCTTTGAGACAAATGATGTTGTGTGTTTTGAAATATTGTTTAGTATTTAACACACTTTTATTCCATGCTTTGTCTTCCTTATCAATGAAATTGTTATTTAGTAGTTTAGCTATGTCTGTGATGATAGCGTCTCTTTGTGTGTTGTTAATGAGAGATGCTTCGATGTCTGCTATTATTTCACGCTTAGGGGATGTCCAACTTTCTCCTACATATTTAGGTCCGAGAGATAAAATTTTCTTGATTTCATATGGCGGTGTAGTTAATAGTAACTAATTTGATACATAATTACTTTATTATTCTCATACAACAAAATGTACATATTGGGAAAATCAAACTATTATTATTATTTTTTTTTTTTTTTATTAATATGTTTTCACAAGACCTGACATTCAGTTTTAAAGTAAAAGCTGAGGGTCATTATATATATATATATATATATATATATATGACCCTCATATTTTACTATATATAATATATATATATATATATATATTGTAATTTTTACAACTATGCAACTAATATAAGGTATTAAATGTTTACTGCTGATTATATATAATATGTTTGAAAAGATAAACCCCCTTATGTGTATACTTTAATAATCATTCAGAAACTATTTTACATACTTTGATATTAGAGCTGCAACATAGGGGAGATGGGAGGCCTTTTTACACCCACAATAAATGTGTAATGTCAGGATGATGTCAAATTGAAATCAAATAAATCCTGCAGATATATTTGTGGAGACATGTTTTTATCTTTATCAACACAATCTTTTTGTTTTTGTAATACTTCGACATTTTCAGATATTGTCCAGATTTCTTTCTGCCATACTTAATGATATAAAAGAAATGATTCTGCCAGGATAAAAACTAATAAAAGTCTCATAATTAATATGTATTTTTTGTTGTAGTTTTTGTTCTTTTTTTTTTTTTTTTGTTTAATTTTGTTTATAAAAAAGTTACATTTATTAACATTTCTGTTGAAAATCCCATCATGCTGTGCAATCATGTGTTACATTTTTAGAGGGAAAATTTTTAGTAGAGATCTCCATTTCCTGTAGTAATATTATAAGTGAAATGTTTTGTTTCAAGATTACAATTCCTGTATTATATTACATGGTAAGTATCATATGAATATACTTAATGTGTTTTTATAAATATTATTTAAAAACCAAAATCATTTTTTGTTTGTTTAGTTACAATTTTTTTTTGTGTAATGGGGTCATTTCATTAAGATTGCAAATCACTTTTTGTTTTGATTGGGAATGTTGTTCTTTAAAATTGTTAGTGTGGAAGTCATACATATAATTATTATCTTTTTATAAATATTATTTAAAAACCAAAATCATTTACTGTTTATTTTAAACTAACATTTTTTTTGTGTAATGTTGTCATTTCATTAAGATTGCAAATCACATTTTTTTTTGCTTTCAAATGACATTCTAAAAAGTTGTTAGTGTCCAAGTCATACATATTTGAATGTCTCTTTATTTAAAAACCAAAATCATTTACTGTTTGTTTAGTGTATTTAAACTAAGATTGTAAATCACATTTTTTTAAAAATTTTAAATATTGTTCTTAAAAGTTGTTAGTGTCCAAGTCATAAATATTTGAATGTCTTGCTCAAAATCATAGATTTTTTATTGCAAATGATAAATATGTTTATTATGTTTTTACTTTTAATTATTTTTAGTTCTGCAACATAAAGCATGTGGTAGATCTACTGCACCCTTTTCTCATTCATATCAACCTTCCCCCAATAACTTTGTAAATCTTGCCAAAATATCATGTATAAAATCTGTGTACATATTTTTTATTGCCAAAAAGGTTGTGTACAAGTTATTTTGGTCAGATGCTAAGATTACAAAGTTATCAGCAGATTGATACGAATGTGAACAGGTGCTGTAGGTCTAATACCCTCTCCATGTTGCAGTTCTAATACTAAAGTATCCTATTTTAATAGACTTGGAAATAATGATCTTTTGTATTAATCTACAAATCAGATGAATAATGAATAGATTAACATAAGAGCACATTATTTGCAAGTTTATTAAAATGACTTTTAGAAGCTTTGATTTGTGAAAAGTGTTTATAGTATGCACATATGAAAGATTTATCAGAAATATTACTATTACTGTAGGATGCACATATGAAGATTTATTTTTTCTAAAAATTATATATATATATTAATAATTAATAATCTAAAATGTATAAAATGTAAAAAAAATATTAATAGATATGTTTATCTATAATTGAAAAATAATTAAATATCACTTAAAAATATAGATAAATAAAAAAATAAGTACAATTTTAGAGATGTAAGACATTCCATTATTTTATAATATAGCTTCAAATATCATGTCTTTAAAATTTATGATGCAACACCCCCCCCCCCCAAAAAAAAGGAAATAATAAAATAAGTTTTTTGTAATAAGCAATAGTTTACAACCAGGGATTAGAGTGAAGTGTTCAAACATAGTGGTTATTTATTGTAACACCTATTGTTATAGAAATACAAATTGCAACTGTAACTCAAACTAGCTTTGCCATATTTATTTATTTAATAGTTAGGAATAAATCCAACAATTATTTGATCCCTATTAAGTTGCCTTTATAATGAGATAAATTGCTATGGATTAAAATTTATTAGTAATGCATTACTGTCCAGATAACTAAGTCTATTTTTTCTGAAAACATTTCAACGTTGTAATAAATAATGTCTACTTTTCACACTTGATTTCAATAATTTATTTAGTTTTAGTTGTTATAATATCTATTTGTTTAAGCTTAATATTTTTCCCTAGTATTTAAATGCCTATTAACGATTTTACAGTAAGCATAGTAACACGATAGTTCTAGCTTCCAACTAGTTGACTATTTAATTTTTTTTGTCTCCTTACGTCAAATCATTGACAGCATATTTATAAGCAATATACTATATTTGACATGTATTAAATTTTATAAACTATCTACAATTCATGGAATAAATAAACCGAGATTTATCAGGTTATAATTATAACAAGTAAGATGGTGTGTTGTATATTTATGAGATAATTTTTTAAAATTATTTCATATACAATTCATCAAGTAACATTAAACTTTAACAAAGACAAGGAAATTATTAATAAACAGTAAAAATAGATTTAATCAAAACATTTGGTACCCTCTTCTTTACAAAAGATGTTTTATTATAAAAAAAATTAAAATAAAAAGATTAATATTACTGTATTTGCAATATTATTTATGACCTTGAATCAAGTTCTTAAAAGTAAGCCATCATATGGCCTTTTAAAATTATTTATAAAATGAAATTCACTCACTAAGGAAATCATTAAATGACTCTTAAATTTATATCAAGCCGAGTTTTTAAAATATGACTATAATCAAGTCGTGTGATTGATAAGGTAACTTATTTAAGATCATCGACATTATGAGATATGTACAGAGGAAATTAATGAAAGTTCTTTCAATAAGAAAATTAAAATTTTAGTTCATATGTATGTTTTGCCTGTTTCATTATATTTGATTACTTATATATATTAGACATGTATATTTTATACTGGCATGTGAATAATACGTTATAACTTCTATTTTTTTTAAAAAAAGAATGTATCTAAGACCAATAAAATCAAAGTCCAATTTTTATATATATATTTTGGGGAAGAAACAAAAAACAAGTGCTATGTTATGTAAAAGAAATTTATCAATTTCGGTTGTTTTTTAGCTTAATGTAAATTGTATTTGAACGTTTGTTACAATTAAACGTTTATCTGTTTATGTAATGCAAAATTATATATATATAGGCTTTTTTTTATAAACGCATTTCTATTTTAGCCTTTTTTCTCTCTCTATATAATTTCTTTCTATATACATTCATATAATTTTTTAGATAAAATTAAATATGCATTTTTATTCCTTAATATTAATATGATTAATTAGCATTAAATTAATTTTTTAATATGCCTATTTAACGATATCAATGTTTTGTTTTACCGATCCAAAAAGTCAATTAGTAAAGGATTAAAATTTGACATATATTATGGAATTTTGTTATTTTACAATGCAATATCTTGCAATACATTTTATTAACACATATTTTAATCTCAATATTCAAACAATCTGAATTTTATATCAGCATAGGATCATGAATAAAAACATATACTTATTCCTTAACTACTTAAGATATATCCAATGAACCTTACTTTTTTTTTCTACAATCAATTTTCATTATTTTTGGTTTCGTCCAATTTCATATTATTTCAATTATGAATTAATCAATATATCTACCATTTTCTTTGCTATATTTTATTTATATAGAGTATCATTTTAAGATCATCATCTATAGGAATGATTTCAATCTTCACCATAATATTTTTTGATATGTTTGTTAATGCATATTTTAAAAGTGTCAAATATAGTCAGGAATATCATGGGTAATTATTTTATTAGGGTAAGTTCAAAATTGTTTTTATTCTATTTTCATTATAATTTACCAATTTTTTTTTTCAGGAATAAAATTTGTGATTTAGAAGCTAATTATCATTTTTTAAATTTAAATTTGACATTTTCTATATACCATCTTTACAATTATATATTATGTTAACCACCTCATAACCATGGACATTATAAATCTTTCAATCATGATTTTTTTTATATTTTAATTAAACTGCATCCCACTTATGCTGTGCAAAAAGAATATCCTTTCTGAATGTTGTAATAATGTAAAATTTCTCTCATCTAATAATTATTCTCAAGAATTAGATTTAATATTTAGTAAAGCTAATGTTCTTTTACAAAGTTCTTCTATCATTTAATAATTTATTAGAAAAATAGTTTTAAATATTAGAAATTTAGTTTCCCACAATTATTTCATTCATTTTTAATATAAGATTTACTCCAGTGTTTATAAATTTCACTCTTATCTCTTCATTTTTTTTCCTTTGTTTCCCCATGGATGCAGTCCATTCAGATGACTCCTTCATCATTCTCCAGATTATCCAGTGACACATGGTCAAGATCATTTCAATTTCAGATGTCACTCTTCTTTTTGGGATCCATTCAGACACTTCAGATTAGGTATTTTTCTAGGCATTATTCATACAAGTGAGCTATAGCATCACACTCTCCGGCAATTAAGATGGTACCCCAGTCCTATAGCATGTCTGTCTAGCCAATACATATTTTTTTTTAATTAAAAAAAGATTTAAATTTTCTTCAGTTTATGATTGGTATTGAGTGAATTTACATAAAGGAAAGGTTTATTTCCTCACTTATCAGTATGTGCTGGTTATATAACATTCCCTTTTTTTATTGTGCAGTTTTCTGTCTTCAATTGTCACTACAGAATTAATATAATCCTTTGATTATGCTGTTAAAGTTTATTGATTTTTACCATCAAATGTTGATAACAATCTGTTTCAATTTTCAGTGCTTCAAAATCCTATGCAGGATAGGTAATACCTTCGAACACGTTGTCCATTTTATTGATGTTTGATATTAAGCATTTTGCTGTTTGCCATTGTTATAACACTTGATAAAATGTGAAAGAGAATGAAAATGACTTGAGTTAGATTTTATACTCGATCACATTTCTGTTGTTTAGCAAACTAACATTTTCAACTTCCTTTGCTATCATTGTAGATGCCTATTGTTGTGCAAATTATTGGGTGTTGATATTATGTAACAAGAATATGTAATAAAATCATGTAGTAAAATTCTATTCTCACTTTCCAACACTTGGTTGCTTAGATACTGACTTGTCTTCAATTCATCACCACATTGATTAAATTACTGTCTACAATCATGATGTCTATGTATCAACAAAGAAGTCATAATTGGTATATATATATATATATATATATATATATATATATATATATATATATATATATATATATATATATATATATATATATATTGTACCCTCACTTCCAGAAATATATAATATAACTTAAAATATGACTAGCTCAATTAAATTGCTCGGCTAAAATATGTATAACTATTATTAATATATTTTTATAATACTATATCCTATCAAATTTAGTACAACTAACAGAAAATTAATATGGTTCAATATCATGCACTAATTAAATAAGTATTTATTAAATCATGAGACTATGAAGTGAAGTTACAAGTGGTAATTGAATTTACATTGAGGCCATATCTTCTAAGATATTATCTCAATGGCATAAGAATACTATTACCTCTTTATTATCTCACTGATACATCTATAGCACTCCTATGTCTTTTATAAAAATTAACTAACTTCAATAATAATAATAAATAAATCTCAATCTTTTATCAAAGAAATATAACTAAATAATCTCAGGTTCTTTTAATTATCTTAAAGTAATAATACTTTTTGCAGATAGGCATGATAAGGGATTTAATATCAAACCTAACTACACCTAACTTATAATCATAATAAATATCTAATAATAACAATCTCCAGTGTATAAGTTAACCTTATCTATTTTATTATACTACTAATCATTAAGAAAAAAGTAAATCATCTACATGTCTTTCATCTTCATATAGTATCTTAATTAAGAACATAATAAAATCTTATAATTTAATAATATGTGGCAATAAATAATATTATACTCTTATATGGTTCATTATAATTACTTTGTAACCATTATAATATAATATGTTAATGTCAATGAATTTCTATAAATTATATTAAGAAAATACCGTATTTCTTTTTTTTTAAAAATAATAATAATTTAATTCATATTGTGCAAATATTATGTTTTATTCAAATTATCTGTTGTCAAATGCTGTGGTGCAAAATAATGAATTCGACACACTTTTCAAACAACTTAAACAAATTTATTTACATCAACTTTAATAAACAACTTATATACATTATTTACATTATAAGTGGAAAATCAAGAAAATAAAAATAAGAAAATAATAATAATACAAGATTCTTACATTGTTGTTATTTCTATAATCCAAAATAAATAATCCATACATTTCTTAAAATGTTTTATCAGTAACATTTAATTGAGTTTATGAACTTATATTTTATTACATATCATTTATAATCACTTAGTACAATAGAAGGCTTTTATGTAAAATATCACTTATGTAGCATGTATAAAATAAACAAACTTTAACAATTAAAAAAAAAAAAATGCTACTCCATTTAAGTATTATAGCTATTTCTCTTATAATGTAACTATTATGTATTACATTTATTATTAACATTAGCTAAAGATCAACTAATGTATAGATTGATATAACTTTGTAACATTATGTGACTTTTATTGATTACATAATTATTTACTTCACTCTAATGTAATTTCATAATATATGTCTTACCAAAATATGCAATACATATGTGTTCTTTTCTTAAAATAATATTTTAAAATTATTCAACAATTTTGTGAAAAACAAAATTTTTATTTATAAATTACCAATTTATAAAGTTATTATATTAAAATAAAATTCTATGATTCTTTTCCATTTAAACTATTATTCTTCTCTACTTGTTATTCCTATTCCCTCTTAATAAAACCCTATCTTCAAATATCATTCTAATCTTATTTAACTTCAGTATCAGCTTACCAATTTTTAAAAAAAATGGCTATCCAAACTCTCTCATATCTCATCATCTATATATAATAAACCCTTCAAACAAATATAAATTTCTATATAAAATTAATTTAACTTGTCTAATAAAAAAAATAAAATATAGATATATTTTTTTAATTTTTACTAACTTGGAAATAAATATAAATGACTCATACTAATATAATAAATCAAATTCCTAATATTGTAACAGAAACATTAAAGTTTATTCACGAAAGAATCATATAATTATTCCTGGATAACTCTTATTACGTTGTAATAAATTTATATTATAGAATAAAGTATGCATATTAAAATAAAACTATTATTGATGCTATTATGCATGTATGTTCTTTAAATATTTATACATTCACTCAACAATCAAATAATATTTGGTTTATCTAAAGAAAAACAAAGCAAAATACATTAAATTATTAATATTATATAATTATTACCACAAATGATACTCCAATTTATAATCAGCCAAACGATGTCCTCCAGGATTATAGTTTTACAAAATAATATCACATTTATACTCAACAATTATTCTTAAAATATTACGTGTTGTAAAATTATATAAAAATAAACTTTATAAAATTAAGTGTTATATTATTATGTAGTCACTTTTAAAATGTACCTCTCTTATCTCTAATAGATCAATAAATAATTAAATATCTATGTTAGTTAAGAAAACAAAATATGTTACATAAAATCCAACGGTGTCTTCTTTCCACCCACAATTGTTCTTTTTTTCCTAGGCACAACATTTTACCAACATCACATCCTTTTCCGGTACATCACGTGTTTAAACAGTTTTTATGAAATAAATGGAAAACGTTTTTTTTTTTTTTAAAAATAAGATAAAATAAGTTCCACCATAAAGAAACAAAATAATAATAATTAAAACAGTTTATAGGATCCAGATTTATTTAAAAGTTATTATCTTCCTAGGATTAATCAATAGTTAAATGTTTAATTTAAGTTTTTTATAAAAATTGACTTGGATATCCTCGTATACTTCTGTGCGCATTTCTTTAAATATTCAGCAAAACATTTTTTTTTTTAAATTTTCTATATAACCAGCATATAGAATTTAAATATTATAACGTTTTTTATAGGTATTTATTTATCAATTAAATCTCCGAATTATCAGTTTTTTTTAAAAAAATCTATCAACCTCTAGTCTTTTAAATAACAAAGACTTAATAAGGTAAGTATTTCTGCAATTATTATTAACTTCCATATCTTTACCAAAAGATATATTAAAATATATAATTTAAAAATACTTTCTTCATAAAGAAGTATTTATCTTTCTTTAAAATATTTCTTTATAAAAATTAATTATAATCAACTTTTAAATTCATATAATGTCCAATATATTATTTTTATCCAACTAGTAATTCTCTTAGTTAATCCAGCGTTCACTATATTTTTAATATAAGGTTTCCAACACATTTTATCATTATACGATATTTTCATGATTATTTGATAGTAAAATTGAGCCTTGATAGAGACGATCAATAGGGAACTATAAATAAATTAGCACTGCATATTAAACGATAAACTTTTATAAAATTATTTAAAACTACTCTCTTATAAATTAAAAAACTATTACGAGAGCGTCTATAATTTTTTACTTAGCTATATTTAATAGCTCACTTCACTTAAAAGAAATTACAATCACCCTCCTGAACAATTGAACCTCCGTTTTTATACCGGAATAAATTACCCACTTGATTGGTAAATTAAACAATCACCTTGCTAGCCTATTTACATATCTTACCAACAATACGAAATTAAAAATAAATAATGACTTATTTAATATTTATTATTTATTACATTATTTAATTCTTAAATTAATTTTATCATTTATTTAAATCCATTAAGCATTTTTTTAAAATATATGTTTTACTTTATTTCACTTTTAACTTTTATAAGACTATTTTTCTAAACAAACTAAGTCTATTTTTATTCATTATATTTTTTAAACAGTATTTTAAAAATCAGTTTTAATATTTCACACTAATTATTTTTTATTTTTATCTCGTGATAGCCAATATAATATTTATAAATTTTATACTAGAATTTTAAAACAGTTTTGTAACTTTACTAAAAAAACTTACAAGCATATGTGTGCATATGTCTATCTGTCACCTGACTTACAACACAGATATAAACGCTTGTAATATCTAAAAATAAACTAACAATTCGATTTTATAAAATAAATATTTTTTAAAACAAATAATATACTATAACAACTTTAAAATAATAATTCGATATTATAAAATCAAATATTAATCTTCTATTATATATTATCAATAACAAAATACCTACATTCACTTACTAAATATTAATCTTTATCAACAATAAATATATATGCATTTAATTTTAACTTATCTTTTTTAAAACTTTTAGCTTTAAACATTTATTTACAAAACTTATTAATGCAGTATCAATCATGGCCAGTTTTCCCAACCATATAATATTATCATTTTTTTACTGAAACGTCTCTCCCAAATATTAGCACAATTTCACATATCAAATATTCATAGTTTACTTTGATTAAACTTTTGAAAGATTATTAGAAATAAAATCAACATCATATAGCTATAATATATCTTAAATTTAAATTTTTTAACAAATTGATATAACAATTTATGGAGACCCATACAAAAGGGCACAATATATATATATATATATATATATATATATTGAACCAACCTCCTTCGAACAACCAATGAAAACAAATACTAACTACTACTTCTATTTATTTGACATTTACTACCTTAAAATCTCTTAACGATATAAAAATTACAATTTAAAATTTACTACTTAAACTTATGGGAAACAACAAACACTTACCATCGACAAATAAAATATTAAATAATATTTTACTATATTTTGTCCTCCTAAATTTCCCTTTCAGAAATTGGTTGGTTTTCAGGTAAAGTATCAACTATTATCACTAGCAAACTATCAATAATATTCAACACTTGACTACCAAATATACACCAATCAAATAAACACTTATTTTTATTTTTTAAAGAAGAAAGAAAAATCCCTTAGGCGCCAGCTAATTACATTAGAATTAGCATGTCTATCTGATCAGCATAATTCAGTACCTGAAAATCCCTGGAGCTCAACTGCTTCCAACCACCCACTAAATAAACAAAACAAAAGGTATATCTTAAATGCTGCCTCTTCTAAGCTACTACTATTTTTTTTAAAAAACTAAAATAATTTTCCCTGAACTATTCAAACTACTACTTCAATCCTTTAAAACTAATAATAAGAGCATTATACTGAGTGCTAAATATTTATAGATTTAACTTAGTGAATCTTTTCTGAAATACTATTATTAATGATTAGATTTTTTCCTCCTACTCTTATTAAGAAAATAAATATTTATACTTAACCGCATATATCAAAATGAACATAATTATTTTAAGAAAAATAATTTAAGTTTGTTTTTTATTTAAAATAAATTAATCGTTTTATCTTATAATGAGACACACACACTTCTTATTTAAAGATTAAAATAAGCATTTTAATATATTACTTTAGCAAATAAATTATACATGTTACATCATATTTTATTTTATCTTTTTCTTTTAAGTTTAAAAAAATCAAATCACACATATGTGTATGCCATTGTTTCAAAAATAATATTTAATAGAAGCTGCTTTTACTTATTTTATTATGGCAAATATTATCTTTTGAAGTTTAAAGTTTATTCTTTTTTAAGTTTAATTCAAAAAGTTCAAAGTTCTTTTAATAAAGTCTATCTTTATTTTTAATAGAAATCGGGATTGTTTAGATATCAAAGTCAAATAATTACCTAGGTTTTAAAATACGACAGAAACAGCATAATGGAATTATTTCTTAACTCACCGATGACTGGTAAAATGATTCTTCCATAGATCCTGTGACTTGGTATGATTTTCGTGGCTGGTTTGGCATTCTCGCACTGTCCGTTTTGTCTATTTCAACATGATTACTTTCCGAACTAATCACAGATCTTAGATGCATAGAGAGCGGCTTTCGGTCAACTGCAAATACATTGGGTTTAACAATGCAACACTTTTTTGGAAATATTACTTCAAGAAAATTTTATTAAAATGAGAAAGTCAGACCAAGAATGATAAAATGATGAGCTATTTATATTGTTTTAAATAATGGAAAACTTTACTAACAGCAGCATTCATCTCGTGAAATAAAATCAGCTTCTGCGTCTACTTTTTATTAAAAATTACATACACACACATATATATTTATTTATTTTATTATAAGATGAAACAAAATTTCTTTATTAATTATTAAAAATTCATTTAAAGAATATTAAATCATTTATTTATTACAAGACTTTTTCTTCTTTTAAACAAAAAAAAATCTTATTATTTTAAACAGCATTTACAGTTTATTTTATTTAATACAAATTCCCTCTTCCCCCCTGCTTTTTAGTTTTACATTTTATTCTCTTAATTTTTAAATCTTTATATTTTTAAAACATGGGACTCATAAAATCAATTAAATATCAATGTACTTCGATACAATATATATATATATATATATATATATATATATATATATATTGAAGTGGTAAATCTGTGGTACATATTTAACTTCACTGCCTGATGAAATTACATACTTTTAAAGTTGGGTTTGAACCAGTTTATAAGTTTATTTGGTCATCTAGGAATGTTACACACACATATACACATATCACTTCCACCCTGTTTATTTAAAATGGTTATGTATAACCAATTGAATTATTATTTTAGCTTAAGTATATTTTATTTCCAAGCTTGTAAATTCCCTTCACTTAGATAATTGTGTATGTGCGTATATGTATTATAGATATAAAAATGAATATGATTAATATAAAGCTAAAGCAATGCCAGAAAATTCTAAAAAAGTATTATTACAATTTAAAAATGTCATTCTCATTTCAAGTCAAACCAAAAATCATATTTTAAAGTTATTTGCAATTTTAAAAATATGTTTAAATAATGCTTTCTGGAACGTATTGTTTACATCTTCCAATATTGCCAAATTTCAAGTATAGGAGGAACAGAAGTTCTAGGAATGTGCAAAAGGAGTTCAAATCACTCTTCTCTGGTATTCGTTTGGAGAGTGGAAGCAAAATGAACTGTGAGTAAAAAGAATTTTCCTCCCTAACCTTAGATTGCTTTTGTTCTGCCTCCCTGCCATGCCATCGCTGCTTGAGAACTGTTATGTTTAACTGTAAAAGAATATTGGAAGATGCCTACAATTATTTTATTATATTGTGCCTTGCTAAATTTCATATACGTTATTATAAGTGGCCACCATAACTTCTAAAGGTAATCCATTTTGCTGAAGAATGGACTCTTAATTCTTCTCACTTCACTTCTTTCCTAAATCTTAATTGTAATCATAATGTAATCTTTATTTATTTGGTAATTGACTATAAACTTAATTATCATTAAATTTGTGATTTTCTCTCTTAACCTTTTGAACGATGATTATATAATTGGCCGAATGAGTTAAAAATCAAAACTTGTAATTGGCCAACTCACAACTTTAACAAAATCTATTGTTAAAATAGATCACTTTTAATAATATAAATACGTTAGTTTCGTTTGTAAAAAGTATATTACTGAATTTTCAGATTCTTAAAGCAAACGAAAATCTTTTCAAAAATAAAATTTGATTTATAATTAAAAAAATATTCAATTGCGGTGAAATAAAAGTAACCGCTATTCAACCAACCAAAAAAGATTGCTGACGCAATCCTTTTTTTTTCACTTTACGTTACGATCAATATGTAGCAATAAATAAATAATTCTTGGTAATATCTTAACTATTTTTCTAAAATAATTTGATTTTTAGTATTATTTTATCAATAATAATTTGTAATTCAATTCAAATATTGTTTAAATTGTTGTAAACATTCGTTTATCATTTTCGTAATAAAAATCAAAACGAACGTAACTTTTTACTTTTTGGCAGCCATTACCCTTTCTGACAGAAGTGGGACAGCCAATAAGATTCAAGAAAAGTTGGTGAGGAGGCGGTGCTTTGGTTTTGTTTGACATATATGGTCATTTTTATTGATTTTTTACTTGTAAAATAACTGTGAAGAGGGCACCATCTTACAGAACTTATGATTTTCTTTCTAATGACATATCAAATGTATACGTGGGATAAAAAGTAGCCGATTTAGGGTGATGTCAAATCTTCTTGTTTTTAGACGAGTCATGCATTATAAGAGTTAAGTTTTAAACTTGTTCTTTGAAATGCTAGCACAGAATTATATATATTTAAAATCTATCACTATTTTTAAGTTTCACACTCTAATTATATAATTTTCATGCGGCAAAACTTATTTAAACTATATATCTTATTAAATTAGTTTTAGTATGCTAATGTTTCAATCTAGCGAACTTATATTATTTCAGTCATCATTCCAATATTTTTAGAATATTTAAATAGTTAAACGTAAAATTTTTTATTGAACGCTGGTTGCTAGGTTAAATATTTTGAAATGTGTGCTTAATGGCAGATTGTTTAAAATGTCATATTATGGAATAAGATAAACTTTTTGTTGTTGACACTATTTATTTAGATGCATTCTATGTTTTCTAAAATGATTTTAATTATTAACCTATTTTAAATAATTATTTATAGCTTTTATGCCATTGAGCATTAGCTTATGATATATTGTTGTCTTAAAATACTTGGTCTTATTAAATAGGAAAAATAATATTTCTCCCTCTTCTATTTTCGATATCCTAAATTTATTAAAGTTATACGTACAATGCTGAGTGATATTCTTGCTTTATTTAAGCTTAAATTATTTCATTAGTCATTTAAGACTTAAGCCATATTCTTGTTGCTTACTTATGATAGCATTTTAAAGAATTTATATTTTGCTTTATCATATTTATTCATCCGAACTCCGGATTTTCTTCACGTAACTCATTTAGGAATGAGGTTTGGTAGAACCGATTTCAGGACAAACATTAGAGTATTAAGGTTCTGCATGTGAAATGTCAGGAGGCATACCATGGAATCCTTACCACTCATATATTCGAATATCGCCTTGTGATAAATACAAGCGGAATCATATATGTGATAAAGTCTTCCAGTCCAAAGACAGGCATCTCCATTTCAAATACTGTCATTATAGTTAGCACTGTGAGTTCTTTTATATGTAGTTCTCATTTTATCTATAAGACATGGCGCAGTGATGTTTGTAAACCACTCATTGGATAATTAGTCGAATATTTTAGGATTGTCACAGTAAAGCTTATTTAAGCTAACCTATTCCTCATTTGTACAGGCCCAAATATGCTCATAAACGATAAATTATTAACTGTCATATTAAGAGTAAACCTCTCTTTGGAGATGAATTTATATGCTCATAAATGATAAATTATTAACTGTCATATTAAGAGTAAACCTCTCTTTGGAGATGAATTTAACATTAATTTATTATTATTTATAGTTCTTTAGCATACTAAATCAGTTACCTATATGCAAAATATTAACTACATTATATCTGTGCTATGCTTCTGATGTAAATTTAAATTATTTATATTCATTAAACTATGTTGAATTACTCATGTGTTTGTGTCTTACTGAATCTCACTCATTGAATCCTATTTAATCTTTATAATAATGATAATATTATTTAGAAGTTCTAACATTATCTTAAATAAACATTTATCTAGGAGTTGTTTTGTCTTTGCTCATTCTGGATAGATACTATTTTATAATTCATGTTTCTTTTGCAATGCTAGCTGTGTGCAATTCATTTTAAATTTATAAATTTTCCTTTCACATAAGATATTTGATTGAGCCAAGATTTAGTATTATTTATTTATACTAGTTACTCTATAGAACTCGTGTTTCTCCGCTGTGTCTCCGGGACCAGAATGAATAAAATTTCATCTACTATCATCAGAAGTGTTGTTTATAATGTTATAGTTTTAGAGAAGAGCAAATAGGGCAGAATTCATGATTGCTCCTGACCTGTGTATCTCGGGCATGAGTGGATTTAGGGTACTTTTGTTTAGGATCTAAACCTTGTTAAATGAACATACAATTCTGACCGGTACAGGATTTTTTTTCTTTCTTGGGCTTGGTGACCCAAATGTTTGGGGCCTTGATTAATTAAATCTCACACCCTGTAGACTGCTTATGTTGTTGTTGGCTCAATCATTGGGGTCTATATTAATTAAATACCATAACCTGTAGAGTGCTTATGTTTTTGATGGCTTGATCATCGGGGCTTCGTTCATTTATAAAATTTTGTTGGATAAACTCCATAAGCTATATGAATAAAACAGTATTGTTAGTCAAAATAGTTATTTAAAAATAATAAGACAGTTAACATATATATATATATAAATTAATTATATGTGTATCTTATACTCTCAGTGTATATATATATATATATATATATATTATACATTTATTAATACGTATTAGTGACAATAAAGAGAAAGAAAATTAAAGTGTTGGAAAGGTAGTAAGAGTAGATTGGAGCAAGGGGTAGAATAGATGAAAGAAGTAATTTTTTCTTTGTCAACATTAAGTAGTGTATATCTCAGTTTTGATATTTAGAATTATCCAATATCGGTATTATGTTAAAACTTTTGATTTAAAAGTGTTACTTGCTAGCAAATATTTAAAGTGTTTGTTTCCTATTATTAGTAACCTCAAAGCAGGTGAAGACCTTCAAATAGAATTGTATGTCAAGTGGTCCGATGCAGTGGACATTACGCTTCAATGACATTGATTCCTAATGTAACCTCAAAGTAGGTGAAGACCTTTTATGTAATACCAAGCAGCCAGATGCAGTTGGCAAAATGCTTAAATGGTTTACATGTTCTCATGCTAGCAAAAGAAATGTTGCTTGTTAGTTGATATTTTAAATGTTCCTTTCTTATCATTAGTAACCTCAAAGCAGGTGAAGTCTTTTTATGTAATACCAAGCAGCCAGATGTAGTTGGCAAAATGCTTTAATGGTTTACATATTCTTATGGAAGCGAAAGTGAAAAGTGATATCAATAAATACAAATTACTGGGAAGAATATTAATTTTGACATTTTATGATAGCCTCAAGCTTCTTGAAAATGATAGATAATTGAGTTAAATTCCTATAATCAAACTTAGGTTAGTTATGCATTGTCAGTTTGTTGTAAATAATAATTATTCATGAAGTAAATTGTGTTATTCTAAGATATGTCAATCCATGTTGTATAATTTGCATCACCTTAAACACTATTTTATGTATACATAATGTTTATTTATGTGAAATAAATTTTATAGCTGTTGCAGATTATTGCAAAGAGATAAATATAAGGATATATCTTGCTGAGTTCAAAATAGATTTGAAAATAAAACATATATATATATATATTATATATATTATATACTATACTATATATATATATATATATATATATATATATATTTAGTATAGTAATTGGGAATTATTTAATCAATGCAAAAGGATATTTTGGTGTCCATCTCTGTGAGCATGAATAACCTAAATATTATGTAATAAGTTATTAATCTTGCTGTGTTGGCATGGCACCTTGTATTTATACAATTATAAATTTTGCCAACCGGTAAGTTCATGTGTTAACATAACTTACATTGAGTGAGATTCAAATGCAAGCAAACATTTAAAAGAGAGAAAATCATACTTTGCTGTGGCTTTCTGTTGCATTTTGTATTATCAATTTACTAATAAAGATTTTTAGTCAATTCCAGGTGCAAAGAGAACAGATGAAAAGTGGCAAAAGAAGTAAAGGCACCGTAATTTTAACTATATTTTGTGTTATAGAATTAATAGTTAATAATTTTATAATATATAGCTTAAATGATAGGCAGATTCAACTAGTGAGAATAGTAGGCATAAATAATAAAGGGGTTGGGCATCATATAAGTGCGACAGGGCAGGATGAAAGTAGTAGGTATGGTGGGAAATGGTAGTATAGAAGCGATTGAGGAAAAGGGATAGGCGAATAACCCATAGCAAATAATAATGAGTCATAGAGTTAGCGATATCAGTAAAATGAAACAATATGAAATAAGTAGTGAAGAATATGGATATGGGGATTCAAAAGAGATTAACAAATTAGAAGATGAGTATGAAAGCAATAATGGGGAGTTGGAACAAGATTTTTAGGGGATGCCAATTCAATGGATGTTCTAAGCCCAGAAATTACTTTCAAGGAGCTAGAGCTTTTGTTGGAAGATGTGAATGAGGGACCAGAGGTCATCGACAATAACTGTCAATTATTTATGATGATGCAAAGTCTATTAAATCAGCAAGCTGAAGAACGAAAGAAAGAAGCTGAAGAATCTCAGAAGAAGATGGAAGGTCTATTAAAGGACCAAGCTAAAAAACAGAAGAAACAAGCTGAAGAATCCCTGAAGAAGATGATGCAGGCTCTATTAAAAGAACAAAGTGAAAGACAGCAGAAGTTGGAAGAATGGATTAAAATATTCATGGAGAAAAAGCACTTGCTATAGAAGGAATAAAGGATGACTGTCAATGGATCCAGAAGCAAGTTCAGCACTCCGAATCAATATTAAAAGTAGCACAACAGGATGTAACAAAACACAAGGTACAATTAAAAGATATTTAAGTAGCTCAGGGGGAGATTAAAAGTCGACTTTATGAGATGAGTGAAAAAGCTAAACATGACTATGAGACATCAGAAAAGGAGATAAATGAAATTAAGAACACACTTCAAGAAACCCAAATGAAAATACAATTGGATCTTAAAGACACAGTGGAGGGTCTCCGCAAGGAATTGAAACAGATCCAATTGCTACCAAAAGAGATATTGGAAGAGCAAGGTGAAGTGAACCTTCCAATTAAGACAATGAATCTAGAACCAGAACATAAGTATCCACCACAGGGAGATTTTAGAAAACAACCGGAATTGGAACTTTGGAATATGATGGTGAGTAGTGAGCCAGTTATTTCTGAGAGGAGTCATGATGTAAATAATTGCCCATCTAATATGAGAGGAAATTATAACATGGCAAAATTTATACAAATTCAACATTTTCACGGAGACCCCGGAGACAGCCCACAAGAGCATTTGAGAAGTCTTAAAGAGCTGTTTTTGTTAACCCTGCCAGTCATGAAGAACAGCTAGCCATTGCGAGCCATTATTTAAAGGGAACAGCAAAGAACTGGTGGAACTCCTTGCAAGAAAAGCCTCGGATCTTTGGGGAGTATAGAGCAGCTCTCCTTCAGAGTTATTGGAATGAAGAGTGACAGGATGGCCTTCTGTACACCTTGTCTACAGAAAAATATAAACCTAGCCCCAGAGAGATTCATACTCAGTTTTTTGTGCGTCAATTACCAGATTTAGGTCTTTAACAGCATTTCCTTTTTCTGATGCTCGACTTATTAGAACCATCTGTCATAACATGCCATGATGGATCCAGAAAATGATGTTAGGAAGCCAGATCACAGATGCGGAACAAATGACATATTTTCTGACCTCCGACATATTTCCTGACCTCCATTGACTATGGTCACCTTACCCTAGATCCACTGGAGAAGTCATGAAGGGTGGATGAGCCCAGAGTTCAGATGATTAGGATGAACAATGAAAGTGGGAATTATAATTGGAGAACTCAACAAAACCAGACTGCATTAAAAGGAAGGATGTCAGAAAACTTCAAGGGGTTCTGTTAGGCCATTCCTTTCTGTTGCACCCCAGAGGAAAAAGGAGCAAAGGTTCTGTTAGGCCATTCCTTTCTGTTGCACCCCAGAGGAAAAAGGAGCAAATCAACTTATGATAACAACCCCTTTACTACACTCATTCATGAAATGGACCAACCAAAGACAAATGGAGTCCAGAACCTATATCCAACTGTGAATGTTAGTGTAGGAACCCATAACATTCTTGCATTACTAGACTCCAGGAGTCAAGTGTCTCATTTCAAAATCATGGTTCATCTGGTACAGTAGCAAGATAAACATATAATGGAACTGAGCTTAAGGATCAAGATCAATTGGCAAAAATCTTGATGGAGAATAGACAAATATTTTCAACTGTCCCAGGAGAAATAAAGGGTTACACACACTGGATTCGAGTTAAGGAAGATTTGTATGTACAATCACGAACCTATCCAATTCCATTCCAGTACCATGAGGAAGTTGAAAAAAAATCCATCACATGGTAGAGTGGGACATTATTGAGAGAAGCCTTTCACCATATAATAATCCATTTGTAGTTGTTAAAAAGAAAAATGGTACTCTTTGATTGTGCTTAGATGCCTGGAAGTTGAATAGTATGACCATTCCAGAACGTGACATACCTCCTTCAGCACAAGAGTTATTTGTAAAGTTAATGGGAAAATGCCTGTTTTCTACCATAGATCTTACTGCTAGTTATTGGCAAATGGTTTTAGACCCATGAGACCGTAAGTACACAGCATTCTATTATAATGGGCAAACTCATGTGTTCAAAAGAGTGCCATTTGGACTTATAAATAGTGGAGCCGGACTTGTGAGATGTCTAAGCCAAGTTTTATCAGAAGGCTTGCAAAACATTTGGTTTCATATGTCGATGACATTGTGATTGCATCTAAGAATCCATTAGAACATTTGAAATATTTAGAAATGTTTTTTAAGGAGTGTGCTAAAGAGAACATTTCCATAAATTTAAAAAAGAGTTTGTTTGGTTTCAGGGAAATAGCCTTCTTGGGCCATCTAATTGGTGAGCAAGGAATACGTGCACACACATATAAAATCAAGACAATAGAGGATTTTCCATGCCCAACTACTCGCAAACATATTCGATCTTTCTTGGGTTTATGTAATTTCTACCACAAATTTTATCCTGGTTTTACTCAAGAAACATCCAACATGGTAGAGTTACTATGGAAGAAGCAAAAGTGGAATTGGAGCAATGTACATGCCCAAGAATTCTCTAATATTAAAAGGAAATTTCTTGACACTGTGATACTTCATCATCCTAACTTTAATCGTCCCTTCTATGTCCAGACTGATAGCAGTAAGAAAGGTTTGGGAGCTGTACTGTTTCAAGTGGATGAGGAAGGAAAACATGAGGTTTTATATTTTTGTAGCAGGGCATTAAAATGAGCAGAGAATAATTATACTACGACCGAACAAGAAACACTTGCCATTGTTTGGGCATGCCAAAAGATTCAGCAATTTTTCTTGGGATCTGAAGTTATCATAGTCACAGATCACAAATGTTTGGAATTCTTATATAAAAGTTTCCTTACAAATGAAAGGCTCATAAGGTGGAGCCTCATTTTATAAAAAAATATCTATAGTATAGTTTATTGCCCAGGTCATTAAAATATAGTGGCAGATATATTAAGCCGGAATCCCATACCAATGTCACTTCAGAATCCAGAGCTTGTAGATCAAACTGCTAAGGTAATGGTCACAGCTAATGAGATATCCGTTGAGTCTGATTTAAAGAATATAAGATATTGGCATGAAAGGGATCTCCGATATGGAAATATCATTCGTGCGGTGTTAAGGAAAAGAGAAGAAAATGCTTCCAAACTGAGTGCCAAAAGGATACGTCAGTATCAAATAAGGGAAGGAATATTACATATTAGGACAAACAGAGAAGACAATCCATGGGAAATCATGGTACCACACTGAATGAGGAAACATATTATAACTGTAACTCATTAAAGTCTTGGACATTATGGACCCAGAAAAACAGAAGAGGCAGTGAGACATAGGTATTACTGGCCCGGAATTTATGCTCAAATTTTGACCATATTAAGAGGGTGTTCCTTATGTGCAAAATCAAAGCACGTTACGAAATCATATGCAGGGGCAGTTATTCCTATTGTTGCTTCCAAGCCAAATGAATTATTGGCTATAGATCACTATGGTACTTTGCCCAGATTTAGATGCTTCCAGTATCTCTTAGTTACTTATGATGTTTTTTCTAAATATGTTCAAGCATATCCGGTACCATGAGCAGATTCCAGAAATGTAATTTGCATTTTACAAAACAAACACTTCTCTGAAGTAGGTAAACCTGAAATTTTGCTATCAGACTGTGGTTCCGCATTCACATCCAAGGAATGGAGAGCCTGGATTCTTCGACAAGGACTAACACATCTCACATCAGTTAGAAACCCCCAATCTAACCCATGCAAGCATGTAATGAAAGAGACAAACCGACTATTCTGCACCTATACTTCTGAGAATCATAGAGGTTGGGTCAACAATGTCAAGAAGATAACAGATTTCATTAACCAATCAGTTAATGAATCAAGAGGTCTTACGCCAAGGTGTCTTCACTTTGGCAAACTATGCCCAGAGATTTTCAAATCCTTACCAAATGAGGATGTTTGTATTGATCAAAAATGTGACCAGCAGCATGCTTGATCAAGGTTAGCTCATATCATATGGCCAAAATTAGAATTAGGAAGGGGTGTATTTCTCATCATAGATTTTGTGAAAGAGATCAAGTGTGGCTTAAAGTTCCTAATTGCAGTAATGTCACACGCCAAGAATTCCACAATTTTTTCTTTTTATATAAAGGTCCTTATACAATTAAGAAGAAATGTGGGGAGAATGCTTTCCTTTTAAGAGAAGGGGAAGCAATTAAAGGCACTTACAATGCACACCAATTAAAGCCATATATACCGCCTGACCCAGGGAAAGAATAGTAAAAAATGTTTTGAGATATTAGGAGGGACCATTGATTTTAAAAAAACTTAACAGAATAAGGAGATCCCAATTAAAACATTATAGTTAGAATTCCATGAATTGAGACATAAACATAATAGTGGGGAATAGACAGACTAGTTTGCTATTATTAGGTGACGATGTGTATCTTTGCCACTTGGAATAATTTAAAGGTATAAGTAAAATCATTTTTTTAACAATTTTTTTTGTTTGTTCCTCTAATTATGGGAATGTGATGTGGTAAATCTGTGGTACATATTTAACTTCACTGCCTGGTGACATTACATCCCTTTAAAGTAGGATGTGAACCAGTTTATATGTTTATTTGGTCATCTAGGAATGTTAAACACACATATACACATATCACTTCTTCCCTGTTTATTTAAAATGGTTATGTGTAACCAATTGAATTATTATTTTAGCTTAAGTATATTTTATTTTCAAGCTTGTAAATTCCTTTCACTTAGATAATTGTGTATGTGCGTATATGTTTTATAGATATAAAAATGACTACGATTAATGTAAAGCTAAAGCAATGCCAGAAAATTCTAAAAAGTATTATTACAATTTAAAAATGTCATTCTCATTTCAAGTCAAACCAAAAATCATATTTTAAAGTTATTTGCAATTTTAAAAATATGTTTAAATAATGCTTTCCGGAATGTATTGTTTACATCTTCCAATATTGCCAAATTTCAAGTATAGGAGGAGCAGAAGTTCTAGGAACGTGCAAAGGGAGTTCAAATCACTCTTCTCTGGTATTTGTTTGGAGAGTGGAAGCAAAATGAACTGTGAGTAAAAAGAATTTGCCTCCCTGGCCTTAGATCGCCTTTGTTCTGCCTCCCTGTCATACCATCGCTGCTTGAGAACTGTTATGTTTAACTGTAAAAGAATATTGGAAGATGCCTACCAATATTTTATTAATATTGTGCTTTGCTAAACTTTGTATACGTTATTATAAGTGGCCACCATAACTTCTAAAGATAATCCATTTTGCTGAAGAATGAACTCTTAATTTTCCTCACTTGACTTCTTTCCTAAATCTTAATTGTAATCATAATGTAACCTTTATTTATTTAGTAACTGACTATAAACTTAATTAACATTAAATTTGTGATTTTCTCTTTTAAGTTTTAAACTTGTTCTTTGAAATGCTAGCACAGAATTATATATATTTAAAATCTATCACTAGTTTTAAGTTTCACGCTCTAATTATATTATTTTCAGGCGGCAAAACTTATTTAAACTATGTATCTTATTAAATTAGTTTTAGTATGCTAATGTTTCAATCTAGCGAACTTATATTATTTCAATCATCATTCCATATTTTTAGAATATTTAAATAGTTAAACGTAAAATTTCTTATTGAATGCTGTTCACTAGGTTAAATATTTTGAAATGTGTGCTTAATGGCGGATTGTTTAAAATGTCATATTATGGGATAAGATAAACTTTTTGTTGTTGACACTATTTATTTAGATGCATTCTATGTTTTCTAAAATGATTTTAATTATTAACCTATTTTAAATAATTGTTTATTGCTTTTACACCATTGAGCATTAGCTTATGATATATTGTCATTTTAAAATACTTGGGCTTATTAAATAGGAAAAATATTTTTCCCTTGTCTATTTTCGACATCCCAAATTTATTAAAGTTATACGTACGATGCTGAGTGGTTATTATTTTATCATGGCATTACGCATGATATTATTGCTTTATTTAAGCTTAAATTATTTCATTAGTCATTTAAGACTTAAGCCATATTCACATTGCTTACTTATGATGGCATTTTAAAGATTTTATATTTTGCTTTATCATATTTATTCATCCGACCTCCGGATTTTCTTCACATAACTCGTCTAGGAATGAGGTTTGTTAGAACCGATCTCAGGATAAACATTAGAGTATTAAGGCTATGCATGTGAAATGTTGGGAGGCATACCATGGAATTCTTACCACTCATATTTTCGAATATTGCCTTGTGATAAATACAATCGGAATCATGTATGTGATAAAGCCTTCCAGTCCAAAGATGGACATCTTCTCGATTTTAAATGTTGTCATTATAGTTAGCACTGCGAGTTTTTTTATATGTAGTTCTCATTTTATCTATAAGATGTGGTGCTGTGATGTTTGTAAACCACTCATTGAATAATTAGTCAAATATTTTAGGATTGTCACAGTAAAGCTTATTTAGGCTAACCCATTTCTCATTTGTACAGGCCCAAATATGCTCATAAATGATAAATTATTAACTGTCATATTAAGCATAAACCTCTCTTTGGAGATGAATTTATAAATGTCCTTATCATTACTTAAAGTAATGGTCATAGCATTGATAACATTAATTTTATTATTATTTATAGTTCATTAGCATACTAAATCAGTTTCCTATGTACAAAATATTAACCACATTAAATCTGTGCTATGCTTCTGATGTAAATTTAAATTATTTATGTTCATTAAACTATGTTGAATTACTCATGCGTTTGTGTCTTACTGAATCTCACTCATTGAATCCTATTTAATCTTTATAATAATGATAATATTATTTAGAAGTTCTAACATTATCTTAAATAAACATTTATCTATGAGTTGTTTTGTCTTTGCTCATTCTGGATGGATACTATGTTATTATTCATGTTTCTTTTGCAATGCTAGCTGTGTGCAATTCATTTTAAATGTATAAATTTTCCTTTCACATAAGTTATTTGATTGAGAGAAGATTTAGTATTATTTATTTATACTAGTTACCCTATAGAACTCGTGTTTCCTCGCTGTGTCTCCAGGACCAGAATGAATAAAATTTAATCTATTATCATCAGAAGTGTTGTTTATAATGTTATAGTTTTAGAGAAGAGCAAATAGGGCAGAATTCATGATTGCTCCTGACCTGTGTATCTCGGGCATGAGTGGATTTAGGGTACTTTTGCTTAGATTCTAAACCTTGTTAAATAAACATACAATTCTGACCGGTACAATATATATATATATATATATATTGGTTAATATGAGGTATCCTAATTCATTGTTGGATAATGCAGTAAGAAGATCTTCTTTAATTGATAGAAAGAAACTTATTTTATCTAAAAAGAGTAAAAAACAATTAGATGTTCCACCATTGGTTCTTACTTTTAATAGAGATTTACCTAATATTAACAGGATATTGGCAAAACATTTTAACATATTACATTCCACAGATTATTTAAAATCTATTTTTTCTGGTCCACCTAAGGTTGTATATCGAAAACATAGATCACTTAGAGATATACTTGTCAAAACAAATTTTTTTAGTAGTTCTGTACAGGAAAAAGGATGTTCTCCATGTGAAGATAAAAGATGTTTTACATGTAAACATATTGTTGTGACAAAATTGGTCTTTAGTACTAAGAATCATAATTTCAAATGATATATTCTTAATTATGTTACATGTAAAAGTGTTAATTTGAAATATTTGATAGAGTGTAGTAGATGTTTAAGCCAGTATATAGGTGAGTCAGCAAATAGTTTACATGTCAGAATGACCAATCATAGATTTGACATTTTGCATAAGAATGACGATAGACCAGTTTTGAAACATTTTAATTTACTGAATCATTCAATTGATGATTTAAGAGTAGTAATTCTTCAGGAAGGTTTTTCTTCTACAAGGGAGAGGAAACAAAAGGAGAGTTTTTTTAATTTTTAAATTCAAGCCTTTAGAACTACATGGATTGAATTTAAATATTGGAACTATTACATCTCTGGGTTATGTGGTCTCCTAAATGATTTTTGTATGTGAGTTTTTTATGTGAAAATTGTTATTTTTATGTAAAGATTGGTTATATGGATGTTTAATATCTGTGTTTAATTGGTATATGGGTAAATAATTAATTATTATAAATTATTTTACTTTGCACTAACTATAATTTTTGATTAACATGTATAAGTATTTTAGTTTTTAATGAATATTAATGTGAGCACAGCTATTTTTTGTATGTGATCATAGTCTATTTTTACATATATGCACATATGTATATTTTAATTTTGGATTTTTTATTTATTTATTTATTTCAATTCAAATAGAATTTAGGCTTGATTAGGAGGAAATGTAGTTTTTTTTTTTGTTTGAATTCTGTCATTGATTGGGTAGATATTCTGTTTTAGATTTTGTGACCAATCAGGGAGGGTTTGTTAAATTTATAATCTTTTATCAAACCTGTAATTTTTGATTATCGCCATGTTACTGTATATTTTTTTTCTTTCTGATGAAAACCAGTCCTCTGGTTGAAATATAATATTATTTCTTGGATTTATAAGTATATATATATATTGTACCATTGTATTAAAGCTAGACATGCTAGAAAAAGTCAATTTTTTTAAAAATTTTAAGTTAAGATAGTTATAAATGTTATAACTATAATAATAATATTTAAAGAGATGCCTAAAACTTGTCAAAGTGAATGCATAGGAGGTTAAAGAGTATTTTAAAACTATTTTAAATTGTTTAAATTATAATAAGAAAGTAGAATAATTTAGTATTTTATGGTTAAAATAAGTGATTTTAATCATACTTGAAAAATGTAGTTAATATCCTGCTAAATAAATATTTGAAAATTATTAATTTACAATATTGTATTTAATGTAGTTGAATGAAGTAATAAATTTATCTTTAAAGTAAGTTAAAACTGTGTAATAATTATTTACTAAAGTTCTTCATAATTTATGGTGTACCAAATGTTTCAATTTTATTGTTATAAAAATGTCAATATTTGCTATTATATATTTTACTATTATATTTAATATTTTATAATTGGTATTATTTTGTAATTGAATATTCATTTAAATTTTATTTCAGATAGTAAGTTTCAAAAAATTGCAACATTTGTCTGGAAAGTAGATCACAAGACTGGCAATATGTATGTAATGCTTGCATGAACTAAGGGAAAGTTTTTAAATTACTTTCTAAAATTAGTAACAAAAATGGAAGTATTTCAAGATGATAAGATAAATCTGAAATAAATATTATTTAATTTTTAAAGATATTTTAAACTAATAAATATAAACTAAAATAAATATATTAAAGTAAATGTTGGTTTAAAATTTAATATATTAGTAAAAAATGATAAAATGTATTATTTAAAATATTTTGTTTGGTTAAATAAAGTTATGGAATAAATTAATAAATTAAATATTTTTTATAACTATTATTTAAAGGATGATACATTATTTTATTTCCAATTTTTAAAAGTATTTAATTAGGAGTTTGTAGTCTGATTGTTTTAGTCCAATGAAATCTTTTTTAAAAAATGGGTATAAGTACTGTGTGTAATTAGTTAACATTGGTTAGAAAATTGAGAGAATAGTAGTTGTTGTGTTAGAAAAATTATGAAAAATTATTGTTGTTAAACAGTATAAAGTTATATTACAATAGGCTAGTAATATAGTAAAAACTAACAGCAAATTATCTAAATTTTTAATATTTTTTATTTTTAAAAAAGTCAAAAGGATAAAGAAAGTTAATCTTTAATTCAACAATATGTGTGAATAAATTCACTAATTTTTTATTAGTAAAATATTCTGAAGCTTGGTTGAAATTCATTAGTAATTTATGGATCAAAAACATATAGTCTTTTGTATGGGTGGATTAGAGAAGAGAAACTGAAGATTTTATGGAAGCATGGTTTTTCTAGTACTATATGAGAATTTAAATATTTGTTTACAGAGAGTATTTCAAAATTGTATACAAATATTATCTAGAGGTATGTTATGTGTAGTGAATACATCTATATTTATAAAGTCAAAAACTTTTAAAAGACATTATTTTGATGGAAATGCAATTCACCTGGGAATATGAAAGGACATTGGAAATAAGCTATAAAATATATTGTTCTCTTTTTAATATTTATAACATTGTTTTGGATGATTATAGTTTAAAAAAATATTTATCTTTGAAACAAATTTTATATTTGGATTTGTGAAGCAAGGCAGTTTTGAAGATAAATTCTATAAAGAATATAATGGCTTAAAAATGCCATTTGAAATAAGCGAACATTAAAATATAATCAACCGCTATTTTAATTGCTGTATATTTTTTAAAAAAAGAAGAGAAATGGTTAGTGGAAAAAATATATCTATATCAGAAATAAATAACCTTTTGATATTAAAAACCTGGATTCAACTATTTGCCTTGTTATGTGCCTTATTGGAATATAAGTTTTAAAATGGAAAGACATCTATTTATTCCAGAATTATTTGTTAATAAATATGACCATGAATGGTATATCTGTCCCTGAACAAATTGGAATATATGTGCGTGCATGGATAAAAGTTATTTTCAAAATGGATTGTAAAATATTATTGAATAAATTATTGTCATCCTGGAAAGATTTGCAGAAATGGACTGTTTTAAATATTTTTTGGGAGCAGGATGAACAATATTTTTAAGCATTTTTACATATTCTAAAAGTCGACAATTATTTTTTATGGTTATTTGTACGCACCAAAGGAGGAGAGTTAGAAAGAAAAAATACTTTAGACAATGTTTGTTGCCTAGTGACCATGAAACTCCCAATGTATTAGAACTTTTCAAGAAGGACTTTTGTATTAAGAGGAGGAATATGTAACTTTAACTTTTATTATTAGTTCTTATTTATTATTTTTTTAAAGAAGAATATTAACTTTAGCATTACAATTTATTTTTAAGTTATATTAGATAAACTGCAATAATAGGCACTTTTAATTATCATAATTTTAATCTCATTTAACAATTTTTAAATTTTTGGAAACATTTTTTTTTTAAGTGTGATATTTTATAATGAACACTGTGTGAATGGAATTTTTGATTTTTTTATATGACTATGTAATTTGGACCAGAAGATATCAAAATGTGATAATGTTTTAATCACACAGGTAATTGTAATTATTTTAAAGTTCATGTAATATATATTTTTAAGAATTTCTTGGAATTTAAACATTCCTGTTATGCTAAAAGAATAGACTGATATGCAGATGTGTGAATTAATAACACATACATATATTTTTATTAAGAGATATAAGCTATAAATAAAAAGATATGTATATATTTTGTTTTATATTATAAAGTTTGTTATGACTTTATTAATTACCATAATTTTGTATGATTTTTTTGCTAAATAAAACCATTTATATTTATTTTAAATCTATGAATATTGACCGTATATTTTAATCATAATCATTCATATTTGTGGCTAAGCTTAAGTGTGTGAAACCATTTCTTAAAGTATTCATGGTTTGATGAATTAATGTGTTAATTTTGTTTATTATTGGGAAAATTGCTTAATTTATTTTGTGATGTAGGTTGTTTAAATCTATTTGGAACTTTTTAGATGATAGTGAACAGGGCAGTAGAAAATGAAATCCTGGATGTTTATATTTTTAGGGTATGTCAAGAAGATAGGAAGATTAAACTATATTTTATTGAAGTAGATGTTATACAAATACAGTAAATATAGCCCTGTATGTTATATCCATGGTCAGTGTTGTTTGTTTGTATTTTTAATAATCTTTAAGTGCTAAAAAAGCCAAGACATTATTTTCTATGGGTATTAGACTGAGTCATACCTGATATTTCACTCTGCTTTTTCATGTGAATTAGTGAATTATTTTTATACTACTGAGTCATTACTCTAGTTATTTTTTCATATTCTATACATTATATCACTATCTTAATTTCTTTAGTAATGCGTAGTGGAATTTTGTATTCTGAAAGTAGAATAATGAATAAACTTAGAATGATGAATTGTTTTAAAAGAAAGCAAGATAGGTTTTGAATTAAGTAGAAATGCAAATGATCTTAAATTTTTAGTGCTGATGATCAAGATGATAAACGAGTCATAACTATTCATAATATATTTTCAAATGTTTTTTGATCTTTTTTGATTTTTCATAAATCAATAATATTTTGAAATAATGCATATTTTACAAAGAAACATCAGAATGAGGAATGTAGAGTATAATTGTCAATGCTTATTTATTTCATTTCCTAGTTTGTTTAAAACATGAATCATATAATAAAACTTTTAGAGTGGTACCAAGCAAAGTATTTTAATACATGAACAAACATTATTCCATTGACATATATTTTGTGAATATAAAACGAACCTAAATATATTTTATCTAATTAAATATTATAAAATATTTTATTTTATATTTTATGAAAACAAAGAAATCTTACCATTTTATTTATTTTATTCGTAATACATTTAACATAATTGTAGGAGTAAATATTGAAATTTTGGATCTTTTCTTTATGATAGAAAAAGCCAGAGTCAAGGCTTTTACTTTGTAATTTTTTTATTTAGTTGTATGTAATCTATTTATTTTTATGCATAATTTTGTATATAATTTTCTTTCAAATTTTGTTTAGTATAATACTTATTAATTTTATAATATTTAATTGTATATTTCTTGTATTAAATTTTGTTGTCAACCTAAATAAATTTGTTAACGTTGTTTTATAAAAACTTTTGTCAGTGTTATTATTGATCTATTCACTTCCACAAGATTTGATCCACAGAACTCAAAATTGAACATATAACATATTTTGCAAATCATAAATAAAAATGGTTTATTTAAATGATAATTATTATTCAGAATATAATACTAAAATATCACATTATTATAATATTATTTTGGTTGCAATCTATTATTTAAATTGCTGCTATATTTTTTGTTAAATAATACCAACAGTTTTTAATGTAAATTGCTGCTATATGATTAAGTATATTTCCTATTGCCACATATTTCAGATTGCACCATACATTTAATATGCCACAGGATAATCAAGAGAATTGGATTATTATTATTATTATTATTATTATTATTATTATTATTATTATTATTATTATTATTATTATTATTATTATTATTATTATTATTATTATTATTATTATTATCGTTTTAAATAGAAAATATCGTACAAATTATTAATTAAGTTGAGTGTAGGAATATTATATTTTATTGTTATTATTGTTAAGGTGTAGTTGAGAATGATGTAAAATCCCTCATCATACTTGGCTACAGGATTTTTAGAAAATTAATTAATGATTATATTCAAAGAACCTGAGATGATTATATTTTATAACATAGATTATAATTTGTCTACTATAATATATAATATTATTTGTAATAATTTAAAGTTGTAAGGATACTATAGATTTACATTATTATTTGAATAAAAAAGGGGGATAGTGTTTTTATGCCACTGTTCTTAGGAAAATGTTCTCAATGTAGTCCAACAACTATACCATTCACTAAATGTCTCATGATTATTATAAGTAAATTATTTATTTATTTAATCGAACCATATATTATTAATTAATAAATTTTGAGCTAGTCTAATGATAGAAATTATCTTAATATATTTTTCGTACTTTTTTTTTACTATATTAAGATCAGAGTTAAGCCAGAGCACTAGTTAGTTTATTTATATTTGATTGGTCAGTGAGGATATAAAATATATATAAGAAGTTTCTAAGGTTAAGTCTTTTCTTCATTAAAAAGGAGCATTTATTTTATTTTAACATTGTTTTGGTTTGGTGCTTATTAAACAAACTTCAAGTATGTGTGCATTTATATGTATGTTTGCACATAAAATTGAATATTAGGTATTTAGCTTATTATATCAGCTTATGTCTCTTTTTATGGATCTACTACTGTGGACATATTAAATGTAGATTTGAAATGGATTATAAGCTATCCTTACACTATATACAGATGTTATTTTATCTATCTTATCTTATAAATTGAATGGAAGTTGTTGAGAATTTTTTATGTATTTCATTTTATTTAATGGATGTTATCTGATTTCATGGTTATATCTTATTGTTTGTAATTTTATTAATTAACTCTGTGATGTATTTAACTTTGGTATATTTAAATTTAGTCAGACAATGATAGAATATATTATTTCAGATGATGATTTTATATATTTCATTACTTCAATTGAGGAAATTTAAAGCTATGAATTTATGGCATTAGTTTAGTATTCAGGAAGTTTTTATATAAAGTAGAGAGAAAGGAATCATTGCCAAAACATTGTATCCAAATTTGGAATCATATACATGTTAATTTGCTGGAACATTTGTGATGATGATATATTAGATATGATAATATATTGGACTAAAATATTGCATTATCTACTAACCTGTAATATCTATTTCTGTGTTATTAATAACAAATTGTTTATATTTGAAAAGTTTAAATAAAGTTTAAAAGTTTTTAGACATTCACCATTTAATGATAGCTAATAGAAATAGCCCAGCATATTGTATGCATTTTAATATTTAATAGACTATGTGTAATGTTGTTCTCAATATATTAACAGTTTTACATAAATATATTTTATTCAAATTATTATTATTATTGTTTTGTTTATTTTATTTTTTTAAACTATGTACTGGAATAATTATTTTTTAATATCTGTCAGTATGTTGCTAAGTTTTTTTTTTAAAAATCTAATTTTATAAACTATAAATTTGCATTATTTATTTTTTAATCAGACATTTTGTGTGACATGCATTAGGAATAGTAATTCACTCTACAACTCCAATCTTGATCCATCTATTTTAAGCATAAGAAATCAGTTATGATTAAATTGTAATGCCCATCAAAATATTAAATTGCCCAAATCAGGTATTAATTGATTTATTCTTGCTTATAATTAATGTAAATTTATAAAATATTGTTTTTATTCATATAGAAAATGTAAGTTGAGATGTGATCACTTAATTAACATATTCATTAAAATGTCATCCTTCTCTGACCACTTAGCAATTATTATTACATTTGATCTTAACTTCACTGACAAAGGAATAATAAATATAAATAAAACAAATCAGAATGCTTCCCTCGTGAAACACTCAATGTCTATTTTCAGAAATTTACATTTAGCTATGTAAGACTAAAAAAATCTTGTAGTGGGCCCTATATAAACCAGGATTGCAGATATGAATATAATATCCACCATAATAATCGCCCATAGATCTTATGAGAATATTGGGTGAAATCAAAACTGTTGTTATTACTTCAACAATTAATAGGCCCAAATCATCAGTTTTAAAAATTACTTAGAAACGTACACGCCAGTCTCTTAGAGAATATTTGACAATTGAAAAAGTCCTTAAACCAACTTCACACATGGTCTAGGAAAAACATTAGATGGGTATTGGGGCATCTTATTCCAATTCATGGTTCATATTCCATCAAAGTAATAGTTTGCCAAAAATACATGTTATAATGCAATGTACCAATATTTTAGAGATAAATGTCAAATGGACAAACCTTTTGACTTTCACTCCTATGTTTGAGCATCAGAAAGACTAAATTTTTCACCAATAGAATTCATGCAATAACTAAAGGAATTATCATATTTATGACACTTTGGAATATATAGAATATCAACATTATATTTATTCATCTAAACCACTTTACCTCCTATAATCTTTCAAATTTAGTGAACTTTTCAACATAAAAAATATATAGAATATAAGGACTTTGCCCAATATCCCTAGCCCAACTTTTAAAACAATGACAATCACTGACCAATCAACAAATCCTAAATCAATATTCATGTGTCCACTATGGATAAAGGTACTATAATCAGTTATCAAAGATAAAATAGAACCAAAGATCCTCTTTATGTGTATTTCTATTTACCACATATATTAATTCATTTTTATTAGAAAAAAATATCTACTAGGAATATATATATATATATATATATATATGCAAAACCATAAAACAATACAGTACTAGATTAAATTCAAAATTTTACCAAAATCCTTACACAACCATGGTTTCATCTACTACAAATAGACCTTCTCAAGTGAAAATCAACCTAAAGGAAAACATATATATATACAAACAAACAAACCTTCCCATAATTCATTTCAAACTCCACCTTCCCTTAATATCAAAAGAAGTCTTCATAAGATTGATAGCCTCAGAATCAAGGAGTTTTATCATCAAAGTCTCCTTTATTCTTCTTTTTAACTCATTCTTTTCATAAAAAATAACCGAAGCATTGTCAAACAATATTCTATGACCTGTATTCAATTCATGAATATATAAAGCTGAGTTAAGATACCTATGTTTAACTCTACTTACATGAACCTTAACCCTTTCCTTAAGGCTAAATTTACTCTGGCCTACATAAAATTTACCACAACTACATGGAATTTTATAAACAATACCAGGAATAGACCTACTATCAATAGACTGCTTTGAACCATTAAGTAATGAATTCAAATCAGAACCTTTCCTCCATGCAACCTTCTTTCCACCTAACAAATGACTATTCCTATAAACCAAATTATAAATTGATGCTTTAAATGGTAAAGACATATAATCATCATCCTTACCAACAAAATTCTTATCATCCAAATCACGACTATAAACATTATTATTAAATACCACTTTTTTAATAAAATCATGACTATAACCCAATTCTACATATTCAGCAGCAAATTGACTTTTTTGAATATCAGCATCATTATTAAAATTATTAAGCCTTCTATTACGACAACAAAAATTCAACAAAGACATTTTTTTATGTATAAAAGGCTGATAACTATCAGGCCTAATCATATTTCTCAAATTTTTAGGTTTTATAAAATGACTACAAAACAAAACATCATTAACCTTCTCAACATTTAAATCTAAAAACTTTAATTTTACAAAATCAAAACCACCCCCCTCAATTGTAAACTTAATATTAGAATCAAAACCATTCAATCCACATAAAAACTCTTCTAATTTCTCTTTCTGAATAACAAACAAACAATCATCAACATACCTAACAAATAATTTAATAGAACCTGAAAACATATTAATAATACTACACTCCAAATAATCAATATAGACAGCACACATCAATGGAGAAATGACATAACCAATAACCCAACCTTCTCTAATCTTATAAAACACATCATTAGACATAAAATACATTGAATCCTCTAACAGCAAAAGCAAATCATGAAAAACCTTAATCTTATCTGCAGAAAAACATTCTAATTTTTTTAAAATTGAAAGAAAAACATCAATACTTTTTAATCTATTAACCGATTGGTACATATTTTCAATGTCTAAACTACCAAAAACACAATCATCATTCAAAACAAAACCATTTATTTTCTTAAAAGCTTCAAAGGAAGAAGAAACACAAAATTGACCCAGTTTTATGTAATCCTTAAAATATCTTATAATAAATTTTGATATTTTATCAACAATTCCTCCTGTAAAATCAAAAATACATCTCAAAGGAAAATTATCTTTATGAGACTTCAAATTAAAGAAAACCTTTGGAGCCACAAAATCACTAGGGTAACAATTTAAATAAGTAGCTCTATCAAAAATCTTTTTATTTTCCATAACTTTCATAATCTTAATTAATTTAGATTTTATTTTTTTACCAGGATCAGAATCTAAAATAGCATATTTTCCATTATTTAATTCTAAAGAAACTTTACTTTTAAAATCAATATTATTTAACAATACAAACCGGCCACCTTTATCTTCTTTTAATAATATAACATCATTGGCTTTCAATCTTTTTTTAACAAAACTAATAACCTTAGGGGCAAAAACAAATTTTTCTCTTTTAAGTAATTGACTATTCAAAATAACCTGTAAAGACATTTTATTTTCATCAGAAATATTACTACTACTTTCAATTGCAGAAACAAAATCAAAAATTAAACTTCTATTAGCAAATGGAACAAAGCCAGGACCCTTAGCTAAAATAGCCAAATCAGATGCATTCAAAATATAATTTGACAAATTTAAAACAGATGAAGCATCAGGCCTATTTTTATAAGACCCAAATCTAAACTCTTTTCCTTTCACAAAACTTTTATTTTCAGCCTTTCCAATCAACCATTTAAATTTCTTGAAATACTTATTATTATAAGTGATTTCACACTTACTCCTAAACCACTTTAAAAAAGAATTTAAAACAGAATAATTAAAATTCCTTCTAAAATCCAACTTTCTTCTAAACATTCTATAACTATCAATTAAATTAGATAAACTACTCATAATCTGTATAATAAATTGTTTAAGAATAAATCTTTTAAAATTTAGAATAAAATCACAATTAGAAAATAAAACCAATTTCCTATCCAATTTAATATTACATGAATTAGGAAACACATTGCAAAACCTACAAGACTTAAGAAAATTAACCTGAGCCTTTAAAGATTCAATTCTATTAGACATATTAATTAACTTTTTTATTTCTAAAATTTCTACACAAGAAAAATTATCATACAAAATCTGCCACATACTGAAAGAAAATTAATAACTATACCAAACAAAATAATACAAATAATAACAAACAAATAATACAAAATAATACAAATTAATAATACAAATACACAAAACAAAGCAAATAAAATATAAAATTCACTAAACTATAAAACACTATTCAAAATATTAAACAGTACACCTAATTAGAAAACTAAAACTGCCTAACACTATAATTATCTAATAAAACTTCCACATACTAAAAGAAAATTAATACCTATACAAATACAAACAAATAATAATAAGTAATAAACAAAAACAAAAAAATTAATAATAATAATAATAAAAAAAAAAAAAATAATATTACAAATACACAAAACAAAACAAATAAAATATGAAATTCACAAAACCATATATCACTATTCAAAATATTAAATAGTATACCTAAATAGAAAACCAAAACTGTCTAACACTATACTAGCAAAAAATAAAAATGCAAAACCATAAAACAATACAGTACTAGATTAAATTCAAAATTTTACCAAAATCCTTACACAACCATGGTTTCATCTACTACAAATAGACCTTCTCAAGTGAAAATCAACCTAAAGGAAAACATATATATATACAAACAAACAAACCTTCCCATAATTCATTTCAAACTCCACCTTCCCTTAATATCAAAAGAAGTCTTCATAAGATTGATAGCCTCAGAATCAAGGAGTTTTATCATCAAAGTCTCCTTTATTCTTCTTTTTAACTCATTCTTTTCATAAAAAATAACCAGAAGCATTGTTAAACAATATTCTACGACCTGTATTCAATTCATGAATATATAAAGCTGAGTTAAGATACCTATGTTTAACTCTACTTACATGAACCTTAACCCTTTCCTTAAGGCTAAATTTACCTTAAGGAAAGGGTTAAGGTTCATGTAAGTAGAGTTAAACATAGGTATCTTAACTCAGCTTTATATATTCATGAATTGAATACAGGTCATAGAATATTGTTTGACAATGCTTCGGTTATTTTTTATGAAAAGAATGAGTTAAAAAGAAGAATAAAGGAGACTTTGATGATAAAACTCCTTGATTCTGAGGCTATCAATCTTATGAAGACTTCTTTTGATATTAAGGGAAGGTGGAGTTTGAAATGAATTATGGGAAGGTTTGTTTGTTTGTATATATATGTGTTTTCCTTTAGGTTGATTTTCACTTGAGAAGGTCTATTTGTAGTAGATGAAACCATGGTTGTGTAAGGATTTTGGTAAAATTTTGAATTTAATCTAGTACTGTATTGTTTTATGGTTTTGCATTTTTATTTTTTGCTAGTATAGTGTTAGACAGTTTTGATTTTTGATATATATATATATATATATATATATATATATAACACATGTAGAGGTCCCTACTATCACATTTTATACGCATATTATTGAGGTTATAGCCTCAGTAAATATTACTTACGTAATCAATGTGCGTTTAATAAATTTATATATATATTGTAACTTTTATGGAATTATGATAATGAGGGCGGATAGGTGGTGACAATGAAAAAAATAAAAATTATGAAGAAAGAATGATGAATGATGAAAAGAAGAGAAAAGAATGATATGAAAGAAGGGAAGATAAAGATGAAGAGATGAGAAATGGAAGATGAGATGATATAATGGAAGAAGTTGATGATAATGAAGAGAGAGAAATGAGATGAAAGAAAATGAAATGATAATATATTAGAGAAATGATGATGATAAAATGATAATACATGAAAGAAGAGATGAAAGATAATGAAAACTATCAGAGACAAGGAAAAGGATATATTAGAGAAATGATGATGATAAAATGATAATACATGAAAGAAGAGATGAAAGATAATGAAAACTATCAGAGACAAGGAAAAGGATATATTAGAGAAATGATAATGATAAAATGATAATACATGAAAGAAGAGATGAAAGATAATGAAAACTATCAGAGACAAGGAAAAGGAAAGATGGACTAGATGAAATGATGAAATGGAAATGATGAAGATAATGATAAGATAAAGATGAAGATAAAAATGAATGAGATGGAAATAAACTATCCTAAACTATTAGAGACTCCTAATGACTTGGCTAACTGGGATTACAATAAAATCAAGGGTGAATGATGATCCAGAGATATACAATCAGACAGAGACCAAATCTAATACCAATGTAAATAACTATGGCATATTAATAATCTAACATAAATAATATAAAAGACAATTTAAATCATATTTAATAGCTATTAGAGTCAGTCTCCTATCAGATCATATACTCTCAATAAAACAAATGATACTTTATTGAAAGACTATCTCACTAAACTTATTAATAATAACAACAAGAGTAAACAATCTTGGGGGTTTTAACTAAATTTTTGTGCAAGATAAAAGTTTAAGTTATCTAATAAATGATTGCTTGGATGAATAAACAAGTGAGTGATATCTTGCCCAACTATAAGATAACTATCTTATGTTCAATCATGGCATAATAAAAGACAATATATTAATTTAAAAATTTGACTGGTTAATATAAATTTACACTAATTATGGCCTATTACCCCAGACATCACTCGAGCTGGGAAAAGGACAAGGGTACTTTTTATGATTTTTTACATATTCACAAACAACCTACTTATGAAATTAAAGGCAGATGGATTTTAATTTTAAAATATACAAGGTAATGTAAGGTAATATGCAGTTTTAAACATAGTGAAAACTTTTCTGAATCATTGATATTCTTTATTTTTCATTGCATAATCTTCAGTCTGAGAAGATATAATAATTACTTAAAATCAATCTTAAAATAAACATTCTAGTAAGTATCTGTAATTATGTGATTATCTGTTAATGTGATTCAATCTGAGAATCACAATGATAAGCATGGCGTTATATAATTTAAACCAGTATAAAATATTTTATATATTTTGTGAAATTTTTGTGAACCTTTGAAACTCAAGACAATATCATACAAAAGAAAAACAAACAGAAACTAAACTTTTAAAATAATAATAAATTTGGTTTATTAATAACAATAAATAATAAATATTTACAAAAAATTACTGGAACAAACATTGCCAAGATAGCACTGTTATCTTTTAAACATTTTGACTAACAATCTTTATTTTGACTTACAGACATTGCAACAATTTAAAGTCACTGATTATTTCTCTTTAACTCTTTATAACTGTTTATTTTAATAAACAAAAAAAAAACAACAACAACAAATAATTACAAGAGTAAACAGAGGCTATTTGATATTTAATTCTATTCTAAATCTATTTACTTTAATTACAATGGTATGAGCTTAACAAACATAACCTTAAGTTTAACTGACACATTTATAATACTGTGATGACATTTAACAACGAGAATAATACACTAATAGGTTTATATTGAATACCATTAGCTAAGCAAAGGATAAAGTGGAACTAGCCTATACAACATATATTTTAAAATTATCATTAGCTACACTTACACTATTAAGATCATCACTAGTGATGCATTTAAGTAAATCTAAGCTAAATTTAAATCAATTAGATGCATGGGCCACTCATCAGAGGTCATTTATACACATATTTCAAGAAATTTTGTCCACATTAAATTATTACACTAAATATTTTAAAATTGAAATTTAAAAGACTTACAATTCCATCCGCGAAAACTCTGAATGGTTATATTAACTACTTGGTATTTGTGAATTGCCACTTATATATAACCATATGCATAATCTACATACTTAAAAATAAATATAAATTATTGTTGGTTGATTTGTGGATGATAAAACTATCATAGCAGCACAATTCAGACATTGATATACCTTTAAGCCTGAAAAATAGCTAAATACAACCTGAAGAAACAGAATTCCTCAAACAAACATATCTTGTCATTTACATATCTAAAACAAATGCAACATTACCTACTGTGGTGGAAATAGTATTAATACATCATGAGTGATAGACCAAAATAAATACACATATGCTCCACAGAGTTAAACAGCTTTCTAAGATTGTGGTGGCTTTCAAAATACCTATCTTTGAGGCAGAAAAGAGGATGCCTGGATGTTGTCTCAGCTCATCAGGAACAGGAAAGATGTGCAGGAAATATATGACCCTCTCCATGGGATCTAAACACTTCAAAATATGTGATTACATTCACTAAAAATACAATATCTAATATATGATAATCCTCACTGGGAATGGACACTATCATCTCATGGAAAAGCAGCACAATAAGGATGGAGGACCTTGTCTACTCCATTAAGCATACTAATAATAATCAACAAAGCCTGCTCTATGAGGCTAACAAATACTTAACTAATAACAAGATATCAACATCACTTTAACTGACTAAATCATTATCAAGAATTTTAAAATACAATGTGTATAATCAATGTCAGAACCAACAATGCGAATTATGTCAACCGACTATATAAGAACTACTTAAAAATTAAATGCATATAAAATTGTAGGGAAAAGTACATTGCACACATAATAAAATATTAAACATTAAAATATAGTGGCTAGTGGACATTTAAAAGACTACGAATTAAGTGCGAGAAAATTAATTCTCAATGCATATATAAAAAAATATTTGTGGTTATTATTAAAGTAGCAATTATCAAACAAATGAATGGAAATACCCTCTGATAAATCTCTTTGGGTGTTTTACATAAAAACAGTGAAATATCATACATTTAAATTAGCTAAGAGTGAGATATTAAAATCTCCAGGGATAAAATTTATTAAAATATATGTTAACTTGATAAATGCTTATCAAATGTAATAATATTAATATTACCTGAGAATGGTAGAATGTCTACTCATTCCAATAAATCCATTAAGATTAAATTACATAAATTAAATTACCTGGCATATTTATACCAAACAGTATTACACATATTTATAAAATAAGTATAGCATAAATATTTTTCCTGTTTCTTTTTTTTTTTTAAACCAATGAAACAAAATAAAAATACAATAACTTTAGTTCATAGTTTCAGCTTCATCCATACTGGTTTTCTGTTAAATACATGTATAGTATTTATTGAATACTATTTATCTGATGGTGCAAAGCTTCTGGTCAAAACATTTAATTTGTATATGGCAAAGATTTCCAAACAAAACATATTCAATAATTTTTTAAAGTTAATGCAATTTTTCCTTTAAAGGTATTTTTAGTTTAAATAAGCAATATAATAAAACATAATACTACTAATAATTCTAATACTAAGCCGGCAATAAATGGTAAGTAAAACAAATTATTCAGCTGATAATATTATTAGTGGATCCTGGGTTTACTTTGACAATAACACATCTTCAATTTTATTCCATTTCTTTTTATATTCTTTTTTTTTAAAAAACACATTTTTAAAGCAGTTTTTCTTTTTTTTTAAATTACTCCCATACAATATTTTAAGATGTTTCTAAATAATTTCTCTGTACTCTTCTTAAAATAACATTGGGAGCAGTTTACAGGTAGAAAATTCAATCTGTTTAATGAGTTAGAATAAAATATCACAATTTTAAGTATAGGTATAAACAATATTTCAGTTTATTATAACTATACTATAAACATTTAACAGACAAAAGTTCTTCCTTAAATAATTGCAGTACAAAACATGTTTTTTATAAAACTATTTTAGAAGTAGGTTTCATTTTTATTTTAGTTAATGTCAGGCATAATTAATATAATGTTGGAACTTGGAATTAGCTAGAAATGAAATTAACACAAGGATATTGAAGCTTTTAAAATATATAATTAAGTTACTACATATTATTTTAACTTTTCCTTTTTTATTTTATTTAATAAATAACAGTAAATTTAGACTATATAGTTCAGTGCAATAACAGTCATTCAGCCATTAATATAATAACGGCCTATATTTAAAATTCATTTCATTGAAGATATAATTTATGTGGTTAGTGGTGAAGCTAGCACAAGTAAAATTTTTTCCTAGCATTTTATGATAGTTTTAAAAGTTAACTGAAAGTTCAATGACAAGAAATGGGTTACCTATTCTTTTAGCAGTCACTCATTGTAGTCTTGAAATAATTAAATATATAATTTACAGTAATTTTGTTAAAAAATAATAAGCTTTAAAAATTATTACTACTTGTTCTAGAGAAGAAAAACTTCAGAAAAATTTAAGATTCAACTCTCACAACAGAATAAAACTTTTTTTTATAAATCTTTCTATTTCTCCTCCCCAAATTTTCATGTCAATTTCTTTTAAACAACCAATAACATAACTTCTTCTTTTTTTAACTGTAATTTTTTTAAAATCAGCTCGAAAAATGATCGATTTGATAAATGATGTCAGTTTGATCTAAATGTTTGAAAATCATGTGGTTTAATGATCTTAAATTAAAAGTTAATAATTATTTTTTTATAATGTTAATAAAAATGTACTACATAAAATAAAATTAGAAATACTGATATAAAATTAAAACTGGTCTCATTTATGGATAGACCCACTTTTTAAATATTTAATTATAATGATTTTATTCATTCGTTTTCTTGTTTTTTAATATTTTAGTTAATTATCTATTCATTTTTCTTGTTATATCTGTATGCATGCACACCCACTCACACAGAAAGGGATGACCTTTAATTTAACCTCCACTATTTAATTATAATTTTTAATGACTGCAATTAAAAAAATATTTGTGAATATTATATTAAAATAACTTTTAACAAGTTAAGGCTACTTTACATTAAAGATTAAATTATTATTTGAATGTTTTAAGAAAACTAAAGATTATTTTTAAATTAATTTTATATTATTTATTCTATTTATAATATTAGCTTATTTATTAGCTATACACCAGAAATAAATAAAACAAATTATCTTATGGTACAGTTAACATTACTATTGCCATTTTAAATACTAACTTAAATATTTATTTTAAGAAAAATGCTATCTTACATCTTAAACACAACTAACTACAAATATGTGAGTTACTTTACACATATAATTATATCAATTTACTAAATATATGACATTACCAATTATTATTACATCCTATTCATTAATTAACTAATTTCTTTTTTTTTATCATTATTATTATTTTTAAAACAGATAATTGTATAAAATGGTTAAGCTAATATAAGTTCTGGCAACTATTGGAATTAAGTGAAGTTTCACTTAAATACAATATATATATATATATATATATATATATATATATATATATATATATCACTAACCTTAATACCATCATTTTATGTATAACTTCTATGGATGATATTTCAATATTTTTACAATCTAAAAACAAATACTGCAGTTGCTTCAGATATTTCAACATATACCAATGAATACAAATTGTTTTTGATATGGAAAAATTATATTTGCAGGGCAAGTTCACATTGGAACTTACCATAATGATCATTTTAAAGGGGTTTCTAATTCTTTTCAGGTTTTCTTTTTCATATAAGTAATATCACATTGTTCACCAAAATCCAAGAAATACTTAAAAAGAAAATAGGAAACATTGTTAAATTATTTGTGAAATTATACCTTACACTTTACACAAAAGCATCCTTATTTAACATTTTAGCAATGATAAGAATTCCATATTGCACTTCCATATACATTATACCAAAACTTTTACATAACCATATTTATTCACTACGAAAAAAAAAAAGAAACTTCTGTGGGGTAAATGCACAACAGACATCTCAATTAAATGTTTACAAAGTCTACTTCTTCACAATGGGTTAGAACATAATATATACATATGAAGAATACAAAAACATTTAACATACTTTCACCCTGTGATAAGACCCAATTACACCATCTGACTAACCATCCCCAAATCCAAAATACTGGAAACAACTTTTAAAGACTCTATAATCTATTCAAAACATTTACTTTTATCTCTCTCTTCCACCAATAAATATAAATTCTGGGGAGTTGTCTCATTGCTGTATGTGCACCCCCCCCCCAATATGAAGCATAATCCATTCTGGTCACTAGAACCAAAATATTTTAACTTCTTAATAAAATTAAATTTAGAGTCACTGCCCTCACTAGATTTCTACAAATTCAAAAGGGAACACATAAATATATTGACCCTCAATGTATGTTTGAAGCACAATCACACATTATTTTTTGATTGTCCAAGCCTTGAGAAAATCAGAATGATTCCAATGGTATTCTTCAAGACAAAACAAGAATATCAAAAATCTTATGGGATCATTATCTCCAAATTCATGTCAGGCCATTTATTCTTTTTACCCCATGGTGTATCAGGTGTATTTTGCATGTAATAATAACCCTAGATGATTGATTATTATAGACACGTTTGTCATACATTTAGATATCCTTGGCTTTTTTCATTTGTTCAGTTCTATATTAGTCTTATTTTTAGGAGGATTTTTATTTGTTTTTTTCTAAAATGAAAATAAAAGTATAATATTTTATGTACTTGGCATAAAAAATAGGACAGCTTAAAAACTAATATATTTCAATACTTTTGTACACACACATGTATATATATATATATTCGCTCACAAATTTACTTAGAGTTTATATTATAGAAGATAACGGCTACTTTATAAACTTCATATTGAGTTTTACTTGAATTAAGGAGACTAAACTTATTAATAAATGAAATTCTTTTCTAAGTTGCACTTTAAAATTTATTAAATATTCCTGCTGTGATTAAAATCAATGTGTATATAAAAACTCTAGGTGTTATTGAACAAAGAAAATTACAATTATTCCATCATCTTCTAAGAAACTTACTTTCTTTTGATATCTATTTATATTTAAACAGTTGTGAGGCATCTTTTAATAATACATTAGATGTATTAAAGAATGTGAAGAGGTTATAAGGGAGTCTTTATATGCTTCAAAACAATAGCATAAAAAAGTTTTTTTTTTTTTTTAAATAAGAAAAAAATAGCAATAAAACTTTCATAATGAAGTCGAAATCTTTAACAATAGAAAATATTTTCTTTATTAGGTAAGTAAAAAAAAAAAAACATTAAGTGCATTTACAAAAGCATTTTTTTTTTAAAAAAAAATTATATTGAAATGGCTCATTGTATATTGATAGTACACGTATTTGTCACACTCTTCATTAGGTGTTTGAATCTAGGCCTGTAAACCTTGAATTTTTTTTAGAATCATAAACAGATTTTAGGATTTTTATTTCAAGCAGCTGTTCTATAGTCATCTCAATTAGTCTTTCAATAGTGTTCAGTAAATGATTGTCAACTATTATAAGCTAGGTTAGTGTGAGATTAATCAAATGAGTGCTATTGTGTTAATTGCACCAAATGTATATTGCAATACAATATAATGTATGACTGATGTTTTTGGAGATGTCTCACGATTATGAGCACTATGTTAATGGTTACTTTTATCTTTTTTTGGAAAGATTTGTCACATTTTGCTAAGGTGACTATTAATAAATTACAAGATATAATAATTTTAAAAAAATAATTGAATAACTTTTTGCTTGGGAATGCATAAGTTTGAATACTGGAGCGACTGAGCCACATACTTTAAAATAATAAAGCTCAAAATCCATATAATATTATACAATATTTACGAAAATTTCTACCATATTATTTATGTTAAAATATTGTATTATTACTATGAGACTAATTTCAAAATGATTTGTGACCATTTAAGCATACTTCTACTACATTTTAGATATCTTTGGATTTAATTTATTTTCATATGAATTTATTACTTAGCATAATGAAAACATTGCTATCTTGTTATCATGCCCCTAATAAATGGTAATAAAAACAAAACAAAATAATGGTTTTATTAATATTAAATATAGCTGTTTATAAAATGTAAAATAACAATTTCATAAAATACTATCTTTGATGATAATTTGATAAATAGTGAATATTTCATAAATATTATCATCTTTGAAAAATTGAAAGATATGCAAACATTACCGTTAGTGATTTAGTATTATTTTATAATAAACTTCAAAAATGTCTTGTTGATTTCTCAAGCCAGGAGAATTATCAGATTAATATGAAGAGAGGCAAAAAGTCATCCTGCCAAAACAAAAACTCTTGATTGCAAAAGATTATGTGGATCATGTTTATTTACATTCACGTAAAGAATTAATTATAAATAAAAGCGATTGAAGTAATATTAAAATACAGATGCATGAATTTGATATCACTTATATTTATAAAATAATAATAATAATAATAATAATAATATGATGATGATAATAATAATAATAATAATAATAATAATAATAATAATAATAATAATAATAATAATAATAATAATAATAATAATAATAATAATAATAATAATAATATTTTATTTGTTCACATAAATTTGTGCATGAACTTTAAGGTTGGTTTTGTTTTACAAGAAATTTAGTTTATGCAATAACTACTACTACTACTGCCGCCACTGCTGCTGCTATTTATATCTGTTGAGACAAATTTATTAACTATACTTGATCATATTGCTTATTCTTTAAATAATCAAGCACAACTTGATGTAATTAATTTTGATTTAAATAGAGGCTTTGATAGAGTTATTAATTCTAAACTTTTAAGTATATGGGTTTCTCATTGAATTTCTTTTTGTCATGTTTGCAGAATAGACCTTCTTTTATTAATTGTAATAATAATGTTTCACACACTTATGTTAATGAATTTGGTGTTCCGTAAGGTAGTGTATTGGTACCATTGTTATTTGCAATATATATATATATATATATATTGTAATTATAATTGAAATAATATTTTTAAACGGTTTATAAACAATTCAAACAATCTTTAAATCCGCAGAAGTACTTTCGGTTACTTTCAAACCTGCCTCAACTGCTATTAAATTCAAAAACTAAAAGCGGAAGCAAACGTCATCAATTCAAATTCCACGAATCTCGTATTTTAATGTTAGAAGCTTGTCAATTTATCAAATGTGTTTTATTCCTGTTTATAAAAATTGCCTCTTTAATTTTTCTTTTACTATGGTTTCTCTCTTCATGAAGAATTTTCACATTTTCAAAATTAAATTTAAATTTATGTTTACATGTTTTTTCATGATCAAAGAAAACTGAAGAAGATATTAAATCACCATTATTTTTATTTTTTACACGCTTATATAACAATTCGTGTTCCTTCAATCTTTTCTCAATGTTGCATCTAGATTCACCTATATATGATAGCATACAATCACAAAAAATTTGATATATGACATTACTTTTTTGCTTGATAGGTATGACATCCTTAGAATTATTAACTAATTTGTTAATATTGTTTGGAACGTAGAATGAAACATTAAATACATTCTTATATAAATCCATAAAAAATTTACTTGTGGATTTGAAATAAATGGAATAGATATCCATTTTTTATTATTAATCTTCATTTCTTTTAAATTATAATTTTTTTTAAATTGACTTAAAGTATTGTTTATTTGTTCCATTTTATAACCAACATCAAGCAATTCCTTGGCAAATACCTCAATATTTTTCAATTTATCACTTTGGTAACGACATAATTTTTCATTTCGAAACAAAAAAGATTTAAAACTTGCCATCTTATGCATCATTGGTACTTTTGATTTAAAATTTATATATCCTCTTTTTTCAATGGCTTAATTATTAGTTTATAATTTAATATACTGTTATCTCTTGTGATCATTAAATCTAAATAGTTAATCTTATAATCCTGTTCTTTTTCAATAGTCCATTTCAAGCCATATCATTATAAACAGGAAAAAACACATTTGATAAACCCCCACCACAAAAATATACAATAAAAATGAGATTTTTTTAATTTGGTTTTTTTTCCCTCTTTTTTTTTTTATTTAATATTAATTGAGGGAGGGTTGAAAATTACCCAAAGAACTTCTCAGGGATTTAAAGATTGTTTGAATTGTTTATAAACCGTTTAAAAAAAAAAAAAATATTATTTCAATTATAATTACAATATTATTTTTAATTAACGGATATTTTTATTTATTTTATATATATATATATAAATGATTTGGATAGATATATAGTGAAAAATAGTCTATTATCATATGCTGATGATTGTAAAATATTTAAATTAATAACTTGTTATAAGGATCATTTACAGCTTCAATATTATAGTGATAGCTTTTCTGAATGGTGTTTAAAGAATAACATGCATATAAATATAGAAAAATGTTGTGCTGTTACATATACAAGGAAAGTTCATTACTATATGGACTCATATGATATAAATAATAAAACTATTGAATATAAAAAAGTATTATAAAGATCTTGGTATATGGTTTGATCAAAATGGATCTTTTACAACTCATGTAGATAATATTTTATGTAATGCCAGTAAAATAATGGGTCTTATTCTTCATAATGGATGTTATTTTAATATTTTTATTAAAATACATTTGTTTAAAACACTTGTACTTCCTATAATGGAACATGACTCAATAATATGGAACTTGAATAAGTTATCTCATATAGATAAATTGCAATCAATATACAATAAATTCAGTAATATAATTAATGCAGAAGATGTTTGTATAAATTTGTTTCGTAGAAGAGTGGTTCGTGATATGAAATTTTTTTATTTAATCCTTCATGGAAAAATTTAGTTACGTAATTGTATTTCAAAGGTATTAATAAGAGTTCCTTTTATATATATATACACACACACAAGGAATAAGGATTTATTTAGTATCGATAAATATAAGTGTGAAACTTTTGATTTAGCAGCATTATACAGATTACCAAATTTTTATAATATGTATTTTAAATAAATCAATTATTTTATATAATGCGATGTTTAGACATTTGTTAAGGAAACAGAAATTACTTTGTCAAATATTTAAGGTTACTCTCTCTATATAATCAGATTGGGAGTAACATTAATTTTTGTGATATTTTTAATTTTAAATATTGTTTTTAATTTTAAATATCGTTTTTAATTTTAAATATTATTTTATTATGTAAACATTTATATTTTCATTTTATGTCATATGTATTATCTTCCCTTTTATTGTAATGTGCAAATTGTAATTGACTTTATGCTGTTGTTTAGCACTTAAATAAATGAATTGAATGAATGAATTGAATTATTATTATTATTATTATTATTATTATTATTATTATTATTATTATTATTATTATTATTATGATGATTATTATTATTATTATGATGATGATGATGATGTTTCAAAGCAAAACTTTATTGGGTCTAAAAAGTTACAGAGTCACATCTAGTAATATATTGATTTGTTACAAATGCAAAACAAATTACAACAACTTTCAATATATAAGTCTTTATCATTTCTGCATACTTTTTTTCTTGTTTTTAAATTTGGTCTTCTATTTAGTTCAGTTTATGCTTGCATCTCTTTAAAGTTGAAAAAATGCTGATGTTGAAAATGTCATCATCTATCATATTGGATTTATATTTCATAGACTGGATATTGTTTTCAAGTGTGACCATATGGCTGCAAACACATCAGGTCAAGCTAGGATGCTGTCTCTTTTTCTGAACAGTTCTAATTTTATTGAAAATGTTGCTGGGTGGTGTGAAGGGTTATTAGTAAGAGCAAAAGTGCATCTGTTACACCAGTAGGCATAAAGGCTGTATGTTGCTGTACAAATAGCATGGATGTTGCCTTTTTTAAATATATTTTTTATTTTATCAATTGAAATGTTAGCCTTTCTTTATGTGGTAAACATTGTGTGACATATTGTTTCTAGTGCAGTGCAGGAATGAAGAAAATGATCTTGTGTCTTTTGTTCTCTATGCCATAGCCCACACATGGGGCCTATATTTGTATAGAATTTATGAAATCTAAAGAAATGTGTTGTGGGTAGAGCAATAGGATTAAACTTTAAGTGGAAAATCAAATAATTTTGGTTCTAGTGTCCACTTTTCTGAATTGTTGGAGTAGTTGCATATTCTCTACCCCAAGAACTGATGGATATAGATTAGGTTTCTGGTTTGGGTATAGTATATTATAAATGTTTCAGTGTGTGCACTTGTTGTCATTATTGAGTGATATTTTGTTGTAAATTGGCTTGAGTTCTTCAATCAGTGTGAATATATATCCATATTAAGGGGGTGGTCTGTCTGTGGGTATTATATTTATCACACACTCCAGGTATGGAAATCATTTTATGGTTGCTGTTATTTGATTTACTGATTTCTGTGTGTAAAAAACATTGATTGTATGGAGTTGCTATGTGGCGGTCTGCTCATATTTTTTAAAGAGATCACCACTGTCTTTTTTTTCCATATTTGTTTATTACAGATTGATGAGATTTTAAATATGAATGTTTTTGCAAATTTGATTATAGATGTATAGTAGGTATTTTTTGTAAGTATAAGTTGATTAAATAGTGCTACCTTCACGTATATTGACAGGTATGACTTTTCAAGTGGAGCTGTGATATGTTCAGCATCTTTTTTTAAATTTATTTTGAATTTTTTGCCTCATTCCATTGGTGCCAAGGTAGAATGGGAAACAAAGGTAAGCAGATGGTTTACCATTAAACATTTCTGTACAGTGCTTGCCTGTGTATATTAACCATGTGGCAGTTTTATTTGTGTTAATTTTTAAATTAAAATTTGAGGTATAATTCTTGATTATCTTTTGTAATATGGGGAGGTTCTTTTTAGAAGGCAGGAAAATGGTTACATCATCCATATAGGCTATGCATGATATATTTAAAGCAATGTTTGGAATTTGAATGCCTTTTAATTTTTTTCTGTATCTCTATTAATAGAGGATTTATATATATTTTAAAGAGCAAAGCAGTGAGGGGGCATCTTTGTGGGATGGACTGACTTGGTCTGAAAGTTGGTGATTTTTTCTCATTCAATGTGATGTGAATTTCATGGCTGAGTAGCAGATTGGCTATAATATATAGTAGGGATGGAGGTGTTGTTGTTTTTTTCAGCACATCTAATAATTTGGCTATAGGCACTGAGTCAAATACTGCCTCAATGTGTCTAGTTGAACTATAATTAGTGCATATTTCATTTTTTATTACTTTGATAATTATTTTGTACATTAAGGCACCCTGGCCAATGGATGATCATTTTTTGGCATATTGTGCTGATGATAACATAGGGGATATTTTCTCTTTTATTACTTTTTCAAGAATTTTTGTTCCTAAAGGTCCCATTGAAATTGGTCATAGATTAGATAAAGATGATTTTGCTGTTGGTTTTTTGTTAAATGGAACCATTGCAATTTGGTATAGGCTTTGTATGTTGTAAATTTTTTGGAATATGTAATTGGGCAGATCACAGATATTTGGCTGTGAAGTAGCTAAGATGTTTGAACACAAATTTGGGAATTTTTTATGGTCCTGGCTGACATGTATTTGTTATTGTTGCAAGTTGAAATACAATGTCAGTTGTTGTTATTGATGTGTCTGTTTCAGTGTCTTCAAATATGTCTTCATTTAATATGTACGCTCTTTGTTTTTGCAGTTGTTTTTTTAAAATGTTGATATATTGGGTTTCTCATGTTATGTCGAGCTGTTGTTATTGTTGTTGTTTTTGTTATCATCATCATCATCATCATCATCATCATCATCATCATCATCATAATAATAATAATAATAATAATAATAATAATAATAATAATAATAATAATAATAATAATAATAATAATAATAATCCATTCTGTGGCCTTTGCCATATGGCTGAGGAGACTTTACAGCATATAATTTTCAACTGCAAGGCCTTGGAGCAGACTAGATGCATTTTGCAGGCCAAATACAGGGAAAAAATACTACAATGATGCAAATTATATCAAATTACAAAGGTAGGGCTATACCAGCCTTAACCTCAATGTTTGTTTTATATGCACTTTGGTGCACTAGGTGTGTATTCATATTGGGTAATAACCCCAGAAGGCATCCAGCCACATTTGAAAATAAGTTGAATAAAATTCAAGTTAGAGACAAGCAGATCACCAGCCCGGATATTTATGCAGCTACTTGGTCCCTGCTCAGGCAAATAGCAAAGCTATAAAAAAAATTAAAGAAAGCATGGTCCTGATTATGCTCCTATTGGACAATAATATGATTAATTAACATTGATAAAGTGGATAGAATCATGTAAAATTACCCGTACAGATATGTACTTTTAAAAAAATGAATATTGTAGACTTGAAATTGAACTAACAATAATAAGATTCAACATGTATCTTGCTATGGCATTATAATACTATGTAACTATTGGATCAATAAAGTTTACTATTGTTGAAACTTAATAATAATAATAATAATAATAATAATAATAATAATAATAATAATAATAATAATAATAATAATAATAATAATAATAATAATAATAATAATAATAATAATAATAATAATAATAATAATAATAATAATAATAATAATAATAATAATAGACCGCAGCAAATCTCTGCTGAGGTAAGAAGCAATCCTTAAGTTCTCCGATGTAAGTATTTATTTTTTACTTTTGTTCCAACTTGTTATTCGCAAAACAAACACAATACAGGAAAAATCGAATTATATAATAGATTAATAGTGTTTTTTGAAAAATATCGGTGTGTTTTAATATCTTTTTTTTAAAAATAAAAAAATACTGACTTGAGTCAGAATAAAT